>JAUKNK010000581.1:177500-394106 GCA_030765055.1 Mantis religiosa | reverse complement strand
ACCATCTACGCTACCGAGGCGGGCTAAGTCAAATCAAGCATTGGATGATTTCTAGCGTGGCAGTATTCGTCATATTTAAAAAAACTACACAAAAAATTAAAGATTTCACAGTATATAGAATAGATTTGTAACGATAATACTATATAAATTAAGCCATAGATATCCTGTGAAAACATGTAACCTGTAAAAATAAATGTGAATCACTAACAGCTCATTTAGCTCTTGAAATAGTCAAAAGCTCCACCCTCGGTTGAAAAGTAAATTCAGTCTGAAGTACCAACGTTGTGAAAATCCAGTTCCATGGATTGTGAACCAATTTAATAAACTTTTACATACAATGAACATTGCTAACCACCTTCTAAATATCTATCACATATATTCAATATCAAAATCAGCAACATGACAATTTTGGATCTATAGAATCGGATATCACGACGTCCAATTAGAGAACCAGTTATTACCGAATATAGGTCAAGTAACTTTCAAAATGATAAATTAATATCACGCTTTTGTATATCGTGTCTAAAGATAAAGTTATTCTTATTAATTTTAGGATTCATAATACATACAAGCTTCAAATTATGCTAAATAATCACATAAAAACTTGTTTCAAAGTGATAAGAATGTTAAGCTAAACTAGAATTTGAAATCCATAGAATTTTATGGTTGACATTATTTAAGTAGCATCATGATCGTTAATAAATAAGAACATGGGCTCATTTCGTACGCAAAAACTTGATTTTCCTCATCTTTAGGCTTGCAACGAGTTAATGCTGTGGGAAAACTAGAAATAAATTGAAAGTGGCAGGAAAAGATTAAAATTAATACGTGCGACGTTTCTTTTCAATGAATGGCTTACTTCACATCTGCATTGCAATAATAGTAATAATGATGATGATAATAATAGTGATAATGATAATAGTAATAATAATAATAATAATAATAATAATAATAATAATAATAATAATAATAATAATAATAATAATATTAATAATAATAATAATAATAATAATAATAATAATAATAATAATAATAATAATAATAATAATAATAATAATAATAATAATAATAATAATAATAATAATAATAATAATAATAATAATAATAATAATAATAATAATAATAATAATAATAATAATAATAATAATAATAATAATAATAATAATAATAATAATAATAATAATAATAATAAAGTAGCATTTATATGTGTCAACTTCTTGGTCAGATGAAAAACTAAAAGTAATTAAGTAAAAAAAATTCATAGCATTCACATGAATTTTCTACTCACTCTTATACAAGTTATTTTAACAAAACCATATTCTTCTACTTCATGCTAATGAAGATAAACTAAAAATATCTCGCTGTACGCATAAGGAAAATCAGTAGATTAAATCATAGAGTTTTAAAATGACTATAACTACGTAATGACTCTGTAGTTCCGTGTGTTTATATGAGCAGAAGCAGAAAACATCCAAGTTGCATTGACAAGACCCTATACAAACTATTGTACAAACTATTCTTGTAAACCCTTATTCCTCTATTCACTTTATGTTAATCGAGACATGCATTTGTAAAACCATTTTATTGCATATTTCCTCGCAGCATAATGGAATAGCGAAATAAAGTGTCAGACTGGATGACCTTTTGACCAAGGTGTGCAGGTCAAACGCGGCCCAGACCGATAGTTTTAGTGCGTCTAAAACCGAAGCGACAGTGGGACGAAAATCAGCAACACCGGCAGCACTGATATGATTTCTGGCAATTGATAGCGTGTAAAGAAAACCTATGTTTTGAGGGGACAATAAAGTAGGCATAAGTAACAGACAAATCTTTTACGAGCTGGTCATAATATGATAGTTTCACAAATTCGTTCTCTTTCCATTACCAGGAAGAGAAAAATGAGTTACCATTTTAGAAAAGTATCTACCAAGTATTTGATAATTCTAACAATGAATATCTGAGAAGTGATTAACTCCAAAGAAAAAAAAAGTAGCTGTTATAATTGTGTGCATTGTAATTATTATTTAGCTCTGCATTGATATTAGTATTATCGATGGTCTATCTATTACACGCAAGGAGAAGAGGACAGAAGCCATAGAAGTGTAACCAACAAACTAGCAGTGCGAAGAACGGATAATGCAGAAATATGAAGAAGATGTAGTCTTCTGCAGTTGGTTTGAATGAAGATAGAGGAGGGAACAGGTTGCGGATAGATAGATGATAGATAGGTAATTTATCCATCTTGTAAATCATACATTGTACATGAGTACTATGATATAAGACACGTCAAATTGTGAATTTACAGTGCAATTAACTATACTTCTAAATTAACAACTCACATCCAATAAGGACAAGTCAGTGTTTGTACAAAATAATGTTTTATAAAGGTATCTCAATAATTTTATAATATACACAATTAATTCAGAAATGTAACAATATTATAAACTTTCCATAAATTCACTAACAGAATAAAAACAGTGGTCTAGCAAGTATGCCAAAACTGACTTTTTAAATGCTAAAAAATTGCAAGTGGTTTTATTGGCTATAGACAGTTTATTAAAAAAGTGATTCCTAGGTTTATTACACTGTTTTAATGAGCTCTTGTGTTACTTCTATTCACATGAATATCCATTCTCTGTCTAGTAATATGATTATGAACTGTGTCACTAAATGTACAGTGGGCATTTCCTTTCATTAAATTTGTCTTTGTAAATTTTAAAATTTCAAAAATGAAAATACATGGGAGAGGTAAGATTTTAATTTTTTTAAATAATGGTCTGCACGTAGATGTTGATGTAACTCCTCCAAGTATTCTTAGAATCCGTTTTTTGCATTATGGATAATGATTTACAATGTGGTGAGTTACCCCATAATGTTATGCCATATTTTAAAATGGAGTGAGTACAGGCAAAATACACGCTTCTGAGAGTTTTTATGTTAACTATGTGTACCAGTTGTCTGAAATTATAACAAATTGTACTCAGTTTTTTAATTAGATGATCAACATGTGTCTTCCACTTTAGGTTACTCTGTATCCAAAGACCAAGAAATTTAGTTGTATTTACGTACTTAATTACTTTATTATTACATATCAAAACATATGGCCGATCCTGGTTGATAAAGGCTCTAGCGAACTACTTACTGGACGGACGTCGCTCCGATCCGCCCAGTCTGTAACAGCTATTGGATCCAAAGGTGATCGGGAAAGGTATACTGAAGAGAGCGTGGGGTTTTGCAAACAGGAAATCTACGGCTGAACAGCTACTGCGCCCGAGAAGTAAGGTAGAGACAGTTCTCCAGGAGACTCATACCGTTACTACGAGATGGTACCTGTATGTTTAAAAAAAGGGAGGGGGGACAAAGGAATTCAGACTTGGTTGCTGATTCTATTAGTTGAGTCCAAGGGCTGTAGAGAGATGATGCCAGCGATGCAGTACTCTACCGGTCTCAAACTCTCATTTGGAGCAGAATGCAACAGTATATTTTCGGAGCGACGTTCCAAAGAATTTGCAACATCGCGGCTGGCTTTTTACCAAGCCAGATGCAGAAAATCGCTATATGCTTTTAGGAGTTGGGTATTTCTCCAAATGGCCGGATGTTTATTCGTTTCCTAAAGAGTCTTCAACCGTAACTATTGAGCTGGTTAAAACTTCTGCTGGTTCCGGATACCCTGGGAGCTCTACAATGACCAAAGTCGAGTTTATATGCCAACCTTGTGGGAAAACTGCTCCTGCGCTTCTGTATTATCCATCTTGATCGACTGGCCGCATATCACGGAGATGTTCGGGACGACCAGTTTTGAGGAAAGAACTATGTGCCACAGGTGTGAATCTCACCGAATACAAGGGGCCGGCTGACTGACTGCCCGGGTGCAGAAATAAGTGCTTTCAGCCAACCTAAAAGCCAGAAGTGGTGCCAGCGAGAGATAGCAGAATTGTTCTGAACCGTCTTTCACCTCGTCTGCCCAACATTTTATAACCCTTTCAATAACTCCAGCGTCTATATAAGCAAGTTTATTCACAAATCAATGGCTTAGTAAGCGAGATAGTACATGACCTTTTGATCCGACAAAAGGTACTGTTCTCCGAAGGATTTTACGATGATTGCTGTAATCGTTACTATAGCGAGCGATTAAAGAGATCTTTTGTTCGACTCCTCAGTGGGTAAAGTGGAAGGAAGAAGAGCCTGCTTCGCGCGTATTTCATTATGGCGTTCCGTCGCGAGAACTAAGTGAAGTGACAGTAGAAATTGAATTAGGTCACATTACAGTAGCGTGCGTGAGACCTTAATGCGACAGTGAACATTAAGCTACATCACATCAGTGAAGTGAAAGTTCAAATTGAATAATGTCAATGTATTCGAAGTGATATTACACTCAATCACAATCACCTTTGTGAGCACTTCCTACTACGAATATTTTGTAATTCTTGTGGTTTCTGCAGCCTGTGACGTTTAAGGATTTCTAAGGCTCTACATTTAATAATTCTGGCTAAGCACAGAACAGATACATGCAGGTATTATAAGAAACAAACACTATATAAGAAACTGCATGAAAGGAGAAGTTTTAATATAAATTGCTGATTCCACAAGCATGAAAGCACAGAACAGTGTTTCTTTTTGCATTTATTATTCTATAATTCCATTGCGCGATGCTCGTTGTGTCAGTTATTTTCTATATATGTTGATTTTCCTCCAAAACACTTTAACACTCTACCCCTTTAACACTCGCTTAAATGTGAGTGATTCAAATAGCCACAATATAAGAAAGGTCAGCTGAAATGGACTGACTATTAATCCAAAGCCGAATATTATGAACCCCAGCCGCTGTGGTCAAATGTGCTTGTGGTAAAGGATGGGGAGAATTCACGTAAAATAACTGGTGAATAGATATACAACTTACTATATTAAGGGTAGTTCTGAATTCGTCGATACCGAATCTTCACCGGAAATACACATTGTAGGTGTGAGACAGAGTGGTGTGTGTTTGTGTGTGTGAACAGCGTACTCGAAAAAGGAAAAGCTGGTAGATGTTCAGCAACTTCCCTTACGGCACAAGCTTTTGTAAAACATCCCTCTATCTCAATCTACCCTTATGAAACCTTTGCGTTAACTTTTGGTTTTCTCAGAATCGGCTCTAACGATTTTTAATGTGATGTCGGCACGTTGGCCATAGTAACTGAAGGGCTAGTGCGGCTGGACGGAGACCAGAAGATCCGTGGTTCAAATCCCGGCTATGGCATTGAATTTTTCAGTCTGACTCTATCTTTCCATACCTATAATATTCTAAACAATTTCTAAAAAGTATCCGGTCATCATTTAATGCCTGCAGGCGTCAATATTGGGAATGATGTTAACACTAAACTCATAGTTTCGAAAGATTAAGAAACATTCATAAACTAATATAATCTAATAATATTACTTTATAATAATATAATTATATTATATATAATATTCAATAATAATATAATAACTATTATTATTATTGATACAAATTAATAAATGTGATACTCTCATGCCACAGAAGTTCAGTGGATCCCCGAATGAAATTTAATTTCACATCTTCAAAGTTCGCGACACAAAGATTTTCAAGGAAATTCTCTCACTCCCTAAACTGGCCTTTACAGGAAACATTCATTGTTTTTTATTTTCTCAGCAAATTTATGCCATGTTCTTGAATTAAATACCGAAAAACCTGTTGATCATCATTGTGAATGCATTTTGTGAATTTGGTAAACCGTACTACATAGAAAGTGTAGACTTAGTAAGAGTACGTACACAATATAGACATGTCAAATAAAAATATTTTTAGAGTTAACTAAATTCGAGATAAAACTGGTTACTAGCTGTTTTTCCTAGATAATTATTTAAACCATTCTCAATTTAGAAATCGCTACTTGTTTTTTTCTTCTTTTCCCTTTTTCTTTCTTCTTCATAGTTATGCAAAGAGCGTGGAGTTTGAAAGTCATCATAGCAATTTGAGTGTCCATTTATCTTTAGCAGTATGGATCTGCCTCACTGTGCTACACCAAATTGTAGCGGTTACTTTTTCGCACTTTAGCAGAGAAACCTATCTCAAGTACTACATGACAAAGCGAGAAAGTGATTCGGAAAAAATTCCCAACACAGAGCTTATCGCACATATACGGGGAGTCCAGTGTATGTATACTCTGTTCAGATGTAATCATGTCTTCTGGACAGCAAGGTGTCATACATCGGCAGGCGCGAGAAAACATATCATATAGGCACACGCAGCTTCCAATTGCTCTATTTGTGTTTCGTAACTTACAGTACATCAACTTACTAATATTTCACGCTTCTAATCGACAAGATAAGACGGGATAAGAGACGATCACAGCGCTGGTCACCTGAAAGTCAATACGCCTCAACGCTCTGTCGAGTAATATGCGTAAATGGGTATTGATCAAAGAAAGGATGACACCGGAATCTGACTTTGAAACATTTAATAAACAGTATTCATTTTAAAGGAGAAGTTGCCGACCAATGGAAACTGTTATCTGAGCTTCCGGTGTAAAACTATCCAGATCTTCTACCAAGCGATAACATGCGGTTCGGCAATTAAACTACGCGATTATTCTTAATTTACATCCAATTTATTTCTAAATCGTCATTTATTTGATGAAATACAGAAATATCTAGAAGCTCCATTTTTATTTAATTAAAACAATATGCAACTAGCATGAAGTAACTACAAATGCCCGCAAATAGTAAAAAAGGAGAACAAAATCCAACAACAATTCAGCAGAATTTTATTGCACAAGTAATACCATTCCATTAGTTCAATCTTGATATATTTTCTTCAAAGAAAACATATCTTGGTTTTAGTAAGATACATACAAATGGAAGGAACGCATGTAGAGTTTAAAATTTACAAGAGAACGCACTAAAAAGGAATTAAATCCCTAGCAACCTTCACAGTATCTCCAAGTATTTATCCAAAATTAATTAATGTGCAACACAATATTGCTGCACCACTTATATAGGCTTCTTGCTGAGCGCACAGGATAGGTGATATAAATAAACTGTCCACGACAGTATATTGATCATCTCTCGGTTGGTGAAGTTGGTGACCTCATTTTAAATCAGAAGTAAGATTCCAATCTTCTGTTTGTTTGATACAAGACTTTATTGTTCTATTTATTTATAATAATCCTGTGCCGCTACACTCCAGACGCGCCCAGAGCTATCAACCCGACTGCTCACGATGAACGATCATCGAACCAATGCGGGAGGTAATGTAGTTTAACATCGCGCATCCTCAGTCGGAATGTGATTTACCTTGGCCTGGGATTCCTGCCTTTTGCAGCTCCTCAATTTCCTCACGATGCTGAGTGGACGCCGGTCTTATACCCGGTACTTAAAATCCGCACCATTATGGACCGATTGGACTGATTTTCATTGGATATTATTAGTTAGGTTATTCAATTTGAAACTTGTGGTATATTCGGATCATAGAAATGGATCTTAGAAATAAGTGACAGCTCTTGCAGGAATGCGCTATATTGCAAATAGTTCATATCTCATGCCTACGCGTGTGCTTCATTATGACTGGTAACTTGCAGAATAAAAACAGATTCCCTAACTTGAAAAAAATTGAAGCTTTCTTGCAGTGGTTTTGCTTCAAATTTTACTTTATTGCTTAGCCTAAGTGGAGGAAGTATTGCGTTTGATTCAAGATTTCGCCATAAACACACATTTTGAGGTCCTATAATTTAAAACAAAAGCGTTTTACAATAAGATGGGAAGAAATATAGAGAAACGTAACTTAAAAACAAAAAAATGGACAGAATCCAGTTTCATACGAGTACTTAACTCAGTAAAATGCATTTTGAGAAAACATGACATTTTAAAGCAATTACCCGCCATTCAAAAATACTTACACGTGAAAAGGTATTAAAATTATTTTTTTTACCAAAATGTCACCAAGGATTTTGTTTTAAAACGTTTTGCGTATGTGAGGCATCGGAATAACTAATAAAATATCAATAATTTACCTAAATAGTATTCACTCTCATGGACAGGACAAGAACTTTAGACACCGAATCTAATGAGTTTGCTACGCGTAGACCACAGAATAAGGTCTGTTTACAAAGAACTGAGAGTGAGGGAAGGGCGTCTGTAGAGCACGCTAAACCCGATTCCGACCTTCCGTCAGTCGACGACAACAATCAGAGGCACTTGACTAAGCACGTATATATGAAATAACATAAGAAAATCCCTAAGCTCATTCACTCTCTCTTTGGAACAGATACACGGGCCTCGCAACCTGCACCCGACTCGTTCCAATGTTTTGGCGTCCAAAGTTCCTGCCCTGCTCATGGAATGTTATAAAACTGTGAAGCCAGAAGATAAGGGTTATTGATTAATTTAACAACTCCTCTTACTAAAATACAAATTTTGAAATGTTTTTGTGACATTAAGCGTTTCCTAAATTTCTATTGTTATTTAGAATTTTCCCCCCTTTAAGGTATTACACCACTTAACTTCAATATATTTTTCTGTGCTAAATTTAGCTTAACTGTTTGCTTGTTTGCGTCCGTGAAATGAAGCAAGAACTATTAATCTCATAAATAATTACATTTTGCAGCTAAAGTAGAACCTTATGTGATATTTTACATGACTTTCTCTATCCACTGTCGTATATTTCTATATAACTACTATAAACCATTCCTGTAAAAGCTAATTGAGCTAAATACTTTGTTAAGTTTTATTACACGTTTTCTTATGTGTAAATGGGATAGCGAAGTCAAATGTTCAAAAATTAGTTTTATATGCTGGCCTTGAAAAATATCGTAAGAACTCATTCACTTAAAAAAAAAATAGTAAACGCTTGAAAAATCCCAACTAACTTTAACAGATACCGCGAGATGGTAGAAGCCGAAAGGGTTATTTGAAATAAATCGTGTTTAAACAGATCTGTATTTTTGTGCAGTTAAGTTTGCAGAATACACTTGCCATCTCTTTACCAGCAGACGCAACTGTTCGAAATTTCTTGGGAGGTGGCGAGTTCGTATGCCTCATCGATGGTCTTTTGGATTCTGGAGTGAGATGGTGAACCCATGCGATGATGCGATTCAGAAAATCCTGGCCTTCCCTTTCATAGCGGTCCTTCAGTTCTCTACAGACTTCAACCCTTCTGTGTGTCAAAAGCAGACAGCTGCTTTGGGACCCAGCGTGCACTCACTTTTCGGAACAACGAATAATCATGAATTATTGTGTTCACTGTTCCTAATGACAGATTACATACTGTTGCAATTTCACGTCAGGTTATGCGACGATTGTCCAGGATCAGCTACTCTACGTGTTGATGTTCTCAGAATTGACTACTGTGGGCTGTGATTCACCACGACTAGAATCGTGGCCATCTTTGAAGCGCTTACAGCATTCAAATGTCTTACTGCAACTGCGCGTCTCAATACCGTACAGAGCCTGAAGTCTTGTGTAAATTTCAGCAGGTTTTATGCCCTCGTTCACTAAAAACTTCATCACAATACGACTTGAAGGACCCTCGTATATATGTATGTAATGGTGTGTCTGTGTGTGTGTGTGTGTGTGTGTGTGTGTGTGTGTGTGTGTGTGTGTGTGTGCGTGCGTGTGTGTATGTGTAATCTCGAAAAAACATTCAACCAATTTTGAAATGCTCAAGTCTTTCTCCTTTCTGACAGACATTGCGGTGTAAAACTCCATGTAATTTTGTTTAATAGATTATTAAAATAATTAAGAAGGTTGGTTACCAACACTCCCCACAGGGCAACCTTGGTCTTCGGGGTAACTTCACCCTACCACGTGATGGCCGGATCCATTTCTCAGGTGGAGGCACCCAGAGGGCGGCTACATTACATCCAATGGTAGGGTGATCGTTAAGATGACGGAGAGGAAAGAGGACCTACAGCTTATACCGTGGACTCCGAACCACGTTGGACATGGGGGGACACTTTACATGTGCTAGACAGAGGTGAAGGCGTGGATAGGGCCGACTTAAAATCGCCAACCCCAGAGCCGGTAATTAAACTCCGGACCCTTCGCACGGGAGCCAGGAACGAAACCACTGCACTACCCCAGCGCCCGGATTTACTTATATTCGAATGTGAATTTACTGGTGTTATAAAAGGACATCCTTGCAAAGAATGCGTTGAGCAGAAAATAGCTGATGGTGTTACTCCACATAATATGCATGAGAAATGACAAATAGCAGGAGTCCCGATTTAGCGACTAGGACACAGAAAAGCAAAGGAAACGAATGCGATTTATTTATAAATCTACGACAAGCATGGTCGTAGCTTTGGCGAGTGCCAAAAATTTTAATAATAAATAATAAATAATAAATTTTAATAACGAAATTTTGCTGTCTTTTCCAAAGAAGTTCATTTGGTAGCCTGGGAGTTGGAATTGACATATTCAGCAGCCTATTACCTATTTCGTCATTTACGTTAACTGTTTCTGTACTTTTGTGGAAAAAAATCCTACATTTCGTGTTATTTTATAATAGTAAGAGAACGTGCAAAAATTTTCAGTGTCACTTACTATAATAATCTAAGGAATTATGCGCCCATTTTAGCCAATGATTTCCCCCAATAAAACATACTCATATGATATGCAGCACTTATACAACCTGGAAGTCTGCTGGGGGGAGGTTAAGCAAATCGATGTTCTGCCGGTGCTTTATATCCTTTTATATCCAGGGACTTTGTTTATCAATTAGGAATAGCCGAGTCTATAGAAATTATTATAAGAGGTAAACGGGATGATCATAAAACTTCTGTAGATCATTGTACAATAATTTCATAAAGAACGGAGAGAGATAAATGAAATTAATACGAGCTTGAAAAGCTAACCGTGTAACATCTGGGAGCAAGCTAGGATTAAGTAAACTCTAAACTGCAACATGATAGCTGAATTGTTAGCGAAGAACAGTTCATAAAATAAAACTAATTACTTTTTTCAGAAAGGTTAATGTATGGTTAATTGTGCCTTATTTGCATAAAATTATTTGACATATTCATTAAAATAAAGAGAGCTTCTTTTCTTATTTATATTTTTTTATTTTTTATTTTATTCGGTTTCGTGTTATTCTTTTTATTTATTTCTCTGGAACTGAAATTACTATTTTCAATAAATTTCTATAGAAGCAAGTAGCCTCAAAATTCTACAGCTTGAGTGCTGTTGGTTAGAAAATTTTATAACAGTATAAAGTTAGTGCAAAATAAACTGTTGAACTACCACAATTTGGTACTGTGTCGTACCTGGTGTGACTACCTTCTGAGTTATAACAAATCCGAACCTTTCTGAGTTCTAAATTAATATATGCTACTTCATAATACCTTCTCTATCCACCAATATTTGTTTATATATTTGTCCAGCAAAATAAGTATACAAAGAACATGTTAATTCTCTCTGCTTCATGTTAAAATAAATGTTAGCAGTAATGGTTGGAGAATACACGTTGTGCATAATGTTCTGTTAATAGTTGTTATATGCCGAACTGAATATCTTATACCTTGTATAGGATCTCAAGAGAAAGAAAAACGAATGGTATTTTTCACTTTAAATATATGTTACTCCGGGCGCCGGGGTAGCGCGGTGGTTTCGTTCGCGGCTCCCGTTCTAAGGGTCCCGAGTTCGATTCCCGGCTCTGGGGTTGGCGATTTTAAGTCGGCTATCCACGCCTTCACCTCTGTCTAGCACACGTGAAGTATCCCCTATGCCCAACGTGGTTCGGAATCCACGGTAAAAACTGTAGGTCCTCTCACCTCACCGCCATCTTCACTATCACCCTATCATCGGAGGTAATGGACACCGCCCTCTGGGTGCCTCCACCTGAGAAATGGGTCCGGTCATCACTTGGTGGGGTGAGGTTACCCCGAAGGCCAAGGTTGCCATGTGGGGAGTGTTAGTAACTAACTAACTATATATGTTACTCCAAAACGTGAACAGCAAATATCGCAGCCCAAGAAAATATCATAAAAATAAGTGGCACACAATCTCATTCAGACAAGGGAGCAGTAAAGAAAGACCAGCCAATGACACCTAAAGCCGAAGATCTGTGGTTTAAATCGCGGATATGATATTGAATTTATTTCAACCTGAATCTACCTAACATTAGCCTAAACAGAACTTACTTATTAATTTGCATGGGACTCACAGTACTACCGCGAGGCATTGTTGCGACGGGCGTGATCGGCGCGTGCAAAGGGACAGATAGTGCAACACGGAAATACAAGCTTGCCGAAACAGAGAAAGAAAGAGACAGATAGATGACTGGAAGGTTCACTTTCTTGATTGTTACAGAGCGTTCCACTAATTTCTAGAACAATGAGTGGAGACTTAAAAGTGCCACTGCTGTTAACGCGGGGGTACAGTCGTAATTGGACTCGATAATCGTGTGCGTGCTGCTGTGATTTGAAAGTGAACTCTTTTGTTTATTTACGTATGCAGAAGCCACGAGAGACTGTTGGTATATGTTACGTCATTCTGCTGCATAGGGTGTACAAACTGTCTTTCTACGGAAATAAAGAGCATTATAAATTTCTGCAACTAGACTTAATTTTACGAACCGACAAAGTCACAGTACTTATGGCACTGAAAATATCCACGAGACTATGTTTTCTAAAATGAATTTGATAGGCCTCGTGGTTTATCGAAAAAGTGCGTGTAAGTTTGGAATTTAATGCCGTACCAGAAAGTCACCGTGCTAGCTCCGTTGCTAGAGCAAAAGGACAACCGAAGAAAGGTGGTTCATATCCCGGTTATAGGATTGCATTTTTAGTCAAGTCTATCTTTCCAACTTCAGTCTTCGCGTGGCTTCTATGAAAGAAACATTATCATGAAAGCCAAACACATGTTCGGTATTCATCATGTTAGATTGCGCCTTTTGGAACAATTACTAAGGAAGCATTTCGAGATAAGGAATGGAAATGTTCCTCCTTTAGACTTCTTTCACTCTGAGGTCAGTGGGGTGGGCCAAGAGTAGGGCAAGGATTATTTGGTAAAACGACGGTAAAGGCTCCCAAAAAGAAGATTAGAAAGTTGAAGCTATTTACAGTTAGACTACTCTATATCTTTTTTGCACAATTCTGGTCCTTAAGTGGTCGGTTCTGATAACGATTCTGTGGCCTCGGATACGGCCAGCGATGCTACGTGAACCTTGAACTGCTTTAAGCGGAAATGACATTAAAGTAAGTCTTAAAAGCTACATTTTTTGATCTTTACATATTTGTTTTTATCTCTTACTAGTTTCCAATTATATAATATATAAAACTGAACCACAATTAAGAGGATATCACAGGACTTGGGCAGAAACTTCGAGATGTGCGTTTTACTCTTTGTGTCACTATCTCAAACATCCGACATTTTAATTAAAATCGTTAAAGTTGATTTTAAGAGAAAAACTTCTCAGTAAACGTGTTTTCATGATATTGCGTCTATAAAATATGTTGGACATACAAATGAATTTCGGAATTTTGCTAAATTTCGTAGTTGAGATTTACTGTTCTCTATCTCCCTCCCTCCCATCCCCCCCCTCTCTCTCTCTCTCTCTCTCTCTCTCTCTCTCTCTCTCTCTCTCTCTCTCTCTCTCTCTCTCTCAAACACACACCCAGTCACCCACACACATATGAGTGCACAGGAATTTTAAAAAATTATATTTACATATTTGTATTCTTCTTCTTCTTTGACCTGTTTAATTTTGCTAATCACTATTAAATAAATGTATAAAAGTACTGATAGTGGGCAAACGTAAACCAATAATGATATTTATGCTTTAAAGAGGTATTTGTCCATAATTTACATCCCGAACTTAATTATTTCATTAATTTCAATATTAAACAATCATTTAATTCAAAGAAAATAAACGCAACAATTTATACATAGCAGAACGTTTAGAAAACAGGTTGAACTGCACTTTATTTCTCTTCTCATACCTATTTTGATATCTTCAAAACGGTTTTCATTCGTTTGTGCATTTCATTATTAGCTTCTTTTTGCTTCTATTGTTTGCCAACCTGTACATGTCTGAATCTGACAAAAATAAGTAGATTGGTTGGATGAAATGTAATACATTGTGTATTGTATTTAATAAATTAGGCGTACTAAACGTTCTCCGTTGTTTGTTAATCAATAATATTTCCTTTTTGAATTCTTCATTAATATTTTGGAATAGTTTTTGATAGTCATCTATGATTTTATTCTATTCCGAATATTCTATTGCCTTCCGGAAACGTCTGGGCCGGCAAGTCCTTTATCTGAGCTATCTTTGTTGCCTGATGTCTGTTTACACTAGCCGCGCTATCGTTAACTGCTTACGCAAGCTCTTAATTACAGTGAAACAATATCCGCCGTCTGTTTTATATTTGTGCCGAAACTTTATTGCCTGTTGCCGCGACAATAAAAAGGATTTCCAAGGCAATAAGCAAATACACATATGAGAAGAAATGAATGCCATTAAAAATAAGTATGAAAATACACGGGTATCATTTGAAATTTCAAAGGTGGGATAAACTTTGATTTTGAGTTCTGTACTTTTAACTATATTAACCTAATTTTTGTTTAAATTAACTAAATAATTTATTTAGACTAGAAATTTTAAAAATGAAAACCTGAATTAGGCATTGTCTAAAAACTCTGTCTTTCATAATGTAGCATTACTGGCTTCGGTCCACCAATGTCATTCATTCTTTTAATCTCTCACTTGAATGCAACTGCAACTCAAATCGAATATATTTTGTATTGATTTGTATTAGCACACAGAGAAGCTGCTAACAAAATAATTTGTGTTATAACAAAAAACTAAAATAAAAATAAAATCCAAATATGGTATGACAGCAATGTAATAAATTCCAGAAGAATGTCAAAACACCTCACAGTAATGAAGTCATCATTACGAGATGCTTGTTAACAATAAATCTCATGGTCTTAGTAACTTTTTATTTTTAATCTCAATTGAACTTCTTGGCTATATATTTATTACTTCTCTTGAGTCAGTGCACGTCAAACAGGTGACCTTACTTGCATAGTCACCTTTCTGCACCACCCGCTGCTAGATGCACAATCGCGTTCTGCGCCATCTGTTTTTGTTAGGCCGCGCCGTGGCTCAGTGGTTAGACCGCTTGGCTCTCACCAAGGCGGCCCGGGTTCGATCCCAGACGACCGCAAAGTGAGATTTGTGGTGGACAACACGGCGCTGGGGCGGGTTTTCTCCGGGACCTCCGGTTTCCCCCGCCATCTCATTCCACCGATACTCCATCTTCATCTCATGTATCATCAGTGTCACCGCCTGCGGTGCCGTATGTAGTTAAAGCGGGCGTTAAACACTACACATGTTTTTGTTGCTATTAAGTTTCGGCGGAATGTGAAATTGCTTTTGAGTGTACGCATGTTAATTGTCATCTTGAACAGACTGCATGGTGGCACTCTTGCATCATACGTATTTTTAATTTCTTTTTTGTGCCCTACAGATGGAACTATGAGTCATATTAATAAATATCCAATATACGGTATTTACCTGACAATTGAGATGTACACTCCAATTAACTTGAGGTGGCAGCTGAGTAAAGATGCGCGCTAAAGGAATTAGTCTGTTACCAATCCTAAAAGGAGACTGAGGATGATTTTATACATGTGGAGCTATTGATGGTACATGTATCAACTACTCCACTTGTATAAATCACCTTCAGTCTTCTTTCAGATTTAGTACCAGACGAAATCTTTTAGTGCGTATCTTTATTCAGCTGCCACCTCAAGCTAATTGAACTGTATAGCCCCCAGTATCTCTCAAATATGAGCTACAGACGCAGAATGATCACTGTAAACATTATTCTAAAGAAATCATAAGCTACACTTGTGAATCATTTCGGCCCTGAATTTCTCTCGGTCCACCATTTTTAAAGTCCTAGCGACATATTTAAATCCGTTCTGTGTTCTTTAACTCCTGAACACATCCACTTGTGTGTGTATGTGTGTGCGCTTTTTCCCCTCTTACTTTTGCATATTTTGTATATGAAATGTATTCCTTTTATTTCAATTTTGCTCTAATTTACACGTAAATTTGTATGCATAATCTCAAAAATGCTATTTTAAGATACAAAAGTGCATGTTATGATTGCGTTTTAATTGCACAACAAAACATTATTTTACATTGGAAAAAATAAGAATTTTAACACCAACAACTTCATAAAATCAAGCAATCAGATATTAACATTAATTCCAATCAAATACTTCGAATTACTTTTAACCTTACTACTCTAAAACCCAACACACTCACTCCCTCAGTCACTCACTCACTTTTAACTTTACTGGAGTATCAGAAAATGAAACTATCAGACTTCTCTAACAAATGTGAATGTCAAAGCAGCTTTTAAAAGTATACATTCTATTAATGACATTTAATTTATTATCTGAGAAACTATTTGGGCTAGAGCTTTGTGCGTTTTCCCAGCCATAATTTTATTATCCACATTCAATGTGTTAATTTTAAATAAATTAGCTTCAAAATTAAAAAAGGATACAAAATTCAGTTCCAGTTTCCCTTACCAGTAGCTAGCCTGTTATATGCAAATTTTGCGGAGGTACATTGGGGAAGAATTGTAATATGTAGGAAATAGTTATATTAGCATATAACTTTTAGGACCGCGCATCTAAAACACGACACCACTCTATTCATGTGAACAGATAGACGTTACCTCTCCTTCCTACATATACTCCACCTGGGAAGAAGGTAGAACACCTCCCGAAGCTATGGTGAAGGCACAAATGTCAGCGATTGTACCAGTTACCTCATAATTTTTTTGTGTTAGACGATACATTCTTCTTAAAATCCACAGAAATCGTCTAAATATAGATATTCAAATGGACGAACTTAGAAGAAAAATAACTAGAGCCTATGGACATCTAACTGAAATAAGAACGGACATGTCATATTCTACTAATTTAAAAAAAATAATAAACCTATAACAGCAGCAAAATAAGTAATACAAGTTTCGCTTATATGGTCAAAAACACGTCCAGTGTATGAAATGGGCAAGTCACTGCAAAGAGATAATTATTTTTTTTATTTAAGTAGTCCTTGCCGTCACGGTGTATCAGAGATGCTATATGTATTTAAATTTTTGAACTGGTGAATATATGATAAAAACTCTTCTGAAATATTTTATTGCCTACATATTTTGTTGAAGAATAACAAATTGATGGCAGTTAACAATCTTGTATGTTCTATTCTTGATGATATTTTAGTATGATATAGTGAGAAACAAAAGAATGACGACTTACATTTCAAAATGTACTTACTGTTTAAAGTATGGAAAACATCAATTGAATAGTGGCAAAATTAAAAAATGGTTATTTTCGAAATAGTTTTTAATGTCATGCAGCTGGATAGTTCATATTGGACTCTGAATGAATAAAATAAATGTCTTGGGGCTCAAGTGTGCTAGAGGTAATAGCGCTTCGGGTTAGTTTACCTTGGCTTCTGAGATTAAGGAAAAATCCCGAAGAAATGCTTAAACAGGTAACTAGCCCCTGTCGAGATTCGAAGTCTTGGTTGTGAGCAGAGAATAATTTGTAAATTCTAACTAATGTACGAGGGCTGTTCAATAATGAATGAACACTTTTTTTTTTTTTTTTTTTTTTTGACAACGGACCTTTACTCATCCTCATAATTTTGATGGTACTTCTCAAAATAGTCTCTCCTGAATGCGATGCACTTGTCCCAGCGTTTCTGCCAGTCTTCAAAGACATGCTGGAAACTATTTTTTGAGAGATCCTTCAAAATCGCCTCTGCAGCCTTCACCACTGCTTCTGAAGATGGATATTGCCTCCCACGAAGGCGTTTCTTCAAGTTAGGTAATAGAAAAAAGTCACATGGGGCTAAATCCGGACTATAGGGAGGGTGAGAATTTTTGCAAGATATTTAGCAACAACATTGGCAATATGCGGCCGCCAATTATCGTGGTGCAGCATCCAGCCTGCTTCATGGAAATGTGGGGCCGCGCCGTGGCTCAATGGTTAGACCGCTTGGCTCTCACCAAGGCGACCGCAAAGTGAGATTTGTGGTGTACAACACGGCGCTGGGGCGGGTTTTCTCCGGGATCTCCGGTCTCCCCCGCCATCTCATTCCACCGGTGCTCCATCTTCATCTCATATATCATCAGTATCATCGCCTGCGGTGCCATATGTAGTAAAAACGGGCGTTAAACACTACACATTTTAATTACATTCATGGAAATGTAGTCTTTTACGTCTGATATACACTTGCAATGTTTTCAGGACATCCCTGTAGTATTGTCCAGTTACTGATGTGTGTGCAGGTACAACATGCTGATAAACCATTCCATGACTATCAAACAATGAGATGACCTTAACTTTCCCAGCAGAAGCAACCACTTTTGCTTTTTGGGGGTTGGTGATGAAGGAGATTTCCACACTGAGCTTTGCTGTTTGCTCTCAGGATTAAAATGATGTAGCCAAGCTTCATCAGCAGTGATTACGTTTGAAAGGAACTCCGGATCTTCCTCTAACATCAATTTTAACTGCATGTTACCTCCATTGCAGCGGTAGGCGATACTGAACATGTCTGAACTTGCCTGGTTCTCACAGGCGGAAACCAGGAGTACCAACAATGAAACTACTACGGCGTGTTTGTTTCACATTAAGGTAACAGAATATAATAAGATTGAATTTTAGTAGGAAAAATTATGACTGTAAAAATTATGATCATTCTTTACTGAAAAGCCCTCGTACATTTTTCTGGTGTATATTCAAGCACATCTTCTATAGTTCACCAGTTGTACATAATTTTATGAGAATAAATACAACTTTATTCGCTTATTAGCAGAAAATTCAAATTAAGGATTTTATTCACCATATGAGTAAGCTCAAAATTATATACTTTAATAAAAATCGTGTGATTTTGAATGTGTAAAATACAAAGGACATTGTCACCGCATATAAAGGAACTATTTGGATTGGATGAACTTAATGTAAACTTTCGCCTTACCTTCTTAAAATATGTCTTTCAAGTGTAATAGAAACGGGCGTTAAAAACACTCACACATAAACACTCAGAGAGAGAGAGAGAGAGAGAGAGAGAGAGAGAGAGAGAGAGAGAGAGAGAGAGAGAGAGAGAGAGAGAGAGAGAGAGAGAGAGAGAGAGAGAGAGAGAGACTTTTCCGGAACGTTTGTGTAGGAGCGCGTGTATATGTTTAGTAGTGTTTAACGTCCATCCCTCTTATATTTATTTTTTATTTAAAGTCCTTTTAACCGGTTAGGTCATATCGGACGATAAATGAATGAAATGGGGGAAATGATGCTCAAATAAGCCCAGGATCCATAGAATTTAGAGTTACCAGACATTCATCTTTCAGAATAAGGGAAAACCTTATCCTTATAACTCACTATAACCGATATTCGAACTCGGTACCTCTTGAATGTGAAGCAGACATGATACCATTTAGCTAAAGAGGCAGGTATCATAGGCGATGGACACTGATGATAACTGGGAAATGAAGTTACTTTTTTGTAATTAATTTACGTCCTCCAACGTTAAGTCATATCGGACGATAAATGACATGGATGAAATGATACTCAAATGAGTTCAGGGTCCATGGAACTTAGATTTACCTGACATTCGTCTACCAGGATGAGGGAAACCCCCAAAAAATACTTTATCCAAGTAACTCACCCTAACCAAGATTCGAAATCGAGACCTCTTGAACGTGAGGCAGACACGGTACCATCTACGCTACCGAGGCGGGCGAGGAAGTTCCTGAGGGAGACGTTACAGGACTAGACTACGTTTAGGGTATCTCCGAAGAATTTGGGTGTCATGAGACCTTAGAGAAACCAAAAGAAAGCCTTATTCAGGAAGGATGGTCTTAGTGATACCTGAAGGGAGGAACTAGTCTTCACCAGAGCATGTAAAGGACCTCCTCGACTATCACTTTATGTGAATGTGTGTGGATTCAATGGTCTCTAAGACTTCATTTAAGTTGACAGTTTTCATGTTGTTTTTTAACTTAACGTCCTCCAATGTTCAGTCATATTGGACGATGAATGAAATGGGTGAAATGATGCTTAAAAGAGTCCAGCGTCAATAGAGTTTAGAGTTACCCGACTTTCATCTTAGGATATGGGAAAACCCCGAAACTAACTTCTCCAGATAACTCATCCTGACCGAGATTCGAACCTTTATCTCAGATAAGCAACCGAAGGATCTGAAACCCAAAGAAGCCAATTAGGACTACAGACGAGAGTTTGCAATTCAATAGCAAGAAATTTTTGCTGCAACACATACTGTTGCAGTTGTTTAGTAACTCCCTAAACAATGGATCTCTCAGACCCCATGCTATATCCTCTTCAAAGGTTTAACAAGTAGCATGTTGACCTATGAACTCACGAGTCCAAGCTGAAACTTCTGGTGGAGGTGAAGCAGACAGGTGAAGAAGTAACCAGGAACTGCAGGACAACTCAAATAGACTGCAGTGGACTCTGAATACAACTGATCCCTTGGAGGAAGAGATGACCACCTCCGCACGAGATGCACGGCGGGGTGGCTAATTATTCTATTTGGAGACTATCCTAACGATGGTTATCACTGTCTAATCACCCTGGCCCCATAGTTCCCAAGGCAATCGAGACAGCTCCCAAGAAGTGGACTTCAGCACGTCCACTAAAATCCTGGGATAAATCGTTTGAAAACGTAAATTCCACTATCCTGCTGCAACTCAGCGACCACCATCGCCTGGATGTTTAACCCTGAAACACGTGAAGGGTAGTCACTGCGACAGGAAATTCGGGTAGAAAGGAAACCAATCGACATCGTCGACTGACTGGAAAAACTACGAAAACTTCATGTTCAGAGAGGCGGCCCTTGGTCGACCGACTGATCGCTGTCTGGTGAGCTTATGTGTACCTAGAAAAGCATGCATTATGTATATCAGGGATATCGAGGTCAGTGCCATGAACAATAGCTGGTAGCTTACATGGCACATTCTGCGGTACAGTACTGTATGCCCACGACAAGAAGGCTATAGGGGAATGAGGGGCAGGGGAGCTTAAACTGTTTAGCTACTCCGGTAGCGGATCTGTTTATAGGAAATGAGTGAATGAGAGTGCATATGAGTCACCCTTGCTACCAGATCTAACTTTTGTTGCAGCGATAGGTATTATGTATGGGTGAGTTATATAATAACACTTGTGTATTCTAAACGAGCCTTCCATCCTTGTCATACTCGGAAGACGAGCATAAACATTGAAGGGACAGCAAAAATGATTACGTAACATATTCCTCTAGCTTGCCTTCTTGTCCTGGGCAAACAGTACATGCTATGAACATACTGCTTCGAACAAGCGGTTCGTGCGTTTGTTCCTAGCATTTTGAAGTCCTATGGAAATGTTTTATACGTTCATTTTTATCGAGTCATAAACAGCTGTTCTTAAATGTATTATAAATGAAAATAATTCAATTGTATTACACAAGTACATATTTTGTTCGTTGTGCGTCATTTTGGAGAACAATCTGAGCTAATGAACTCTTAGGCAGTTAAACATAAAAACAAAGAAATATATAAAGTGAAAATGGTTCACAAAGGGAAAAAGTGATAATATACGCAAAGAGAATAGTTATTGTTCAGAATGTATTAATCTAAACAATATTCGCACGATGCTATATGAAAAAATTACTACATATAAAATTAATTTTGTAATAGTTATTTGCTTATGAGACACATTACATGGGTACCACATTGTAAAAGTTTGAACACAAATGCGCTTTTACTGCAGTTTGGATCAAAATATTTACTTTCTGCCATATTTATGTGTGCACCATTAAACAGAGACATTATGACTAAGTAGTTAGCTCCAGTAACGTTCTTGCACTGGAGAAGCACTGACTGTCCCTTGGCAACAGCTACGTATAGGAGACAATGACATGCTTGTTGTAGCTACATAATTGAAGGTAATACTTTAGGTTTTTGGATGCAGAGGTAGCTCTAAATTATGGCTCCTTAATGCATGTCTTTTTAGGGTAACATCCTTAGTCCCTGCTTCTTCTTTAACTGTTTATCCATATCATATGCAGGACTTACACTCTAGGACCCACAAGTGTGCGCCTTGGGAAATGCCTGTTGTGAGCGGTAACTTTGGATCAGACAAAATACGCAGGATGAATGATCAGCCCGATGCCTGGTATGAGAATGAAAGAAGTAGGGGCTGAAATGAATGAATGAAAGGAAAGCAATAATGGAGCAATTGGTGGAATTACGGTGGGGGAAACAGTAGATCTCAGAGAAAATCTGTCCCTGCATGGTATTGTCCACCACAAATCACACAAGCGGTTGCCTGAAATCGAACCCGGCCCAATTGGTGAGTCAAGCGGTCTAACCCCTCGGCCACGGCGCGGCATCTAGTCACTACTCCACTGGTTTAAGTTATGACAGAAAGGTGTTGATTATTAATTCTGAAATGTTTGACCTCCCCCTCATGTGCTGCGGAAGTGTTCTTCACTTGCGTTCAGCTTATGTAGCTGATGTTAGGTTTAATGACAGTGTTAACGGGCGGGGGCAAAGAGGAATTCGTTTAATGCCTGAAGTGGTAGTTTCTCGTCAAGTAGCTCCTATAGAATCTGACAAGGGCATCCTGATGCTATGGCAATCTTATGTATAAATTTTGAGTGAAACTACTATTAGCAAGCTACGCGTAGAGAAGATCGGAATTGAAGCACTGGCATCCTTAGGATGAAACGGAAGACAGAGTAGGTAATCGAAATCAGTTATTTTGAATCTCTTGTAAACTTAAAGTCCAGGAGTATGGTTTCATGTCCACGTTCATTCTCTGAGGCTTCGTCTCAAAAGATGAATGTTGACGTAATAACACTAGACAATTATTAAGTAGCAATATCAGTTTTTATTTTCTCTACCACGTACGTTATAAGTAGAAAAGGTATTACATTCTATCCAAAAGGTAGATAGAGAAATTCTACTGTGCATACATGTTTTAAGGCCCCTTGAATATATGTATAAAACAATTTTAGAAAGAGGTCCGTGTGTATGTGTGTGAGTGTCTGTTTTAACAAGCATAACCCAAATATGAAATGTCCGATAAATATACGAGGATTGGCAACTATTTATTTACAACCGACACAAAATATTTACATGTTAGCAACCTTTATTGTCCTTCAGTGTAGTCATCAGCGATGAATATGCAATTAATGCTTTTATATTAACTTGACGTAAACACATTAATCTTGCTAGAAATCCTCTTCATAATCTAATTGATAATCATAGCTGATGATATGTATAGCCCGCTGCCAGCGTTGTCGATGTGGAAGTCGTAGTATACCTTTAGTAGAGCCTGTTCTGTTGATGGTACGAATGGGCCTGTCAGATCTCTGGAAAAGTTCTAAAGCAAATGCCACGAAGTGGTTCCTTCATCTTCGAAATGAAATCAAAAGTCACAAGGACTTAAGTCCGGAGGGTGTAGTGGATGGTACAGTATTCCGCTCTATATAATGTTCCAAAGTATCGCTGAACCAATAATAGGATGCACCTGCAACTTTGGAAGAATATAATACACAATTAGAAGACTGCGTTACACTATTTATATCCCAGATAAAATATTGAAAGTGTCCTCCACCAGCATCTATACATCTGTGCACTCGTCTCACCATATTCTCTGAAGTTTTACGGAGAGTATCCTCGCCAATGTTACTTATTGCGGTGCGAATGGACTCCTTGAGAACATCAATTGTCAGTGGCCTGTTCTTGTATACTCTATTTTTAGACACCCCCACAAGAAAAAATCCGGTGAGGTTAGGTCAGGGGATCTTTGGGGGGGGGTCATAGTCTTATTGAGATTATTCAATTATCAAATAAACTGGTTTCAAGTTCCATGGGTTCATTAGATGTACGGCACGTTGCTCTATCTTGCTGGAAATAACCTGTCAATTCGATACCATCTAGCTGCTCCACAAATGTATTGAAGGTACTCATAAACTTCAGTGTCTACAGTCGTATCAAAGAAAATGGGACCAACGATCCTGGAAGCTGACACTGCGCACCATACTCCATCCTTTTCAGCATGCAGTGGTCGTGGCTCACTTGGGGGTTTTCAGCAGCCCAATATCTGGTGTTTTGTGTGTTTATGTAGCCTGACAGGTGAAACCATGCCTCATCTGTAAACCACGTTATGGAGAGAATGTCTGGACGTGAAAGAAGAGTACCCTGAAACGATCGACAGTAACTAATTCGTTTATCATAATCTGCTTCTTTCAGTTGTTGCACCACATGCACTCTGTAAGGTCGCAGCTCTTTGACATGGTCCATATGAATACCCTGACTCCTAGCTCAATCGACACAACGATTTGTCTGGAGAATTCAATAACCTTCCGCGAACATCTGTAACAGTTTCGCATTTAGTGACGGTCTATGTTTTCCACTCTCACTAATGAGTATACCAGTTGTCTCCAGCTCTCTTACAAGCGATAACATTGTTGCCTTTATCGGAACATCGCGTACATGAAATTATCTTTGAAATTCCCGCTGTGTTGTTACCAAGGGATTTGTTTTCCTATATGTTTTCAAAATGTAAACACGCTCTCGTAGTGAGCATGTTGCTGTTATGACTGAACATTTAAGACTGCCAATTGTCAACAATTGTCAGAGTTGTCAATTCTCCCAGAACCACTGAGATCATTAAAACAAATTTCTATAATCTAGGAGCTTTCACAGGAAAATTATGGCCTATTGAAATAGTTTAGGTTTATATGGATCGCTCTGTATTTCAAGGTGCTGTTTGTCCTTTATGTTTTTATGCTCTCTATTGAAATGCTTTTCAGTGCTACAAAAATGAGTTTTATTTCTAGATGTGCAAGACGAAGACATGGCATTTATCGTATACTGTATCCAGGTTACCCCTGGGAATTGGAAGCTCAAGGTAATGTCACGTCGGCTGACATTGGATCGTGAACTGGTACAAAGTGCTAATGTCTTAAAAGGATTAATGGGAAAATTGCCATGTCGATGACGTACGGTAGTATGATGGCCATTATAAGCCACTACGACAAAATTAGATGGAGAACGGTTTGACCTTGAAAGGCTCAACAATAATACTTATCCAATGATAAGATACGTGATGGTACACTGCTTAAACAGCCTATCGGCTTTAAAGCGTCTGAATTACTCCTTGCTCTTCGTTCCCAAGGAACAACAACAAGGCTAGCAAATAACTGTCGAAAATTCTGAATAAGCCATTTTGTACACGATCGAATTGTCATAGCAATCATCAACTAGCAATTTGTTTAATGGATTTCATTTTCCTAATGCATTACGGTTAATTATCTTAAAATGGGCCAGAAAACACCGAGAGATTCTAAAAGATTCTAATGATCATTCCATATAACTAACAACTATTTTAGGAAATATTAGCAGTAATAAAATTGTCAGATAAAGAGAAATAAATATTCATTTAGCATGAACGCAAACACAAACAAATGTACATATGGCAGCGATCACTTTACTCCACCCATTAAAATTAATGCAAGAAATAATTATACCAATACACAAATGTGTATTAATATTTTATTTATGAAGGATAGATAGGACGATACCACTATTGTTTGATATTCGATACAAAACTGATACTAATTTTAAGAACCAATACCGATGCTACATAGAAAACTGTAACGTCGTTAGAGGATACTGAAAAATGTTTTTATTCGTAGCTTTCTATGTAACCAATTTGGTTTATCCTTATCATTTTCAGATGTCACGGCGTTATGTCCTGTAGCAACGGAAATCTCACGCATTGTGTTTTTAGTAGAAATTCTGTAAAGGTCAGTAGATGTATGACTATAACATACTTCTTTAATGTGTTCTTTTATGTGATTCACCACCATGGGAAAATGATTTTTTTCGCTTATTTTACACACGGCTCAGTTATTACTAATACTATCTACTTCTAAATAGTTCAATACTTCAATCATATTTTATTCATTATCGCTGGTAAAACTAAATGTTCATGGAAACTGGTCGTGCGTCTACCTAAAATGCAGGGTCTTGACACGAGTTTGTTTTACGAAACACAAACTAAGAGATGCAAGAAGAGACAAATTATTTCCATGCGCTGTATTATCTCACGTCTTATATTCCATCTTGCTTCTGCTGGATTCACAGATTTTGGCACCGGAGTAGGTAAATACAAAGTACAAGAACTTGTTACTAAGCCACGCTATTGTAGAAATGCAAATAGCTAAATCACTCTCATTCGCAATTCAGTTGACGCTGCATATTACATGAGCACCTCCAGTCCTTCCCCTGTTGTTTTGCATATTTTTGTTTAGACACACAGTTTGTGGAAAGTTGCATCCATTCACACAGTCAGGTCTATCAAGAGCTATAGGTAGTGCGGCAACTCTTTGAAGAGCCCGCCTCGGTAGCGTGGATGGTAGTGTGTCTGCCTCACGTTCAGGAGGCCCCGAGCTCGAATTTCGGTCAGAGTGAGTTACCTGGATAAGGATTTTCCGGGGTTTTTCCCTTATCCTGAAAGACGAATATCAGGTAACTCTAAGCTCCATAGCCCTGGGCTCATTTGAGCATCATTTCATCCAGTCTACTCATCGTCCGATGACTTAACGTTGGAGGACGTGAATTACAACAAAAACTCTTTGAAGACACGTGCGAGTAACAACGTGCAGTCACTACTCCTTTCATTCATTATTTGGCATAAGTTTAAAGACAACTTTCAACAATGCAGAACTTAAAAATTTAAAAGAATCGAAAAAGCATCACAGATTTATTTCAAAGTATTAAGCATATTTCGATACCACCGTGTGTCCGAAGTATCGAGGTATCGAGGTCTCATCACTATATTTATGTATTTAAGTACTAGGTACATACAATTTATGACTTGGCCTTAACAGCAGTCTAACCACCAAAGCCTTCACTATTTCAATATATAAGAAGTAGAAAAGATTACCTACTAAATAATCCACTATCTGACATTGGATGAAACTTGTAAACACAGTTTCATCACAAAAATTCAAGGAATCGTGAAAGATCCAAAAGGAAAAACTAGTGAAAAAATGAAATGCAAATATGTTTATAAACTAAAAATTCCGGTTTTATAAACAGTGAATGAAAACTATTAGAGGGTTCTAGAAATTGAAAATAAAATTCAAATAGCAACAGATAATATGCACAATTATTCCGGCCGCGACGTGGCTGAGTGGTTAGACCGCTGGGCCCGGGTTCGATCCCAGGCCGGCCGCAAAAGGAGATTTATGGTGGACAACACGGCGTTGGGGCGGGTTTTCTCCGAGATCTCCGGTTTACCCCACCATCTCATTCCATCAGTGTCACCGCATGTAGTAAAAGCGGTTGCTAAACACTACACATTTCATTTCACAAATTTTTCCAGAGCGCATTCTTAGAAAACCTCAGCTGAAAGGGCGCATTACTCAGCAAAAAATTGACATAGAGCGTTCTGTTCTAGATGATACATTTACCTATCATGTTTGTAAAGATTAAATAATCACAGCTACTTGATACATTGCAGTAGGAAAAGTTTCTGGCCCCGATTACATGCTTATTATAATTTGAAAGATGATAGTGTTAGTAAACTGGTGACGAAGATTTCTACAAGAATATTAACGACTACTAGAGTATCAATATCTTAGTTAATTGATGGAAATTAATCATTTCTCCACACTAGCCATATATAGGATAAGGTTTTTAATAGATAGAGTCAACATGAAAAATTCAATGCCACGGCCGGGATTTGAACCACGGATCTCCTGGTCTCCGTCCATGTCGCTCTAACCCATTGTATCTCGAATGCGAGAGCCCCTAGAGGTCTACCGGGCAAATATACGTGTCGAATGGAGAATTTAATGTCATGATGGCATGTTGGTAGCTCAATGGGTTAGAGCGACCGGACGGAGACCAGGAGATCCGTGGTTCAAATCCCGGCCGTGGCATTGAATTTTTCATGTTGACTCTATTAGAGTATCAATATATTTACAAAAAGCCACAACGATATTGCTCTTTAAAATGGAAACATCACTAATACTTCTAAGTGGTATTCCGCAAATATTTTCTCTGTCATAGGACGGGTAATTTGTACTTATGTTGAATTCAACAATTACTAGCATGGCAACTTAACAACCTATCAAGTACGTTAGTTAATGCATATATAATTGGAGCATCTTAAATTAATTTAAACAAAATGAAGATACGTTGTTATTTCTGTGTAATACAAAAGCCTTCAATAATCTTAGCCATCATCATTTAAACATGATACAATGTCCGAAGGAATGCTATCCATACTAACAAACAGACGTTATGCAAGGATTTCTTCTGTCAAAATAATTTTAATATAGTCACTAATCATATTCTTGAAGAGCTGTCAGAGAAGAGCATGAGTGATCACTAGAGCTTTAAACTTTTGCCAGATATGCCACCTCTGTTCTGAGATTTGCCGACAACGTGTTCACAGTTACGGAATATAAGGAAGTTCCTCTCGAGTTGACATGTCTTGCAGTACAACAATTTGGGGAGTTAGCATTAGAGGTCAACCCATGGAAATATACACACATCACACACAGAATGGAAATGTGGTTAATACAACTTTAACACTAGGCCACATCTGCAAGATTGAAAGTATTGAGCCAGGACATCCAATAAAATATTGGATGTGACCATCTATGTGATGGATTTTAACAAGAATAAGGAAATTTGAAAGCTTCACCATTTAGAATCTTATGATCTTCACTAAAATCTGAACAAATGTATCATGTTCCTAACTTTTCCATTTGTATATTAATAATTTAACCTTTCAAAATCACTGATTACCAAAATACCAAATAAATGTATTAATGACTATGATAAAATTATCAAAAGTTCCTTAAAATAAATCCTACAGTTAACCATGAATATGTCTAACAGATTTTATGTGAATTGATATATAATACAAAGGATTTGGAATCTTCAAATCAGGATTGAAAGCATAGCTGGAATATTAAATTCGTGCAAAACTTTAATGCAGCCTCGAATTCATATGTACAGACTACTCAAGGTCTTTCCGCTGAGATGAATAAATCCTGGGAGTTTTTAAATTTAAGAGTAAATGATTGAGTGAAGAACCCTTGTACCGGACTGTGTTACCCTCGACAGATAAGACAGAGAGAAGTAGATGTCTGGGGTAAACTTCCTAAGAAAGGTCTTGGACTCGAGTTATCTAATAATACAAGCCGCCGAATTGATGGATTCCTCAATCTGATCACCACGTGATATCACCGGGTGAATGGCGAGAGCCTCTAAAAATACTAATTAACATATCCTCAGTGCGTTCCGTATCAGTAGGTGTCAAGAAAACAGCGTCAGTCGGTGATGACACAGAGCGGTTGAAACTAAATGTGAACGAACAATTATAAAGTCTTCAAAGAGGTCCAGGATCTGGAAACTAACGGTAGCACAAGACAAATTAATATTATTGCAATTCCAAGAGACAAATAAATAGGGTTTACCTTCTACTCTGTCGTTAGGTTTAAACATCTTAAAGGATAACCACAAGAAGTCGATAAAGACAAAAGGATTATTTACAAACTCATAATTCCATACTTCAAGGCAAAAATTATTTCAATAACCGAAGGAATCGGCCTGATGCTCGAAACTACTATCCCTAATACCCATATTACTACAACTACTACCATATACCTTTAGGCCTGAAGAAGGACAGTATAAAGGAAATTGCCATATCTGCAATTGTCCTTCATCTAAATCAATTGTATAATTATAATTGTAGCATTCTTACTGTTTATATTTCATTGCCATAAATTCTTTATTATATATAATTTTTATTAGTAATTTAGTGGTCCTTTTTCACATCTCTAATAATTTTTGAATGCCATAGTACCTGGAAAAAATTAAACTGACGATATTACATTGCTGCATTTACCATAGTAATAGCTCTTGATCTCTCAATTGCCTTTTCTTGATTATTAAACATCCCCATTTTTTTCTTTCTTTGCACAGAATGATAAATCATCTTTCTCACTCCTCCATATTCGTTAGCTGGATAACATCCCCACTCCAATTCTTTAAATTCCAGACACCAAATCAGATCCAGGCTATCCCTTCCTCTCATTTTTCCTAGAAATTAAAAATTACTTTCTCTTTTCTGCGCTATCTCTTAGTTCATTGTACGTATCTCTATGTGTCTTTCTCGCTAACCTGAGAAATTAAGATTTAACTACTAGTATCTTCCATTCTTGATATTTCATCTCTCCAAAAGCTGTTTTCTAAAATGATAATTTTAAAATAAAATTATCCTAAGGTGTATTAAACAACTGTACTATGGTCCTTTCTACTCAGGCGTTAGTGATAAAGCTCATATTTTCTCCTAAATGTCATCGGCATATTTTCACTATGGTAAGCTCAGGTCAGACTGAAACATATCGGAATGAGAATTATAGCTTACCGCTGCTCCAACCAGTTTACGAAATTGTAAGTCGTTATAAGGAAATGTACTTAATTATAAGTCACTTTAAGTAAGACTATTAGGTGTACCGGTGAACTAGGTCAACAAGAAATTGGTCAACTTATGACTCCGGTACATTTAGAACTTGGAAGGTACAACATAGAAATCACAGACGAATGAAATTCCCATTAAGAAAATTCTGAAAATAATAAAGGAGGAATAATTCCTAGAATTAAGCCAGTCATAGAGACCAAAAACTTGTGTTTTAGATTCGAAGAAAAACAACTTAAGATTTGGCCAAGTATAATAGTAGAAACTTTGGTGGGGTAGTCATAAAGTAGGCGGGAATTATGTTGATGGAGCAGCCTGTATTTTTAAAACTTGTGCATTTCAAGTCTTACAGTCTTACAATCGTTTATATTACAGTAATGTTTTATTGTGATGGATTATCAACAGCCTATAATGCCTAAAGACCTGGCAAGACTTAGCACGTACCTAATGGTAGCGGATAGGATAAGCTTAGCATTTCAGTGAGTCACAGCAGCTTACAATTCTCGTAGTGATTACGAAAAGTTATTTAAAAACGCAAGAAAGAATACTTCAGCAGTTACAATTTCTTGTGATAAGATACAAAAATAGTAATTCTATATCCCCACAAACAGTCGCCAACTCGCTTCAAATAGGTCATAGGTCAATAGGTTATTAGCCTCCATTAAATTGAGCAACCGATTTGCCTCGCATTATGTATCCTCAAGCATACCCATGCAAACGCTAAGAGAAAGATGTTTCGCCACTGTAGCAGCATATTCATCAAAGGAGAGATTGGAGATAACATCGAAAATGCCACACATTTATAGACATCGTCGAGCTCTAAGCTTAAGTAGGTAAATTAACGAGGTTGTAATATTATACAGGGAATAACATAGACCTATGCGTAAATTACGCACGAGCACATGATATTCTCTTAAAATAACAGCTGATGAAAATCTATTATGTATTTCAAATGGGAAGGTGTTTGTCCTTGAGGGCTACTAGGTGAGCAACCAATCGGATTACTGCGGTGTTGTCGTATTGCATTCCCGCTAAGTCGTGTGTGACGAACGCCAACCTAATCAATCTGTATGAAATACTATTCGCGCTAAGACAAAAATTCAGATTTTGTCGAAACTGATCCATGTGGAAGGTAGAGAGTAATATATATCTAACATAACCATGAAAACCCCATATTTTTAACTTAAATAGTTTTTCTAATACACATAAATAAACCACTATTACCTGTATTATAACAATAAATCGCGACGTCAACACTGTATGAATTTGACATGTATGCGTGTACATATATTTGTAATTACTCAGAACTGAAACGTAAATGTTTGACATGACGTGATAAAAGAATTACTTTGAATAATCCAATTCGAGCGAGAGGAAACAAATTTCCTGCTGCCCTGGCAGAACCTGTCTGGTCACATTATATCTTTGTTTGTGAATGGTTCGTAATCTCTATTTACTCTAGGAAGTTAAAAGTGGTTGGTGTGTATGTATGTACATATACTTTTAATTACTCAGAACTGAAATTTAAACTACTGCCATGGCGGATGAAAGAATTACTGTGAATAAGTCAAAGTGTTAAATTCGAGAAAGAGCAAACACTTCATTTCCTGTTAGCCTGTGAAAGTCTGTATGTTTATGAATGAATGCTGGATAAGAATTTACTCTGGAGAGTTCAGATCAATACCATTCAGTTGTTCTTTACACAATAGCAGAGTAACAGTTAAATAGTGCAATGGCTCCCTGCGGTGAATTTAGTGACGAGTCAAAAAGCAGGTATTGAGAAGTCAGGCTCGAAGTATTATTTTTAAGGTGTACACGTTCTTCAAAAAGTTTTCAGAAACAGAAACTAAAAATGAGTTATTGCAAAGAGTACTTCCGTTTAAAAACACGTAAAAAGTGTAACAGCTGGATCAACTTGCAATTGAAACGGGACACGAGGTAATACGCCTGCCATCTTACCACAGCCAATATAATCCAATTGAGTTGGTGTGGGCTCAAATAAAAAGGGGGATTGCAAACAGAAATAATACTTTTAAACTGACGGACGTTAAATAACTTGTTCACGAAGAAATTAACAAGGTAACACAACAGGACTGGGAAAACTGCAGGAGGCACGCAGAAAACCTTCAAGAAGACGATTTTAAGAAAGAAATAGCACGTGAAGAGATTTTGGAACCAATAATCATAAATTTGCAAGACTCAGACGATGAAGACTGTGACAATGACGAATTGTCTCTTAGCGGAAGTGACATTGAAAACGATATGGATGAGTCACTGGCAGTTCCATTGGATTAGAAAAACAGGTAATTCATAAACTATAATTATAGTTATGGTATTTTAAAATATACATAATTTACGAAAATGCTTTTTCCAATTTTGATTTTGTCAACTGCATCATTGTAAAAGTTTGTAAAATATAACTTGCTTACCCTTACGTCTGCGCTAAGCAGACCTGCATGTTGTATGAGTGTGCGAGAGAGAGGGAAATATAAAAGGAGTGGGGTAACAAGCTGGCAACGCTGAGTGTGATACGGCATCTGATTAGCTGGACTCCAGAACTCTTCCCATTTGAAACTCCTGAACACTCCAGCTAAAATTTTGTGCAGTTAAGCGAAGCAACCCGGGAGTCAAAATTCCTACGCTCGTACCAGGGAGAATCAAAGATCGTGGCTCTCTCCATTAGCTCAATAGCTTGAATCTGAAGAGCGCTCCTTCCGGGTGGAGGTGTAAACGATTTGACTATCACTTAGCTTACAGTATTCTCTTATTCTCTTTGTGTATGCATATATGTATGTGTAATAAAGCCATTTTATAAGCATTTATTTCCATTATATGAAGTAGATAGAAGAAAAAGAGCTTCCAAGAACAGTTTGTATAATTAGGGACATTCATGTAAGTTAACATCATATTTTTCCTGTATTAAAATTTAAAGAATGAAATGAAACATTGAAACACAAGAACTTGTGTTTTCTTGTGCTAAAATAAGCTCTCAAATTCGAATTTAAGTTAGTTTTCTCAGTTTCACTGCTAACTTTCAGCATAAGTGCCCACTGAAGTCGCAGTACTTGAACTGAAATGCAGGCGGAGAGAAGTGTAAGAAAGCCATTAATACCGAAAATACCAAACCTGCGAGGACAAGCTGACTGATTTGTAGAACACGCTATCACGTAACTAGAACTAGAGAAACCAGAAAAAGGAACCTCGTAAAATAAAACTATAACTTAAAGTACAAACTTTAAATGTATATTTTCTGACCAGCCCTTTGGTGCTGCATAAAAGCATATATAATTTATATCTTGCAAAATTGTCTGCTATACTTTTGGTCCTGAAATATTGTGAACACAAAATACGAGATTTAGACGATCAAAATGTTGGCTATTTAACGACTTTGATCCAATGGAATTCACGTTAATATTATGCCTCAAAGGTTACTGTCGATGGCTGCAAAGTAAGAACAGAAGTCATATAAAAATAATAATCGAGAAGAGGGTTTCCTTTATCATAAATTATAACAAAATATAGGGTTCTATTAATTTCAAGCATAGAACTACACTGCCAGAAATAAAAATTGGCTGACTTGAATTACGTCCATTTCTTGGTTCTTAGACAGATACTCTACTAAAATTGAAAATTGCCATACCTTGAATCCGACAGAGGTACATGCATTGATGTTTCAATTTAAAAATTTATGCTACTATGACGAATCAAACCTTTAAAATCCAATCTCAAATCTGTGTTTTTTGAACTATGACACTTCTTACCTAAAGTGCAAATTCTGGTATAATTTTTGTTAAAAACCTAATTACAAACTAGACACATTTTTATAAAACCTGACGAAGATTTCACTTGTAGCTACAAAAGTCAGAAAAGTGCATAACATTTTAAAATGTCCAATTTATATAATATAATTTTATTCTAGCATTACTGTTTTTAATTACAGGTTGTGTTTGTTTCAATCTTAAACATTTTAAGTAACAGTTTTCAAATGACATTCCTTAGTTTTCTCGTGAAGACATATAAAGAGCATGCAATATAACAGACAACATACAGTAACACTGTATTGATAGCAAATAATGCTATAAACCTTCAGGTGTGAATCTCGATAAATAAAACCAGAATGGAAGGAAAACAGTCAGATTGGCTAATAAATGGGTCGAATTCAACACTCCTTCTGAATGAAAGCCAAAACTTACTGGTTGCACCACTTTCCATTTTGTCCTTAAACTAGTGCCAATACTATAAATCAATATTTCTCCGTTTTTGAATGAGTATATAAATATTGTCAAGACTTGGCTGCCCTTGCTTCAATCTTCTTGTTCGTGCTAAAATGAAATAAAAGGGAAAGAAATAAGAAAAACATATAGGAAGCTCACATTAGGCCCTTAAATGTCATTTCCGTAAAATTCAAATAATTTTAGGACATAGCGACTATGGCCCAAATTGGTGCCCGGCGGCTGGAGAAATAAAGATGTGCAGCGCTCTTGCCTAGCATAAACACTGGAAGCGCTATCGTCCATCAGAAGCGACTGGAAGTTTTCCTCTCTCCGCTTATATTACAACGCTGTATCGTGAAGTGAGTGCTGCTACAGCTTGTGTAAAACGTCATGAAACTCTATGCGCAAAGTAGAAAAATGAGAAGGTTGAGAATGTTGGGGTACCTGGATATGTTACCAAAGCTCCAAAACCTATACAAGATTTTATGCGTATCACACTCACGACACATGCCATGGTACGGCATTCATACTTAGACGATTTAAGATAAAAACGGTGGATTTCAAAACGCTGTACGCGGTCTGTAAAGTTTAGGAATCTTTAAGTTTTATTGGCCAGTTTTGTGCATATTTGTCAAACGACTTCATTTTCTGTGTAAGGGGTTAAACATAAAGACACGCAAAAACTTTGAAAGCTATGAAGTACGCTAAATAATTAACACTACCGGCTCTTTCAAGTGTAAGCGTGAGAAGTATTATCCATAATCATCAAATAGTGCAGAATTTACGTAAAGAAGAAGGCATAATTTTTTAGACTTGTAAGGTAGACTTTAATTTTCGTCCGATTCAACTTCGATCAAAGGGCAAAGATTTCTAAATGAATGGTAGAAAAAAAGGATTTGATTTTGATAAGCACAGACCGGTCAAACGTCGATTGTATGAGGCAATGCATGATTATTTTAGTTTCGTAATTAAGACGGCGACACCTCTGGCGGCCACTTGGAGAAGCAATCCATCACCTGCAGAAACATTTCATTAGTGTAAGACATAGGAGTAAGAAGTCGATGACACTGGCTCTGCTAAAGCCCTGCTATGTCAACGGCACTGTGTTGGTAGGGTACTCACACATTCTGCTGCATACAGTTCCTGACAGTTCCAGTGTGTGAGCCGTGGCTTACCGCACATACAATATGACATTGGCGGCACCAACTCTCAGCAAATGCTTGCAGCTTTAACCAGTAGCAGAAGTACCTTTGTCGGAGCTTGTGGATTGTTCGGTTGGATGCATGTGCCTCCTTCCCGAAGTACTTGCAGCGGTAATAGCTACACAAACCTAGAAAATTGTATTTATTCTTCCGAGACCACTGTTACACAGTCTAGGGCTTCTCCAGATCCATGGCCATGTTGGTAAGATATGTGGCCTAAGTAGTGAGCCTTCTTTTAGTTGCGTCGGCATTTCTTCATTTTCATCTTCAGATCAACTCCCGCACTTTCTCTAATACCTTGGTCAGATTATGGAGATTGTCTTCGAAGGCACTGCAATTGGCGATGTTGTCCAGGTATAGCAGATGCCGAATGTAAGCAAGCACCTTCATCACTAACTCCATGCGGCTCTGCTGTACTACACAAAGGGTAAAACTAAAGCTTCCAAAACACTTTGCAAGTCGAAAATACGGACTTCTCCTTTTCTCTGGGAACTAGAGCCACTTGTCAGTATCTCTATTTTAGGTCCAGGTAGAGAAACACTGAGCACCAGAAAGAGTGTCAAGGATATCAGCAATCCGAGTTAAGCTAAACATCCTTCGGATGACACCGTTCAGTTTTCTAGTTCACACAGGAGCATAGATCACTGTTCTCCTTCATCACCATGACTAGATGTCACCAAAGGCTATGGGACTCTTCGATAGTATCCCTAAATCTCATAACCTCCAGCAAATTTCCGTGCACTTGCTTGCTTCAGCAGAGAACCATCTCTTGGTGCTTCTTGGATAATTGTCTGGCATCTCAACTATTGCTGTGCGTAGCAATAGGTCGGTAAAGCCGTAATCAACAACCCGTTGGTTAAAGACAGGCTGTTAAAATCCAAGTCGATATGGAACTCGCGGTGTGGTGTACCGCGGTTAGGTGGTCGGCCGCACTTTTCAACAAGTCTTCAAGACGGGGTCCCTAATCTGGCGACAATGGGCCAGTCGCATGAGGATACACTCGCAGTTGGTTCAAATTTCCCCAACTCCGTCCCAGCTCGTATGTTCTAATCGGTATCTGATGGATTCAGCAGCCTCATTAGCTCTTACTATCGGTAAGATAGCAACAATATGGCGATGTATAATCCATCCAAAGGCATCTTTTGGTCCAGTACCAGCTTCCTTTATCTCCGTCCCAGGCCCGCCTTCAAGACCACCCATTTGTTGCAGGCACTACAACTTCCTTCATCAGGGTCAGCGTGCACATTCCCGGATGTACGAGATGTTGGGGATCTTCAGCGTCATTTCGTCTCGCCAAGTTGCAGATCCTCCTGTCAACAATAAACGTCGTATCGTGGTTCCTGAAGGCATCCACTCTTAATATTACGTCCTCAGAGACCATCGAGACGAATGAAGCCTAATGATGCTCCACTCTAGCGTATACTCCAGCATTATCTCTTTCTAAATGGGCAAGACCTCACCCGTTAACATAAATGCGTATATGAAGCAAATGCACTGTTAATTGAAGTGTTGCATTAACCCTAAATCAGCTAGGTTGTTGAAGTTTGCATTCCATTTCTAATAATGAGATTACTAATGTATTTCCCCCTGGCGTATAAAAAGGAGAAGCTTAAGTTTCTTTCCAGATATTTTATCGAAAACCATACGGTTATTTTCTACACACAAATCATTTGTAATGGGACTGGGTTCTTTAGAAATCAAGTTCAATATTGCTAGCATTATTTCTTCTCAATCTACTGCACCCCGGATCCTTTTGCACGAAGTCAATTAGTAGCATAAAAATGTATATGTTCAGCTCCAATGTCAATAATATTAGAATTGAGGAAGAAAAATATGGGCTGTTAAACATGTCCAATTGGCATATTGCAGCTGCATATATTTCAACATATTCGAAAGATCTGCTTTATGCTCTAAGTTCGTGAGCTTTACCGATGCAAGAACCAACATGGGAATTTTAACGTCTTACAGCAACTTAGCATTCAGCAGTCATTAAAAAAAACTTAGGGTTTTATTTGAGAAGTATTAAATATTGTGTTGCGTTATTGCCTCTGCTCCAAATTTCGTTCACACAGGAACGGAAACTTTTGCTTAAGTTTTATTTTTATTTTTACATCTATATTTAACAATACGTTGTAAGCTTTTTGAGGCGGACACTGAGTTTTTCATGTTTAAATAAGAAATCACACCCTCCTTTCAGCTCTTTCTGACATACACCGCTAACTACAAAACACTCATCGAACATCGCGATGTAAATCGTCAAGCACTCTCGTTGTCTGCTTCCTTCGTCATTCATCGGAAACACTCTTTAAATTTATGTGAGGGATCCACTGCTGCTGACAAGGGGTTACGATCTTCTGCGCTCATCCGCTTGCAGTTCTGACTGACGGAACCAAATGGAGGGATATCTAACCTCAAAATTACAAACTCTTACAGATTTTAAAATATCCTGTGTCTGCATAAATTATAAATAAACTTCCCCTAAGAAAAAGCAACAGATATTCTGAAAGTTAATAATACTTAAAGAAAAGGATTGCTACTCTCATAAATTTATCGGTTTTGAGGAAACGACAGCTTATCATTAAGTGAAAGTTTCAGTGCAGTTTGGTATCTGCTAATTACATGTCTGGGTATACGCAGGTACTCAGTGCTAAACTGGTATATTGAGCTTATCTTATTGAGTTAGTAATTTCTAAATGTTACTATATTTATAATCCTTGAGCTATATATAAATATATTGCTTTAAATAAAAATACTCACCAAAACAGTAACCCTCTTCGAGGTCCTCGATGCACTTCACAACTTCACAGCTGATTTCGAGTCGCCCTGAAACAGAATTTTCATATCACACTCAAAAAGGTCGCTTAATAAAGAATATGTTATAATAAGAGAACGTGATATATATTTAAAAACTAAGTAATAAAATATTAATTTAACAAAAATAGGTATCTACAACTAGAATAGGATAAAATCGTACGAGAGGATTCGGCACCGCAACCAGTCCTGATCTTTTGTACCTATGTCCCAAGTGAGGTATCCCCGGGAGGAAGGATGAGGCGAAAGGAAACAGAGGGTGGCCTACCTAAGGAGTCACGACAGTCTAGAGAGCAGGGTGCCTACAATTAACCAATTAGAAACTCCTCAGCAGGCGAGTATAACCGGTATCCCATCCACCGTGATCCTAAAACGGCCCACTAGGTTGACCCGAAGTCCGGTGACTGTCCTACCGGAAGAGGAAGTGTCACTCAGAACATATCATCCTGCCATGCACCGCCAAGACACCTGCGACACTTCTACTGAAAGAGACCATGAGGGAGATGATATGAAACGGTGGGACAGGAAATTCGGGAGATGTAATTAACCTACCGAGAATTCAGTTTTCCACCGGGAAAACTCACCAGAAGGTTCAAGGGTCGGTAGGCCGTCCACGAAAAGCGAACCCCGACCTCCTGAATGCGGGCTACAGACGAAACCACCTGAGCCATGCCGCTTGGTAACCTACAACTACATAAATAATAAAACACATTTTTGTAAATGTGTTTCTCGTCTAACATAAAACAGAATAAGCGTTAGTAAGAATAGTTTGAACAAGAATAGAGAGTGCAACATGTTATTTTTTTTTCAAGTTTATAAACTGATACAAAAATAAAAATGTATAAGTTAATGGCCATTCCAACTTTACTATATGGAAGCAAAACCTGGCTGCCAACACAAAGGATTTAAATAAAATACAGACTGCAGAAATAAATTTTTAAGAAGTGTTAAAGGTTGTACAATATTGGACAAAATAAGAAATGAGGATATTAGAAAGGAATTAGAAATCGAACCAATCCATGACAAAATATCAGTACGAAGGCAACAATGGCATGAACATATATTAAGAATGGAGGATGGAAGATATCCAAATGCAGTTTTAAACTATAATCCAAAAGGAAGAAGAGACAGAGGACGACCCAGGAAACGCTGAAGAGATCTATGAAGCCGGAACGAGCGATATGCCCAAACCATGGAGTGAAGAAGAAGAAGTTTATAAAATTTTACTCTATGAGGCAAACGTATGCTTTGTCATGCATAATTTAATTCTTCTTTCTGACTCAACTTACAGACTTTAAGCTTCCAGAAACGTAGTGATTGATTAAAATAACTGTCATTGTGTACTATTGTAACAACATTCCTACGTAGTTATTGATTTTATAATTATCACTATGTACTATTGTAGCAATATTCCTTGCGATCAATGAGGAAAACTGAGTCAGGGTAAACACGTGTTTGTTGAGACTCCTTTTAGCAGAAGCATCGTTTAATATATTTGAAGGAATTTTTCGTCCATGCGGATGATATGTTTCTGTGACAGAAACATCCTGAAAGAAAAATTATCCTTGAACGCTTACTTTCTGCAGAATTAAATAGAATATTCCAAACTAAACGAATTTTGCAAATTAAGCTAATTTCCTTCCTTATTTCTTTCTTGCCCTTTGTTTTCCTTTCTATTTTTTCTCTCTTTTTAATTTTTCTTTTTCTCCTTTCTTTTTGTCTTTCTTTCCATCTTTATTTTTTTCTTAAATAATATTTTTAGTGTAACCGCTTATTGTACTTCCATGTATGGAACCAAAGGGTTATTCTACTATAGCTCAGCAAGTCGGTATAGGACACTGAACTGCAAATGCTGGTTTCTACATCCTCCTCTTCCAGTAATTCCTCCACCTCCGCCAATATCTTCTGGATGTAGAACGGGAATATTCTGAAAGCACTGACTTGAACCTTCTTCTAAGGGATTTAATGCATTAATTTGCCACATTTTTAAGAATCACTTCACAGATGCAGCATTCAGTATCGTTTTATTTTCAAGTTTCACATGAATAAACTTAGGTCCTGCATAAACACTGCGAACTGTTCAATTACCTCCGTTCATAATTAGAAATATTGTCACAAAAGAGAAAAACTTATATTGATACCTGCTAAGAACTTCTAAGTCACTGAATATTCAGTAAAGACAGCTTGCACTTTCACTTCGCAGTTCTCAGAAAGAAGGTAACTGGATCGCTCCCTTCATTGATTGTGCAACCTCTTAGGAATAAAATATAATTTTCAGAATTATTTTGAAAATAGCTTAGATTTTTAATTCTTGTTTCTCATGACGAAAAAACGCTTGGGTTAGAATCTCAATCAGTTCAATATGACTCAAATCTATGTTGCACGTTGAATCAACGGTCGCTTCTCATCACCCTTTCTTACATCACAATTTATAACACTAATGCCTGAATTCACCAACAGATGTTAAGGCTCAACACAGCTGTTAGTCTGTTTAGCAATAGTAATAATAAAAATTGCATTTCACCAACAAGTGTTAGCTTAGAAATCGTGTTAAATCTCTTGTTTAACTTACACGCCATATTTTTGTTGTTAAGTCGTTAACAACTGTAGAATAATTGTCAAAATGGTGGGCGTGAACACAGCTTTTGATGTTGATTTACTATATTTAGACCGTCTAAATGGCATTCATTATAGAGAATGGCCTATAAGGAGATATCATTTTGAGAAGCTATTGGAATATTTTCTACGGAGGTATAAACTATCGAAACAAGTTGTTATGAAGGTTACTGATGGAGTACATGAGAGTTTAGAACATGTGTCGAATAGTAATATACCATTCTCGCCTTTGCTTCAACTTTGCGATGTTATAATTCACTGAATTCTGTGGATAATACTGTCCAACTCCGTTCTTGAAACATTCAAGTCACTCGTCACTTTACTCCTTCGCACCTCGTTTTAAATTTACGAAATATTGATGATTCTCGTTGTGACATTTGCATTCGAATTAAACTCATTTACAACATTTTCCCACGTCACATCTTTCTCTTTCACATTTACCGCATCCGTCCTCTTATTTTTCACTAATTGAACTAATAATTATTTGTCGATTAATGAAAAAATTTGTCCCACGGCTTCTCTTCTGATTTTGTTCACCCACCATTTTTCAGCTATGTGTAAATGAAATTAAAAACAAAAGCGCATCGTTGTACGTTCAGAAAGCAATAAGATTCATTCACAGCCTTATATAACTGTAATATGTATAAGTATCTCCGCGTTAACATGTGTTTGTTAACATTTTCAGAAAAGAAGTTGGTGAAATGCAATTTTAACCTTTTTTAACGCTATAACAATTGTTACGTTACATTTGCTAACGTCGATTTTAACATCTGTTGGTGAAATCGGGCATAAATATTACATAAGCTGATACAACACTGGAAATTCACCACCCTATGGAAGTAGCAACTATAATTCTACGTCAATTTAAAGTAACATAGTGAAGCTAGACTATTAAAGGTTGCTGTAAAAGTTTGTTATTTTACATTTATGTTAATTATTTAATTATATACATGTATTTTATTGTAATGGGGATGATGTCTCTTTTCCCTAACCCTGTCCAAAAGTTATGCGACTGTCCCTGCAGGCAAAACACATACAGGTGTATATTACTGTCAAATACATATTTGATGTTGAGAGGATGCCTCTCAGCATTATAAAAAATCATGTACCTATTTGTTTGTATTCTCGTTTGCACAATGCAGTTGCTATACATAGACATCTCTTACTTTCTGAAGGTCACTACAGGTATTTTCAGTGCTATTTAACCAAATGTAGAAATTATTTAATGATAAAAAAGGTGTTGCCAACGGCGCCACATTTTAAGTTCAAGAGGCTTTAGCACACCGCATATTCATGTATGATTCCTACGTGACGAACAGAGCCTTGTAGAGAAGTGATACGGCTATTTCTATACCAATTACCTGGTATTTCTGCGCCACAGAGAGACAGTTCGTAAACTTGGACAGAGATTCAGGAAAACTGCTTCTGTTCTTGATAAGAAACCCAAAAGAACCTACCATATGCTTACAGCGGAAAAACTCGATGAGATTGGACAAAAGTTAGAACGTAGTTCAAGAAAATCTCTGAGTAGGTTATCACAGGAAACGGGTGATCAACAATTCTCGGCTTGGAAAGCCACTAAAGTTTTGACATTAAAACCACATAAGATAACCGTAGTTCAGGAATTGCAACCAGTTATACTGTGATTAGAGTAAATTTCAGCAATTGGGTAGCAGGTAAAGTTGACGATGGTTCTATGGAACACAAAGTTAATTTTTTCACAGATGAAGTACGGTTTTCGTTACAGGTCATGTAATGAAATTGGAGTGCAGAAAAACCCGATACCGTGCACAAAATGCCATTGCATGACCAGAAAATTTGTTTCAGTTAATTGATGGAAATTAATCATTTCTTCACACTAGGCTAAGGTTTTTGATAGAGTCAACATGAAAAATTCAATGTCATGGCCGGTATTTGAACCACGGATCTCCTGGATTCCGTCCAGTCGGTATAACCCATTAAGCTACCAGGCCAACTTGCCATCACCACATTAAATTCTCCATTTGACTCGTATATTTCCCCGGTAGACCACTAGAGGCTCTCGCATTGGAGATACGAGTCAAATGGAGAATTTAATGTCGTGACGGCAAGTTGGCCATGGTAGCTCAATGGATTAGAGCGATTGGACGGAAACCAGGATATCCGTGGTTCAAATCCCGGCTATGACATTGAATTTTTCTTGTTGACTCTATCAGAAAACTTATGTTTGGTGTCTGCTAATGCATACCGGATTAGAAAACCCATATTCTTTGAGGAAGCAGCTAACGGACAGATACAGGGTTGCAACAATCAAACCATTCCTTGAATATTTCTGTGACATTGAGTGCACACAGGCATATTTTCAACAGGACTCTGCTACAGCACATACAGCTGATCTATCGTTACAATTAAGGAACTATTTTGAAGATAGGGGCATCAGTAAAGGACTATGGCCACCGCGATCCCCAGAGTTTACGGTATGCGATTTTTATTTATGGGGGAACTTAAAAAGTAAACTGTATCAGAACAACCCTAGAAGAACTGAAACACAATATCAGAAGAAAAATTACTGTAATTTCAGAAGACGAATTAATGCGTGTAAACAGAAATTTTCTTCGAAGGTGTAAGACGTGCGCAGCAGCACAAGTACACTGTTTCCAATATCTTCTGTGACTATTGTATGTGATCGTTGTGATTATAATTTGAATGATAAACCTAAGCGCTATAGTTTAAATACTCAACACGGTAACAGCAATGATGTAGGCGTGCCTTCTGCTGCAGAAATAACCGCCAGCCGGCCGGCCACCAGTGAGAAATAAAGGACTGTAAATGTTAAAAGAGAAATGATTACTTACATTAGAAAAGAATAATACAATATTTTATAATTAACGGCTGGGAAGAATATTTTCCTCGATATTTTCAGAGTATGTATCGTTTATAAAGTGGTTAGTTTGATGGTCTGGGAGTGCAGAAGCTTTATTTCTTCACATGCAATGGCACATTATAAAAATATAGCTTTACTTTTATTAAATAATTATTGGATCAAAGGGAATTTAGAACGGTTTAAAATGTCACCATTGCAATTATTTAAGAACGACTCGACCATTTTGGACGAGGATTGTTCCACCGCCAAAGGGCACGTGTTTCCACAGCTTGGAAGAATGTCGCGAAAGATGAAGAAAGTCAGGCATTTCACTGATGCTTCTCATCGTTCTCAGCGTGAATTTCAGAGGAATTTTATCAGTTATTGGGAATAGCAGGGGCTGCATGAAAATGCAATTATAAATAAAAATGCGTCTGTACTTTTATAAACAATGGGGGAGGTAAATAATAATTTAATTATAGATGAATGTTAGTCATTTAAGTGGCGTATACTACATGATGTTGTGTTCGTCTATTCTGGCACGGAAGTTTTTTTCTGTTGATCTTCTAATTTGGTGCATATTATTAGCTATTACTTTCAAATAGAGATGCGTTAAAAGGATCTGGATATATGTTCATATACACTGTATTCTATATACATATTACTTAGATACTCATTTTTTCATGCAGCACAGTGCAGAAAACACAGGATGCATTATGGTCGCAGTCCTGGCCCCGGATTCTACACAGGAAGTTCCATTCTCATTGCTCTAAACTTTTCGGCGGCTACCGTACGCTTTGGGAGATGACGTCACTAAGGTTTTAGAGAGAGAGAGAGAGAGAGAGAGAGAGAGAGAGAGAGAGAGAGAGAGAGAGAGAGAGAGAGAGAGAGAGAGAGAGTTTATGTGTATGTATCTACTCTCTCTAAATTGAAGCCATAACAATGGTTGCCAAGATGTTTAAGGATGCCTATGAATGAAAATTTGAAATCCTGAACTAACAACCCTAACTTTTTAAGATTCATACCGTGGATGTAACATAGTGCAAATATAATACAGAACACATTTTATCAATTTCACTTTTATAGTTTGGAAATGGTGGTTAAATGTATTTATTTATCTTGGTTAGAGTGAATCGGGGTAAGATGCTTATCGGGCTGAGATGCCTAAAGTTTATAGTTCCGATGGCTGAAAACAGATCGCGACTCCAACCTGTACGGCAATCGTTAGTGGCAATGTGACGTGAAGGCAAATGCATGTTTCATTGTATTAGATGTTTCTTTACTTTTAAACCAACAAATACAGGTAAGGTCTAAAAATAGATGCCAAGTTAATAGTCCACAGTTATTTTAAAGTATGTGCAAATGTATGAATAAAGTAGTAGAGCGAAATTTCACGCATGCTAATCATAGTAGCTATGTTGTGGTATAGTTTGCCATAATTGCCCCGCCCGACCAGGACTACCTCTCGACCTCTGTTGCTATGCACCGACCATAGTGGCAGTCATCAAGTGGTATCTCACCCCGATCCTTGGAAGAGATGCCACTGTTTTTTCGGGGTGATACGCCTACTTTTATTCCTCACTTATACGGATTTTATTTTCATAGGAGATGCCTCAAGTGTATGTTAGAACTTCAAATAGATGTCAGTGGCCTGAAGAATGTCTACAGATGGCTCTGGAACGAGTGAGGACTGGCGGAATGAATTGTTTTAAAGCTTCCCAAGAATATAGCATACCATATAGAACTCTAAAACGACGTTTGATGAAGAACGGTTCCACAATGTGTATCAAAGTTCCGATATGGTTGCTTCTGATCATGCAGAAATGATTCAAGGAAGTGAACAAAACAGGAGAGGATGAGCTGAAGCTGTTCTCTCAGTAAATGAAGAGGTACCTGAACTGGAGATTATTCAGAATGAACCACTACATCATTTGAAGAAGTTACTTCTGTGTCTATATTGGATCCACTGAAATCTAATCGCAAGAAGAAACATGCTGGAGTACTCACAGAGAAAAATCGTATAGAAGAGGTCAAAATTAGATCGCAGTGAATTAGTGAGACCACTTGGCTCTCACCAAGGCGGTCCGGGTTCGATCCCAGGTGACCGCAAAGTGAGATTTGTGGTGGGCAACACTGTGCTGGGGCGGGTTTTCTCCGGGATCTCCGGTTTCCCCCGCCATCTCATTTCACCGGTGCTCCATCTTCATCTCATATATCATCAGTGTCATCGCCTGCGGTGCCGTATGTAGTAAAAGCGGGCGTTAAACACTACACACTACACATTTCGCAGTGAATTAAACACAGGAAATCTGCAGCAAAATGAGTCAAAGATTAGAGGACCTAACAGGTCAGAAAATGACGGGGATTATTGTGTTGAATGTGCTCTAAATTACTACGATAAAGCTGGACCACAGATTGATTGGATTCAGTATATCGTTTGCAGTAGATGGTTGAATGAAACCTGTACAGAAGAAGAGAGCTTTGTGCAACAACTGTGCAGAAGAACTTTGATTTCATTTGCATGTAATCATGTCATTTGTTTATTCTTACATCCATTATTACCTTCCTTTAGCATTTTATTCTTTATAATACTAATAAATATGTTTTCTAAAAGATGTAATTGTATCACAAACGCACAAAAATAGTACTCCATTTTTCTTATGATATGACTGCCATCTCACTCCGATGTTTGGAGTGAAATACCTAAACTACACTTTTGATTAAAGAAATCAAAACACACTTAATTAACAATAGTAACGTAACACAAACTTGCACATATGTAGAGAAGGCTCCTCAGTGAATTCTAGTTTAGTGCCGAACCTAAACTCTTAATTAAACTCAACTTTTGATCCCTAAAACCTTAAGTATGGCATCTCCCCCCGATCCACTCTATGTCACAAAAAAAAAAAAAAAAAAAAAAAAATCCCTTGCGACAAAATAGCTTAAAGTTTGGTCTAATATTTTACAACAGGTTCCCAATACATCAATTTCTTGAAATTGCTCTAGGTTTCTCTGTATCTCAAGAACTTTAGGCTCCAGAAATTTTTAAAGTTATTGATGGTTTTTTTTTGGCCCAAAATTTGAAAATGTTGTGTTTCGAAACATAGAAAATGTGCTTAAATGCATCTCACAATAAAACCCAGGGCAATTTCCATTCACTGTGTGTCTATGAACATGTGCAGCAAGTTTCAATAGTCTCACACCAAAACTGCGACGCAAAGAGCGTCTTAAATGATGAAAAATGCTGAAAACCAGTATAAAGTATTAGAATTCATATCTAACACTAGCATTTGCGTAACTTAAAAACTAGATTAGTGTATTTAAAATGGCTTGCGGAGGCTATTTAAGCATTCTTCGGATTCAGGAATGCTTACACTATTTTTATAGACTAAAAAGATGTGATTTTTTGAAAATGGTCATGAAATTTCAGTCATACATATTCTTAAGGCACGGACTCGTGAAAGGAAGATCTGCGGTTCAAATTTTACTTCTTTCTTATTTTTTCACATTTTACTCATTCTCAAAAGTGGGTAATGCAGGAGGATATCCGAACTTAGAACCGTTTCTTTCCAAATTCTTTTTCCGATTATTATTTTAGTTAATGTATCACTGCCTATAATGTATGAAGTAAGAGCGGTCGTTGACAACTATTAAAACAAAAGCTCTAAGCTCCTACTGAGTACTGTAATGTCCCTCAAACCCCATAGGCTTTGTTTAACATGCCAAAGCAAAACGAGATATAAGTACTACCTTACATGAGCCTGTGAAAATTACTTCCGAAAGCTAAGATTGCTAACATCGTTTAGAGTGCAAGAAATACTAAAAAAAAAAAAATTCTAGTAGCTATAAGTGCTTCTTCTTTAAAATGAAATAGACTTAGCAATGAACAAAAGTTGACTTTTTGCCTTCACTGCTTGCCCAAGGAGCAAACTTCGTATCAAGACTCCCAGCTTAAGGCTCTCGCCTAAGACTCCCACTCTCTTGATGAGTTTGACATCAAGTAGGTTCGTTCTTCTCTGAGTCTATGCAGAACAAAAGTTAATGACGAAAAAGGGCAGAGAATGTTACTCTAGCTAAATTTAGATATTTATAATTTAAGTATTATAAATAAATAAATAAATAAATAAGAAAATAAAATTGTATTTGTACAGATTGTAGAATGAAAATCAAATAAAATTACTTAGGTTTTCTTTTTTCTCTTTTGTTCAATAAAGTGAAAAAGAACATTAAGAAAACGAAAAAATATTTGCACATCCCATCTATTTATGAGAGGATAGCGTGTCTGCTTCACATACGGAAGTTGTTGCGTTTAGTTCACAATTAGGTGAATTATCTGAGCAAGGTTTTTCTAGACTTTACCCTTTTACTCAAAATACAAATACATAAGCCGAGCTCATTATAGAATCGTTTTATCCTTTCATTGGTTGGTTTCCTGATATGGCCTATGCAGTTAAGGAATTTCATTTCTCTTGCTCCCTCCCTCAATCTCTCTCGTATATATGTATACGAGTATACAGAGACTAGTACTAAGTTTTGAAAGTGAAAATCAACATTGATGTGCTCTTTTATTAAAATTAATGATAATCGACAGTTACATGGTTCACTCTTATAAGAAAATAAATGTTACTTCACTAAAAAATTACATAATGCGCGCTTTTTAAGAATTAAAAAGAAATATGGCATTTTTGGCCCTCAAAAGTAATCGCACATAACAACTTGAGGGTGATACAAAATATGGCTTAGAGCTTTGTGACTCTCCCTCTTCTTGTCATTACTTCTCGCAACCTATTTGGAATGTTGTGAACCAGGTTTTTCAGGTAGGCTGTAGAAAGTGTGCTCCATTCCTCTTGCAACCTCTCCTTCAAGTGCTGCTTGGAGTTGATGGGGTCTTCCGCACGGCCTGCTTCAGTTTAGTGTATACTGCTTCTATGGGATTAAGATCCGGGGACTGAGGGGGTGGATGCAGTACATGAGGATAGTTGTAAAGTAACCATAGCTGCCCAATGTGGGACGTATACTTCGGATCATCAGGTATCCTGATAAAATGAGAAATTATCCAAAATACCCATCATTTCTGCACTTTGTTTTAAATTTTGCTGTAATAGTCTAAGATAGACTTCCTTGTTCATGGTTGTGTCTGTGAACAACAGCTTACCCACTCCCGTAGAGGAAATACAGCCCCATATCATTACACTCCCTCCGCCGTGTTTGACTGTGCTTTGTAAATTGCTCTCTTCCAGCTGCGTGTTTGGTTTCCTCCGCACAACCACCCTGCCATCGGAACCAGCAAGGTTGCATTTGTTGTAGTTACAAAAAATAACTTGGTCCCACCAATCGGTTGTCTTGTTAACAAAGTCTTTGGCAAATTCTAATCGCTTCTTTTATTCTTGCTGGAAATGTATGGCTTTTTTCTGGTTACGCGACCATTAAAATCTTGTTTTCGAATGGCCCTTCTGACCGTTTCAGGGCTAACTGTCAGTCCCACTTCTTCCTTCTTCCACAAATCACCAGAGCACTTATACACGGATTCCGTTTTACCTTCCGAATAATATAAGACTCCTGCCTATCAGTAAGAAGTTTTGGTCACCCTAGCTTTGCTCGAGATTCAATTCTGTCTTCATACTTATACTGGTGAATTATGTCACTAAGTGTACCTTTGCTAAGATTCACAGTATCTTCTATTTCCCGGTGTGTTTTGTTCTTTTCATAGTGACAGATCACTGACTGTCTCTGTTCAAAGGTACTCTACTTACCTCTGGGCCCCATACTATGCTCTTGCCTTCTTCTTGGTGCACAGTTGACGTACTTCTACGATATTGTTTTGACTACTGACAGAATAAAGTCTCTCTAGTAAGTTTATAAACCAGTCGGGATTTGATGTTCTTTCCTACACCGGCACCTTCTTTAGATACCTTGCTCCTACTTTCTCCCGCCGTTTAAGGCCCCCTTTTTCATCTTTCTCCGTATTATTTCTATACCATATAGTGTTACCGGCGTAATTTTCACTCGAAACAAGATCACTGTTATGTCGAGATCTAGTAATTGTAGATTTTTATATCGTACATTGCTATTATGGTAGTGGTTACTCTGTCCTGTATGTGTGACCTGAACAATGAAATTGTCGGTTGCAATGTGATTCCCAGGTATTTGAAGCTATTACTATTGCCAATGGAGTAGTAATTACCTCTATTGCTATAGGGGTTAATCTGCCTCCTTTGCGAAATACCATCTGCGCGGTCTTTGCTTCGTTGACAAATTTACTGTCCGCTCGTTCACTCTTGCAATATTTCGAGTGTTATTTGTAGTTCCTCTTTGTCTGGTAAGCCCAGCACCATGTCGTCCGCATACATGATAACATTTGTTTGTGGCAGGCCTGTTACTACAGTGACTATGTCGACAGTTGCAATGTTGAATAACAGAGGGCTGATAGAGTCTCCTTGCAGTACGCCATTTGTCTTATGTGCTGAGGTCACTCCGTCTTCCATTTGGATTAAGCTGTATGACAATATGCTTGATATCACTCCATTGATGTGGGGATTCTTGGTGTTTGCGCTTTCAAGCTATTGTATTAGTTTTTGCCAATTTATGTTGTCAAAAGCCTTCGTGTAATCTAAGAATACTGCATAGTATATTCCTTTTTTGTCCTCTGGCGTTCTCGATGAACATGAACAGATTTCCTACCGCTTGGAGAGTGCTTCTTCTGTGTCGAAAACCAAACTGGCAGTCCGGAATTTGGCTTTCAGTGATTTTTGCTAATTTCCTTGTTAACGATTTTGACAAAATGTTGAATGAGCTATTTTCCAGGACTACCTCTGTACATGTTGGGATCTTCTCGGCTCCCTTTTTCTTTATACAAGGTTTTTATTATAGAAGCCCTCCAAGGCGTCGGTATATGAAATTCCTAATAATTTATGGAATTCATAATACAGTGCAGAGATCTATAATGTGAAAGTCATCAGTAGGGACAAAGCACTGTACTAAATGATATACGCTATGATCGTGAGTTTATGTTTTTCTAGGGAGAAAGATTTACTACGCGGGATTGCATTTTTATTATGGGCTATTCAATACTTTAACTAGGAGTTAGGCAAGTTGATAATCTATTCATTAATAATAGATTTGTGGAAGTTTCCATAATTTGCACAAAAGTAACTTCAGTTTACAAATATTACAAAACTTAATAACGTAAGAAATTCGCTGCTTATCCTACAAGTCGGATATATTTCTCGAGTTCTTTGTTACTGCTCAAAATTATTTTTCTTTAAAAGTACGAGTAATATTATAATCAATGTCATCAGTAATTATTCCTGTTATCAAACGAGAAGAAATCGGGTACAGGAAAGCTCCAGTGAAATTGTATGAGTTAAGCTTGGTTAATAGTTGTGCTGAGTATAATAATACGACAATTTATGGAATTGCAAACTTTGATCAACGTATGTGAAAGTTGTTTGTTTGTTACAGACGCTGGGATACGCAATAGTCCTCCTCACTTTCAGTGTACAGAATCCTCTCAAAGGCCTTTGCAGTCGAATCCAAGGCTTCTGGAGGGTTTGTGTTGTGGACGTTTATTTGTTCTTCTCGTTCTGTGGAACTGTAAACGTCTGGCGGGGAATATGGAATCTTCTCAACGTCTACTTCTTACCAGGTGCGTATTCCTCAAAATTGTAGCATGAGTCACTTAGCGTGAATGTAATGCAATAACTTCACATGAATAGGTGACTAAACTATTAGTTTCAAATGAGGAGAGATACTTGGAAAGAAGGAGTGTTAAAATCCTGAAAACTGCAAATTTATAACCGAATTATTTCCTCTAATACACCTCACGTAAGTTTCATTTAGACTCCCTACTCTTCAGAATAAATTTGTATCTAGATGGCATCCATAACAATATGTCTTTGCAAAAGGAATATTATTTAATATCTTTTTGCGTGATTTATGTTCAAAGTATGTTCCAAAGGTGCATATAAAAGGACAAGCTGTTTTGGTGAAATTTCCTTTAAAATGGTTATTAAAAGCTGGCTGTAAAAGAAAATACAGTAGTATAAAGATAAATGCAACATGGCAATGGTAAGTATGAGAGTCTAAAGCGAAATCCGAAAGTGGAGTAGAAGCGGGGTCTTAAGTTCTAGAAGAGTTGTGTAACTTTCACCTGTTGCTAAGTCGTAGTGAAAAGCTTTCCTAGATAACATTTCCTGAATCCAGCATGTTTCCTTGCCATTTGAGGTGTATCATTCCGACATCAGTAGACTTTATCTCAACACATTTCTAGAAAATTGTGTATCTTACACGAGTTAAAATTTTGTAGAGATAAGATTTTTTTTAGGGATTCAAACCTGTTAGCATATTTTATGAAATGATATTCCTCACAGGTGTCGTTAGAAGATACCTAAAATATATGCTTAAAATAAATAAGGGAAATTAGTGTGCACTGCCTGTTCGGCCCAAACCAGTAAGTGAAGGTGAATATAAAGTATGATGTGAAAGTACACATGATCCGTGAAACAAGTAATATGATATGGGAGAAAAGATTACTACAACCAATCAAGCTGAAAACACAAACAAGTTTCCTACACAAAGTTATGTTATTAAAAACAGATCTGAATCTTCCTAATTCTAAAGAAAACATTTTAATCAAAGAAAACCCACTGACTTTTGAACCAATTAATATTCAATTAGATTTAGAACAAATAGTTACAAAATCTGAAACTTCCAAACCTGTACTAAAAGCACTAGCATTAGAAACTGTGAACAAAAGATACCCACCTGAAGAATGGTTACATATCTACACAGATGGATCTAACTTGGGCAACAACTCAGGAGCAGGAATTAAGTGTGCACTGTTCTCATTCTATCAACCAGCAGGATACCACACAACAAATTTTGATGCAGAAGTAACGGCTATTAATATTTCACTCCAACACCTTCTATACAGAATAGATAAATTCAAAAATGCTGTCATACTTTCTGATTCTAAAGCAGCATTATGTGCAATAAGTTCATATAAAATGAGGTCAATCCAAATTAAGCAATGTCACAAAATGATCCAACAACTTCAAACACTGCAAAAAAAGAATTATATTACAGTGGATACCTGCACATTGTGGAATTGCTGGAAATGAATCAGTTGATTTTCTTGCCAAAAAGGTGCAAATTTAATTCAGAACAAAAGTAAAAACTTACCCTTTACATCCATGAAAATATTAATCAAAAGCAAATATAAAAGCAAACAAAACAAATCAATATCTAACAAAGCCAAAGATAAAAAATGGAACATTTCAATTAAAAATACAGATACTATTCCAGAAATCCTACGTAAAGCTGCAGTAGCAAACTTTAGATTACTTACGGAACATGATTATTTGGCCAAACACTTACACAGAATAGGAATTTATGCAAGTCCAAATTGTCCTCTGTGCAACAATGAAGAGGAAATCACTGAAAAACATCTTTTAACCTGTGAAGCCCTACCTGCCGGAGCCACTACACAGAAATATTGGAGAGCAAGAGAGCTAATGGCTTCATTGCCAAAGCCTAGCATTTGAAAACAACAACAACATTTTAATATCAAATGAAATGAGTGCTTCTCCTTGGTGACTTGCCATTCCAGACGTGGATATACCTACCATTCCTGACATTCTGCTTCGCCGAATATGCAAGTGGTAAACTTCGAAGCTCTCTAGTAATTTTGTTCTAATATGAGTTTGTGAATAGTGGATCGATGCAACAACTCAAATCTTGATGAAGGACATAGGTGAGAAATATTCCAGCTCAGTGATTGCCAAGTCTAAAGACTTGAATGGAACAATACAGCATGAATTATAAGGTGTCCCAAAATATTTGACGCCAGTAAAGATGTGCTCTGTTTACTAATGTATACGATGAAAAACTACTTGAAAGAAAATAATTCATCAGACTGATTGGCGAAGCATTCAACCCCAAGAAGCCTTGGATCGTCCACTGCAAATGTCATGTCGTTAACCTAGGTTGGAAATCGGGTGCACTTGTAGTAATAACTGACTCAGTCAACTGAGTTGTCAGACGGACATAATACAACTCTGTTTAGATTCTATATGCTGGCATTTACTGTGTGAGACAGGAAGATCCACGTAACAGAGCCTATTTGGAACACTTCTGGAAGTAGTGTACATTAAAAATATTTAGCATGTTTTGATATTGTTTAAAATGTAGAAACTACGTTCTCAATTTAATAAACGGAGTCACAGTCACGTAATTAGTGTGCATCCTCGAATAAAATAAACAAAAATTAGGATACACATTGCATGAATAAAAATAAATATTAACATTAACTCTTCCATCCTCTCTAAATATCTACTTATTACATATAGTAAATTTCCCCTACTGAGAAGACTTTAGTGGCTATGTTTGTTCTCCTTATTATGTTCATGCCTGTATGTCTCTAAAAGCAGAAGTAAATCTTGTATTAACGTTTATTCGCTACATTCTACTCTGATATGACTTGCAACAGCACTGCAAGTTTAACGTGTCGTCTTCATTGGCGTGCATGAGTCACGCATCAACACTCTGTAGAAGGAACGCGTAAATTGGGGCAATCTCACTTTATTCACAACGCATTAATTAAGTGACAAAGCTTTTATCACCCACGTCTTGAGCACAGGATATCACATGCTCAAGTGTACACCCGTGGCCTTGCGTGTATAATCCTACCGTATTAGAGGTTGCCACGTAAACGACAGTGTACTGCAAGAGAATAACTAAGTTATGTAACTGAAACTTCATAGTTTGCTGATTCAGTTGCAGTAGGAAAAGGACACATAGCTCTGCTCGTAAATCACAGCTTTCATAGTCCTTTGCGATCTGACTATTTACCCGTTTTCCTGATTCAAAAGCGATATGTCCGCCCCAGGACATTCGCTCTTGGGTTAATTCGTTGTATTTGTTCTTTGTATATCAGAAAGGAATAACAAGACACAAACTTAGTTGAAAGAACCGATATTTACAATTGAACTGGTTCATATGCCTTACTTCCTCAACCGAACTCCAGTGCTCGTCCTTTGAACCCTGTGATTTACCCACTAGGCCCCGGTCATGGCCTCAAAGGGCTGTTGCCATCCTCGTGGTGAAGAAGTAATATGAAGCCTCAGATTCTCAAGATCGTGGATCAAACTCCGCGGAAAGAAATAGACTTCTGGAGCGTAAATGTCTTTAGCATGGGCTCCTTTGGAAGGGAAGTAAAACCGGTGGTCCCCTGTCGTAGATTTATGACACGTAAAAGAAACTCAGGCCTGATAAAAAACCCTTAAGCAAAAGTAAACGGTCTTTCACTTCCAATATAGATTGGCACACTGAGAATCATAAAGAACATCCATAAATAAAAATGTATTTTTTCTCAAATGGCTCAGGTCTCCTAGATATCCGGAACCGAGGTATGTATCCATTGCAGTCTCAGTTTTATATTTGTGTAACTCTTGCATACATCCTGGTTTTATATGCCGGTTGTATACATGTATATGCAGTTTTAGTGTACCGCTTAATAAACGAATGCCCAAATGAAACTATTGTATATTAAAACGGCATAAAATATTGAGTGATGACAAAAAATTGCGCCTTTTACTTTGTAAAATTATTATCGAGTATGTTGGTTGGGATAATTGATTAAACAGCTTTGCGATCATTTTACTATTCGCACAGAAGTAACCTGTATGTACCATATCACAGTACAAACTAGAACGATCCTGTTGTAAACATATGCGAGGAAAGATAGATACAAAGACACTTTAACAAATATTCTTAGATTTGTGGTTTGTGGAGTAAAAGTCATGGGTATTTGAGGCGGTTTCATTATACAGTTTTAGTTTGAGAATTATTGTCATTTGAAAAAAAAAAAAACTAATCCTAAACTAAAATTGGTGATTTCATATAATAATATGCTAAAAAATGGAATATAATAACTTTTTGTTGCGCAGTGTAATTACCGTTAGAAAGAGAACTTCTAATATTGGTGTTCATTTCTTCCGAGAACGCGGGAGAGGTTGTTGTGATGGGTAAAGCAGAGAGTGCTGGCATATCATTAAACGGACATCAAGACCATTCGCACGAAACTAACCCAAAACAGAGGAATCAGTCCGATTCTACGTAGTCAAATTTTCATTATTTGTGTTATCTGAAACTCATAACTTTCATAATGAAAGAAATGCGAAAACAGGTTTAAATACATTTAAATGTAAATTTAGTATTTAACCTTGGATTTCCAATATATTTACTGCTTAATTTAATGTGTAATCTTTAGAATGCTTTCTGCAAGGCTAATGATCCCAGACTACCGAGGCCAGTGAAACCCATTCTTAGTCAAAAAGGGGAGGGCGAGTGTACCTCCACGTACTTTACATTCAGTTATGACGCATTCATTCAACACAAAAAGCAAACCTCTTTAATGCTGGTTACCTGAATGGGCGAAGAGGGATCGCTTCATGTAGAGTGACAAGGTGGCGTCAAGAGTACTTTACATTTCCCTGAAATACCAATAGCTACTGAGACACAATCTTTACAGAGTGAAGCTCGTTAATGTAATTTGGGCCATTTAGAAACAAAAGCAAATATGAGTTTCAAAATAAACTTGTTTTTCTCAAAATGAGCGTCTGATTATTTCTATTTAATACTTACTTATTATTTTTATTAAAACTGATAACATGAAAAAAATGCTAAGAATAGCGTTTGTTGTATTGCCATTGATCAATTTAATCACTTGTACCTTAACCAATTGTACCTTAAATTTGACGCTTGAAATAAGATAAAAAAGCGCAACAGTTGCAGAACCGGAGGTTACTGAGGACAAAACTTAACATAACCTTATATCTGTGATTATGGAATCATAATATTTGGTATATTTGTAAACTTATAATATTGGTTATGTTGAATAAAGAGAAAAGATAATATGACGAATAACCAAACAATGCAGCGTTTTTCTCGAATTCAGGTTAGAAATTACCTCAGCCATTCCCAAAAGTCGCGCATAGCAGTTAATCGCGATGTGATTGACGTACACCAGAATTTGTAATGCGCATTAGTTTTGTATCAAAACCGGATGCCACCGGTCAGAGTAAACACAATCAATGGCTGATCAAGGATCTTACAGAGGGCAGAAAGTGCTGATTACAGTTGTGCGTCATGATAATTAAGGTTTATGTTACTGCATTTTTATTACTGTATGGCGCATGTCGTGGTGTCGGGTGTGTATTGCCGCGCAGTTCAGCTCAATTATTTGGCAGGGGCTTGACTCCTAGGGTTGTCAGCATCGCTAATAAAATCTGAAGAATATCGATGTCCTCGGCTGCTCTCGGAGTTGTCCTAATATTTATGAATCAGACCAGTGGCATGGATCTCTTGATACAGGGCGTTCTGGGTGGATCAATTAGGGTACTTGGAAAGAAACACAGGTTAATTATCTTATGACGATCGGTTGTATTTCAATTACTCTCGAAGTACATGTTAATTAGGCGAACTCTGAATGGTAGGCTTCGCGCGGCCTAGTTGCACTCCCGTGTCTATAACACGAGTCGTCGGATTAGCACCCAGCTACTAACTAGCTTTAATTGAACGCGATTTCTTTGCTTACTCGTCCGTTCCTTAAATAACGCGATTTCTGTCGGCGCGCGTTAGCACGACGATCTCGGTCGACCCTCAGCCACCGACTGAACTTTAGATATGTCCTTTTCTCAAGATGGTTATATGACACTTCGCTTCCCTCTTCAGCTCATTATTTTTAATTAGTTGGTCGGTAGAACACATATGGAGTTCCAGTTACGAGAATCTCCCCCTAGACCTCTCACACTGTTCCCTTCCTGTCAAACTATGTTTGAAAGCAAACGCCAGCTCGATCTTTCAAATTTATGGTTGCGGTCAGCTTTCCAGGGGAGGTAAAATCCTACCGTTCAGAGCTCGTAACAATCTCGACACTGCACACACAAGATATTTGTTTCAGTACATGTATATATTCCTTTAACACTCAATTAATCTACCGTATATTCCTTAATAGCCAATTAATCAACTCGAGGAAGAGAATACCGTTTCATGTATTAAAATCAAACGTTTACGAATAATGAACTGATAAGTACAACCGGTACAAAATAAACATATCACTTCCATTAAAAAACTCCTTTTTCGATATGAACTCTTAAAAAAGAATTATACGGTTATACATAAGGTAATTTAGTCTCTCAACAGTTAAATTTGGACCACAACATTTATTGTAATATTGAATTTAACGTACAGTATTTTATCTTCTAGTCACCCCAATTAAGTAAATTTCATAATAACTTTATGTATTGCATCCAGCTTGCATTCAGATTTCTAACAGCACTTCATGTTTGAGGAGACGACCATTTGCACGGCAACACCTTTATGTAGTCCCTACACTCATCCACTTCTGTAGTGTTTCTGATGTTATTGCAGTACCTTCAGCGCAAAACTATATAAGTTGTGAGAACGTGCTGATATACCACTGTTTTCAAATGCCCCCGCTAAAGAAATCTAAAAGGTTGGGGTAGGGAGATCGTACTAGAAAGCTCTCAATGGGGCTGCCTCGAATTAAACCATCGATTGGGGCATTCTTGGTTTAGGGCATTTTTTCCTTTATGCAGGAGATCCATTGTTCTGGCATTACATTATCTGACGTTAAATTTGGCGATGGATCTTCCATCAGGTCGTCTAAAGAACCGCCTTTACTTTCTCCCGTTAATGCACCATCATGGGCCAGTGATGTGCTGTCCCACAATGCCAAACCATACATTGACGCTAATGTTCAACCTGGTAGAGCCTATGTGGGTTTTATGTTGTCCATTTGTATAAGTTTACATTACCATGATTTGTAAACGTGGCTTCATCGGTATACAGTATCCTGCATATAAAGTCATGACATTGCTGCAGAACCCACTGGCACCATTATACATGAATTTGAAAAGCATCAGTCGATATGGGTGGTAAGCATGCCTAAAGAATAATGTGCAGGGCATTCACCCGGGGAATCCCAGTTCCTCTTTCCATTTTGGCAGTTATCTTGAGATAATATTGTAACAGCTGCCAAAACAGCAACTTCTGCTAATTGATTTGTTACTCTTTTGCTTCGGAATAGCTTTCGTGGAGCCTAGCTTCCAGTACACGAAGTTCAGTAACAATATAACTGTTGGGAAAGGAACTCGTGAACGTTTGGTAACTAACTTTATTCCACACAATATTACAAAACAAAAGACGTCACATTGGTTACACATAGAGTATATATATATATATATAAGTATATATACTATTTATAGTAGAACGACAGATATCGAAGTTGTTTATTCTCCAACATCCTCCCCACCCTGGTCTATCTCGAGAGGGATGACCAGTTGAACAGGGCGTATAAGGTGGTTTCCGTCCGAGGTGCGAAGAATAACGGTTCTAATCCGTCCATCACGTCCTTCTCGTAACTCTTCCACACATGCTGTCTTCCATATGTGCATATGTGTCTTGGGCATGTGTCCTCTTGTAGTAGAACTACGTCACCATCTCTAATAATTTTTGTAACATGGTCTCGAGGCTGACGATCTTCATGAAAATTCCGTAATAACAGCAGGTACTCCTTACTCCAACGTTTCCAGAAGTGATCAGCTATTTGTTGGCGTAATCTAAAGGCTCGTACAAAATCATCCTTAGTAGTTCTGGTCCGGTGGGTATCGTAGTGAGTCGATCACCAACAAGGAAGTCTGCTGGAGTCAATACGTCGCCATTATCGTTGTCTTGCGTCAGGGATCTCGTGTTTAATGTGGCTTCTATGCTAACTAAAATAGTCCGTAGTCCTTCATCGTCAAAAGTGGAACATTCAAGTACTTTTCGTAGGCACCGTTTGGTGGAGCCAATCAGTCTTTCCCACTAACTTTATTCCATACAATATTACAAAATAAAACAAAAGATGTTACATTGGTTACACATAGAATATATATATAGTAGGACGACATGTCGCAGTTATTTATTCTCCAACAATAAGGGAAAATAGGACTGGTTGTACGATGTCTATCAGGCTAACGATCTATATAAACTGTATCATTTTGGACACATTATCTATAAAATTGTCGCAATGCAACCATTTCATTTGTGAAAATATTTTCAAGTGTATAAATCTGACAGACGGACTATATTAATTTCAGTTCAAGGCATTGACACCAATTACGTTATAGTTAGTTACTGGTAATACAGTATGCTACTGATATTAAGCTTAACGTACCTCCACAGAGGTAAATTTTCTAGGCAGAGAGCCGTTTGCGAACGATGCCGATTGTCCAGTGGACAATCAAAGAGAAAAGGATAGTGGAGAATAAAGGAAGGGTACTGATAGACATTACTACATTTTCATTTTTTTTTTCTTTTGCTACTGGAAATCACCTAATATTTCCTGCTTACCTGATAACAGTGAAAATAATATCACAATCGTCTTTCGTATCTACACAGTATATCAATCACATCGCTATTTAACTGCAACATGAAGTTCACTCTTGAACCTCGGGATGTGCCCCTAGCGCGTTTTGCATATTTCAAATACCAACTTTATGTTCTCGGATTGTAATTGACCTACCGCAATGCAACAAACGCCATTCTTAATGTGATTTTCTAGTTATCAATTGTATCATAAATAATACAGAGTGCTCATTTGAAAGAAAGAAAACTTCAGTGGCGGCTCGTGCCGAAAAATAACAGCGTGCTGCGGGAAAAAGTCAATGCAACTCACCTAGTTTCGAAAAATTAAGTCCATGCACCGATGCCTCTTCATGGTATAAACAGCATTTCTACTTCCTTTCGCTTTTTGCTCAATTTTTATATCGGGTATTGGTCGCCCTAACATTTTTATACTAACCCTTTCTTCTAACGCTCGCCTTGAAAAAGGAGTATTCGGAAGTTAATTAACCGTGTTGATTATTTATTGGTTAAAGTTTTCGTAATATTAAATTACTCATACACTGAATAAAATAAATTTATAACACGTTTCACTCTCACATAAAAAAATAAATAAACTGATATCAGCCACAAAATAACGTTACACAAAGAAATAATTGAATACAATGCGAGCATGCGAACCACATGTGCTTGTTACAGGGGATTCCGTTATGGTCGAGGGAATGGAGTATCGTGTGAACATAACAGGTGCATCACAAACAATCTGCCCTGCGATTAAATAACCATTATGTATTGGATCTGTTTACATAAGAAGGTTGGAATTACTTTCTAGAACTAAATATAAAGCAATGTTAACTTTTAAATGATGTTTAATGCATATTCAAGTTCTACAGCAATAACTATGAGTGTTGGTGGCCCTGCTTCACCGTGAAACACCCAGATGCAGCACGCATTTTTGCGAAAGTCTGGTGAACTTAGGACATCAGGGAGGCAAGAGGGGAAGGTTGTGTGCATGCGCAATACTCATTACCGAACTTTCTGGCTCTCAGCACGTTGAACTCAAGGATACATTCCATTAGTTACACAGGTGATTTCCATGCATCAAGAGCTCATTGTTAATTTTACTTGATTTCTTATACTTACAATAATGCATTGTTATTTACAAGATCTTTTAAAATGTTACAATGTGATTTATAAAACAGAAAAGAGCATGCTGCAGCACTGCAGCACTTAAGGACGAGCCGACCGTGGAAAACTTTATGCTGATACTTATATTTGCTTTTTAAGAATGGCCGATATTATTTTACTTAAATGGCCCTCTCTCCTGTCGTCATACTCTTGAGGGTTGGTTTTCTATACCCATTGCTGCTTCAGAATAATTTCAGTGAAAGTATCAAGTGAACCCCCTCATGATTATTAGCGTGTATTTGTGAAATAATGTTGTCACCGAAATCTGTAGCACATCATACTCTATGATGATAACGACTAACGATGTACCTTCCTCTGCGAAACTAATAGAAATTGGAAAATGATAAGAGAAATATGTATTGCCATCGTCAAAGAGTTGGGTTACTCTCATTGGAATATCACAGTTTAATCTTTATCACTTTTCAGACTGACGTGAACATTCGATTCACAGAGACGATATAGAATTTACATTTACCCCTAAATAAGCCCCAGATAACAAATAATTCTGTGGAGTTTGATTCCTCTATTTCTTAGATTGCTTTACATGTAAATGTACCCAAATAAGCGAAAATATGTAACTCTTCCGGAGATGTAATACAATACGAGAGACACAATAAAACATCTAGTAAAATAATTGGTCGGAAAACCCTAGTTAGACAAAGCTTTGCGAGATAATGGATATTTAATAGATACAACCACTTTTACGTTTTTTTAATTTTTATATCCATAAAGTAACACACAAATCATAGCTGTAGACACTGACGTTTTCATCTGACACATGTAAGTAGAACGGCACATGGCAGTTTCCTGCACTGTTTCAAATATCCCTGGATACATACTTGCTGTAAAACGAAATAGTAGCTAGAATCCTGGATACTTCCTTGTTTATTTGGTATTTTATACACCAATAACATGTATTAATATGCATCAGATTAAAACATATTTTCTTCCTTCTAGTATTTAAAATATTTTTGTTAAAATTGTATATTTTTATGTATCAACTCTAACCCTAATATACCACTGTGTAAAATAGGGTTCAATAGATCTGGATAAAAAAAAATAAAAAAAATAACATGTATTGCCCACACTAGAAAAAATCCACAAGTTTGAGACTCAGTGATCGTACCAATCAAGATCTCTTTGAATTCGGCTATTGGGGAATCTACTGACCAGATAAAAAGCTCCTTTTCATGTTGCAGTTCCATAAAGGAAACAGAGAATGAACTAAAGAAAGAAACAAATAACAAACCAAGATAACTCCTTGGATAGGTTAAAACACGCGTTTTCTATCAGTTGTTTTCTACTTCAACATATTACAGGTTGTCTAAGAATTGTATTAATACTAATTTGAAACAGATATGTTTGGAGCATTCTGTATATGGCAAAATGTGTTGCTTAACTGATCTTCGTGGCCCAGTCCGTTTCAATCCTTTATGTCTCTTCTTTCCTATCCATTTCCTTATTACCAGACCTCTGTGTTGTTTTTCTCATCTTCAAGGCGAGTATACTGAATACTGTTTAAAATTTGTTTACAGAAAAGCCGGAGACAAGCTATTGGATTACTCACGCAGGGTGTTTGATCATCCTCTTTCTTATCAATTGTTCGAATTCCATCCTTGTTCGCGGTGTGTACATTGATGCCGAAGAGGAAGGTGGCAAATGTGTTGTATTCCCGTGCTACTACCTCAGGCTCTTCTTCCAGGTATGTTTTTTTCATTTCTTTCGTTGATGTTTCAATATCATATTAGAATGTATACACGTTTTCTAACGGCATCATCACTGAAACAACGAAAAAGACTTCATAACTACAGAGCATGATGGCTCAGGTGTTGGAATCTGGGGCACGGATTCGAATGGTCGTGGGTTCGATTCCCGTGGCCGACCTTCTTGACCCTTGGGATTATCAGGGGTTTCGTCGGATCGCTAGGTGAATACTAGGAAGAATAATTGCATTCCCCCTGTCCCTTCATCTCACTTTACTTCTCATTTCGTTTCACCCTTTATCCTAGTTGACTATTTCAGGACTCAGTCAGCAGGTGCTTCGGTGGGTATCTCTGTAAATCCTTGTCCTCCGGTTTGGGAAATGTCTCCGAGTCCCGAACCGTCCAAGGGCGTCGGTTTTACGAGTCGCCACCGAGAAATTTCAACCTGTATTGTTAAGGATCCTACCCTCCATTGTCGTATCTCCTTGTTCCGGCCACTCTTGGTATCTTCTCACCTCACCCCTCACTTTCTGGCGACGCCCCGTTAGGGGCTTAGGCACAAACTATTCATCGGTCGAGAAGCTAAGTCTCCCTCAAAACCTTGTCATAGTGTACATGACTCGGAAGCTAACTGGCATAGTTTAATAATAAGTCACACATAGACCCAGATGATACAAGCTATGTCCTAGAGTATTATAAAAGCAATGATATGTTTTTATGCTCACAGTGTAATACTTTAGGATTGCATTTTTACATTTCTAGAGCCGGTTTAACAGTATCACTCCGTACATTTTATCTGCAAATATTCTGAGTTTTAAAACATTGTTTTGAGATTTTTTCCCCAAGAAAATAACAAAAACGGCCTTATTTAAAAAGTAAACTCTTTCACAATATAAATACTCTCACATCATGATATGAGATGTAGGACAGACAATAGTATCAGCATGGCAGACTTGACTTCCACTGAACGTTGCTTCAGAGACGAAAGTCGAGTCATGTTTGTCCAAAGTAGGCTCGTTCTACTTGCCTACTTCACCCTTCATTTAGAGATTACCCAAAATCGTGGCTTACATCGCCGCAAATGTTCTATCTGAAGTAAAAAATTATAAAACCGAGTAATCAGAAAATGTTTTAAGAATGTCAGGTCGTCGCATGTGCTTTGCAGATGCATATTTTCGCACAAATATTTTATAAAGAGATCTAGTTTTACACCTAACACGTCTTTAAAAGCTCATTCCGGCACCACTGATTACTTCTAAGTAGTATGTAATACATTTTTCTACCCAGATAAAGAATACTGAATATTACACTATTAAGTACTACTTTCAGCAGGGAAAAAATCCTAACCCAAATGCATGGAAGCTAATTTTCGATTTACACGTTAATTTATGAAACATAATCATGATCATTCATGCGATATCACATTGTTTCATCAAACTTCGCCCGTATTGCTACATTATTTAATTTTAGCAACTAGGGCATTTCAGATTACTCTTTTATGCACTACCTGTTGCTTATGCAGTAAAATACATTGTTATGTCTGGTTTCCGTTTCATGTTCGAACATTATATGGGAATACTCTATAAAGAATATTTTATGCCCATCCATCCAGATTTTGTGCAATTTTAATTTGGAATTTTGCTATTTCCTGGGCTTTGATATTTTTCACTCTCGTTTGAATCACAAATAAGAGATTCAAATGCGTGTCGTTGACCTGGCATTCTAAAGAAATTCCTATGATTTTGCCTTCGCACTACACGGACAACAAGCAGTTGCACAACCAAGTGTTAGCATTTTCCAAATAGGCGTTTCGTTTCACACCATTTAGAGACAAAAGCAATTTATTTTCACTGTATTTATATAGTTAATGCTTTAATCAATTTAGTTTTTAATTGACTAATCAAAGTGTTAATTTATTTTTTTCCTATTAACAGAACAAGCGGAAGCAGAAATTGCAAAAACAACTGCAGATGCTTCAAGCACAACAGAAAGTCACTGTTTTTCCTTCGTCTTCCACTCGATGCAAAAGCGAGGACATTCAGCTCAACAGTTCCAATCATCACGTGATATCTTTACAAAATATGATGGACTCAGAAGAAAAACCCGTGCACTGAGAGACAAAATAAAACATTTAATGCCAATTAAATTTACCGTCCCAAACGCGATGCGAATGGGATAGTACAGGAACGTTCATCATTTGTGTGATGCTGGCATCCTTTCTTGTTCTCCAAATATCGTGACTTAAAATACGCAGTCTTCTGTATGCAAATGCTGTGAGAGCACGACTTTCTCTGAGTGTAACAGACATTTTGTAACAAACGAGGAGATTTGTCAAAAGACTATACTGGGAGAGAGTGTACATATCAAGTGTGAAATGTGTTATTTGTGTGATATATTGCGACTAAAAAATAAAGATGTTATAAAAAGACACAATTTTATTTGTTGCTATGCAACGGTTTTGACTAATGTTATAATTTGCATTTCGTTTCTTTATGCGAAATGATTTTATTCAATAAGAAAATAAAGTATCTTCATAGATAAATTTCTGTAGTTTTTCTTTTTATTTCTGAACGTTCCACTGAAATGTTCTGAGAAAAGAAAATTCATATCCTCAAAAATGATATGAAGGGGTCAAAACATTTTCTGGCCCCTCAGAATTTTAACCTAACATTATGAAATATGTAGTTGTTTAATTTTAATATCCATATTTTAATACACCTTCTCCAGCATATTTACACTGTTTGCAAAATTAAAACAATGGAGAAATATTATCAAAGAAGGCTATAAGTTATAGTATTTTTGATTCCCTATAATGCTAAACTTTGGTTTCAAATAATTTCAAAGTGTTAAATCGCAAAACGTCTATATTTATGAAAGCATTATACACGGCTTGTAACACATGCATACTGTACAGAAAGTTGAGTTGCCTTGAAGAAAGTTCCTTTTACAATTTATAAATCTGGAGTGTATGCAACCTGTATGTCTGAGATAGGCAGATGGATGATCTACGCCAGGAGAGGTGAAAGGTTATTTGGTGATGTTAGAGCGATCATAAATGAACGCTGGAGGTCCTCGCTATTATTCAATCCTTTACATTATAGCGGAGAAAATTGATCGGCATCGGAGAATGCGCCTGTGAAACCATACCCGATTGACCATTTCATTTTTCATAATAAAATTAGGGATGGGAACTCGATACTTCCCATACTTGGATACTCGCGATATTTGAATGGTACCGACATCGAACGATACTTTAGAAAATTTGCTCGGTACATTTCGATATTTCTGTGACGATTCTGCAATTTTTATTTTATTCTAAAATCACAGAACATTATTGCGGCAAGTAGAACATTGTCAAGCCCGAGAAACTGCCAGGAATGTCATACCTGCATAGTAACATTATATAAAAGAATAATAGTGTGTCAAATACAGTGGCAGATACCAGTTCCCAAGAAGATATCACTGTATATCTCAACGACGACTCTCACCTTCTCTTTCCAGTGCACTGGTTTAATGGAAAACAAGTTAAATACTCCCAGAACTAAAAAAAAGCATCTAAATATTTATGTATTCCAGCTGCAAGACTTTTTAGCACAGCAGGACTCATATGTGACAGAAAGAGTGAACAGGCTAGTATTCTTTAACATAAACTTATAAAAGTGGACTGTTTTGCTTTTAAATATATAATGTAGTTGGAAATTAATCAATTCTTCACACTAGATAGGCAAAGGTTTTTGACAGATAGAGTCAACATGAAAAATTCAATGCCAGGGCCGTGATTTAAACCACGGATCTCCTGGTTTCCGTTCAGTCGCTCTAACCCATTGAGCTACCATGGCCAACGTGCCGTCCTGACAATAAGTTCTCCAACTGACTCATATATATTTCCCGGTAAACCACTAGGAGTTCTCGTATCCTAGATACACCATTTGTGGCGATTTACTATCGTAAGTACTTGAGTCCCAGGCTTCATTATTAAACTCTTTAAGTTAATTGATGTAAATTAATCATTTCTTCACACTAACCATATATAGGATAAGGTTTTGGATAGATAGAGTCAACATGATAAATTCAATGCCATGGCAATTAACTAAAATAATAAGAATTAAATGATGAAGCCTGAGATTCAAGTACTTACGATAGTAAGTCGCCACAAACGGTGTACCTCGGGTACGAGAGCTCCTAGTGGTCTACCGGAAAATATATGAGTCAGTTGGAGAACTTAATGTCAGGACGGCACGTTGGCCATGGTAGCTCAATGGGTAAGAGCGCCTGGACAGAAACCAGGAGATCCGTGGTTCAAAACCCGGCCATGGCATATTGTAGAGTTTGAAAATAAGAACGCTGGTGGTTTTAAGTTTAGTCTCATTAAGTATGTGCACCTATTTAATTTTATGGACATTAAACAGTTCTCCCAACATTCTATTTTGTGTTGAAACTAGAATTAGAAATGATGGTATCCAGTATCGAGGTATCGTTTATCGTGGAAAATATCGTGTGTCGGTATCGGGAATCGAGAAAAACTAGTATCGACCCATCCTTAAATAAAATTAACCCTTCCTGAGAAAAAGCTTAGGCTTGGATCGAGGTTACAACGAATGACCGATAATTTTGCGTAACCAGTTAATTTGCTAGCTCTTTGTCGTACTTAAGTCAAAAGATCCATAAAGCTTCATATCCGATAAACATGAATATTTATGGTAGCACTTCTCACAGTATTTCGTAAAGCCTGTATTACGCCAGAAACGATAAGGAATTTCCAAGAGTAATTCCAAACTTCCTAGTTAGAATATTTACACCAAAAACAATGGTTATGTTTGTTAGCCATAACAGTTTTCTGAAATAAAGTTTTCAAATTCGGAATTCCTGAATCTAAAATGAGACAATACACACATCGTTGATTTACATTGCCGTGATAACTTAAAATCGACTTTTTAAGATCCCACTGTTGCGCTTATCAACACATTTGAGGAAATAGTTACCGAGATAACGATGATTCTTCAGTAATTAACGGAGAAAGCAGGGTCATTTATATCTATTTATATCGTCATTTATATAACGAGTCAACAAAATACACGTGACTTGTATTTAGTTCTTATCATCATCTGTCTCTTCGTTATGTTTATGAGCTGTCCAACAGAATGGTAATAAATTATAACTTATAACTCCACGGTTACGATCATGATTTACTCACCATGAGTTTTCAGGAGTAACAGCAAACATAACTAATAATGAACAGGGAACTTCTTGTTCTAATAATATTTGCAGCAGCTTAATATCTTTCGACGTCAAAGACAAGTACTTAGAATACTATGCTGACAGTTTTTAGTATCGGTTTATTTCGGTGAGTTAAAATGTTAATACCAATTCATTGGTGATAATGCCCGAGATTTTAATTCTACTTTATTATTACTGAATTTTAAAATGCTACTCTTTCATATCTAACCTATTTTAACTAAATTTCTTTGGCGTGTATCCCTTAAAGATACTTGCAGTGTATCATTTCCACAATTTGTAAGTCTGTCGGGGTTAAGTTAAGACATTCGGAAATGCAACATCCATCGCTATTTCTAATAATTTCCGTAAATATTAAAAGATTATTTGTTAGCTGTTTCGACCCAGTTTCAAGGTTCAATAGAAAAAGTTCACATAAAAATATTCTATATCATTGTAGAACTAGTGCATAATTAATATAGGAAGTTTAAGGGGAGAACTTACCTTAAAAATTGTGAAAATATTTTTGTTATTTTGTTTATTTTCATAGTTTGAAGAGTATTTTATATGAGTATAAATTTGTTTTGCACCAGAAACTTATTTAAAAGGCCTAAAAGTGGGTTTAAATCACATGCTGCAGGGTAGATCATGCCCCCTTTTCACTCTCTGACTCTTTTTAGAACTTTCTCTGATATTTTATGTTTAGGGATATTTCCTTCTGCATTTTACACCTTCAGCTATTGGAAAACCTGCTTGTTCTTGCTCTTTCACTTTTTTGCATCCTATGGTTCTACACATGTGTTTTGTTATTGAATGAGGAAAATTGCTAGATCTTCTGCTAAGTGTTCAGAAAACTGCCTTGAGGGCCTGGTAAGAATAAAAAGGAGAATATAAATAATGAAATATGTGAAATTAACTAAGGACTTGAAAACTGTACAACACCTAGTGATGATCAATGTGTTAGGTTAGGGGATTCAACTCCACGTGATTGTGTTGTTCCAAACAAAGTACTTCTAGCTCTAAAATTATTTAAAATGGACCAATATCGTGTTACCAAGACTGATAAGGAGACAGAAGACATCTATAAAGTGCTAGATAGAAGAGAAGGAGCAACAAGAGGAGTAGAGAAGATCATGGCAACACTGTGTATGGGACAGAAATGTTTTAACAGACTTTGAGTACTCATTTTCCTGTAAATTTTGTTTTTGTAAGCCTTATGTACCTTTTCTTTGAAACTACTTATCCTAGAGCAATGAAATTTTCACGACTGTTTCCCTGACATATTTATAAAGCGACATTTTTTTCAACACTTAGATGTTATTATCAAAAAAATTGATAACTTTTTTCTTTTCAAGTGTACCAAAAAGTACTGTTATTAAAAACAGATATTACAGTTACATTTTTAATGCTATATACTCACAAAAATTTCGTTTTATTGCCCACAGTGTGAGTATATGTGAAAAGAATCATTGCTGTATTATTCATAGTTCTTCAGAAAAGGTACATTGAAAATGTCAAATTTAACATGGCAAAGATAGAAGGTACCTTCTCCCCTTAATGAAATAACTACATTTTATAACAATTTGAAACAAAAACACAAGAATGCCTATTTCTGAACTAAGTTATTAAATTTTTTATAATAATTCCTACTGCAGAAAATGCACGTTCTGTAACAACGAAGCTTAACAACATACACAAGTAACTGTGAGTCATTGCTTGGTAAATATTTTCACTAGCTTCCCCAATCACAGCAACCCACAAGACAGAAACGGTTGAGATCTTCTTTTAAGCAGCCTAGAATCGCCTTATTAGTGACTCGACTGGTATAAATATTGCATAACCATATTGACAAGTACAGAGAAAATTTTCTTCTTTAAATACCAGACATAAAGGACATGTGCACTTTCTCCACAAAAATCAGATGTAGTAGTATGGAGAGATTAAAGTAATTTCTATCAACTAATCGATTTTACTGCATTCCTTGAACTACTGTTCAATCTAATGTAAAATCAACATAGTTTCGGTTTTCAAAACGGTGTTCTAACATCTCGTGTGTAGAATTCCATCTGGATACTGCTCTCTGGATGAGCATGGTTGGATAAAATATATTTTGTTTCACATTACCTTTATTTTCCTGCGTTCTCCAATGCTATATGAATTTGCTTCACTTACCTACAGATACATTTATATGTATAATGTGTTCATTTTATATATGATGACTTTGTTAATATTATATGACACAAAATATTCTTTTAGTCTTCTCTAAGCTACAAATGAGTAATACCATGCTGTGAAATTATGTCCATCTTTCAACTGATCATGATATACTGTAGATCATGAAAATCTATATTATTTATAATATTTAGATACTTTTTCATAATCTTACTTGCATAATTTGGCCACTTTCCTCCTGATATAATAATACTACTCTTGAGTTTTTCAATTTTGACACTTTCACACTCCCATGTAATTTAGTCCACAACTTCGAGGACACTTCATACATATGCAAAGGGGATTATTTATAATTTCATATTTATAAAGATATGTATGTATACTAACACTCCCCATATGACAACTACGGCCTTCGGGGAAATCTCGCCCACCACGTTATGACTGGACCCATTTCTCAGGTGAAGGCATCCAGAGAGCGGTGCCCATTACCTCCAATGATAAGGTGATAGCGAAGATGACGGTGAGGCGAGAGGACCTACAGCTTATACCGTGGACTATAAATTACGTTGGGCATAGGCGACACTTCACACGAGCTAGACAGAGGTGAAGCTGCGGATAGGGCCGACTTGAAATTGCCAGAGTCGGGAATCGAACTCGGACACTCATCTCGAGAGTCGCAAATAAAACCACTGCGCTACCCCGGTGCCCTTATAAAGATATGTAAATTTTTACCTTGACTGTGAGTATTGCCGCAGATTTTTAATGTCCTTTTTTTTTTTTCAATCCCCCTACTACTATAATATGAATAATGTATAAACCATTTGGACGTTTCGTCTAGGTGTTATTTCCTTGAGTAAACTGTTTCACTTTCTTATTCCTCTTTCACTGTGTTTTCTTTAAACCATATATAATCTTTACACAGAAAATGAAGCTAGTTACAGTGGAGTAATAAATATTACACAAATAAAAATATTTGTTAATTGATGTCCACTTATCTTAAGAAGTTGATGTTAACACTTCTTTTTTGTTTTTAAAATCGATTTCGAAGGCACATTGCATTCATCCTCAGTTAAACAATTTTCAGATTTTCCTTAACAACGGAGTTTGTTTAACTGAGGATGAAAGCAATGTACCTTCGAAATAGATTTTTAAAAAGAAGAAAGAAGTGTTAACATTAACTTCTTAAGATAAGTGGACATCAATTAACAAATATTTTTATTTGTGTAATACCATACATAGTCTTATTTATCATTTTTGTTATTGAAAGTCTGGCAGCCGTTGTTTGTTATTTAAATTGCCCGTGAACTATGTTTCTTCGGCTTTCTCCTTGGTAACATTTCCAGCAGGATGAGTATACTCTCTTTAGCACTTATCTCTTTGTCCAATGTTATAGTTTCTCCTTTAAGATATTCTGTTCCTTCACCTTTAGCAAAGTAGCAGTATTTTGTAATTTTATCAAAAATTTAATTTTATGAAAGTAAATCCAGTTATAATGTAAATTGCCTCACGTGATGTTGTTTGTATAATCTTTAGCTATTTCTACATTTATTGAAAGTACACTTATTTGTTTATGTATATCTGTATGATGAAAATATCGACTGCTTAAGTTTCCACTCTACTAGGAAATATTCCATTGTTTCACTTCACAAAGCGATGTGTGGCGTCCTACATATACGGACCAAGCAGAGAGCAAACAGTATGGACTGTAGCAGTGGAATAATACTGTTGTGTAAGTGACGTCCAAATTCTGCAGGATCATACGAAGATTCGTCTGTTCTGCAACATGCTTCCATGGGCCAATACCTGACTCTTCTTCAGTGAATACTTCTTGTACTCCGGCTTGTGTTAGGGTTCAAACGTCATCCTTAGATGAATCCAGAAGGATAAAATGGAGATCAGCAGCTACGATATTCATAGTGTTAGACAAAGCCAAGCGGATTATTTATGTTAATGCCTAGCTGCTAGGATATTTAACTATATATTTTGGCATTTCGTGCCTGATCTTAATTTCAGTAAACTGCCAATTACGCCGGAACCACTGATGACATTGGGGATGGTGATTCCGAATAGTGCACGCTTTCTAGGTATCTTCAATCTCTACCTTATTCTGCATGTGATCAGGCTTGTTATTATGAGGGTGGGTCAAAAAGTAATGCCTCCTATGTTTTCCCCTTAAATAAGTTATGTGAAAACTTTGAATTTGACGCAATTCCTCAAACCTTCTTCTCTAATCCCCTGCAGCAGTAACTTCCTAAGTCAACAGGTGCCAGCACTGCATCCTCTTGCAAAATGGCTGACATCGACATTCGTATTAGACAGCGTTCTGTGATTGAATTTTTGACTGAGGAAGGTGAAACGCCAATTCGCATTCACGAAAGGCTAAAAAATGTGTATGGTGATACAACGGTGGGTGTCAGCACTGTTAGACGATGGGTTCGTCGCTGTAACGAAGCTGATGGGCAAACACAATTGGCAGATGAATAGCGAAGAGGCAGGTCGGTGACTGCAGTGACTCCATGCAACATTCAGCGAGTCGATGACATCATTCGTGGTGATCGCCGGGTAACAACAGGTGAATTGTGTCGGGTTACCTCCCTCAGTAAAAGCAATGTGATGACAATTATTCAACAACTGGGTTACTCAAAAGTTTGTTCACGTTGGGTACCAAGAATTTTAACCGCCCAAAACAAAGAAACAAGGAAAACAATAGCCTCCGAACACTTGCAGCGCTTTAATTTGGAGGGAGAGGAGTTTCTGGAAAAAAAGTGTTACTGGAAACGAAACGTGGCTTCATTTTTTGAACCTGAATCAAAGATGCAGACAATAGAATGGCATCACACAACGTCACCGAAGAAAAAAGTTCAAAACTCAGCGGTCGGCAGGGAAAGTTATGGCGACAGTGTTTTGTGATGCAGATGGTGTGCTTATGATTAATTTTTTGGAGCACGGATGCACAGTAAATTCTATCTAATACGTCAGAACTCTCAAAAAGCGACAGCACGTGTTCGCCGAGTTCGCCCAACCAAAACTATGGCGGATGTTCTTCTTTTGCATGATAATGCAAGACCACACACCAGCCATTACACCACTGCAGAAATTGAGAAATTGAAATGGCAAGTTTTAACTCACCCTCCATACAGCCCTGACCTGGCACCACCAGACTTTCATCTGTTCGGGCCACTTAAGGAAGCTCATCGTGGGATTCAATTTGAAGATGAGGAGGCTGTGAAAACATCCTGCGTCAATGGCTTAGGAAGCAAAACAGTGTGTTTTACCACACTGGAATACATGCCCTAGTTAAAAGGTGGACCAAAACTGTGGAAAAGGACGGAGATTATATTGAATAGTAACAAATTAATCGTCAATGTTGTGGTTTTCAAGCTATGTAAATTGGATTCAATTTTCTTGGCAATTAAAAGAGAAAAAAAAAAATAGGAGGCATTACTTTTTGACTCACCCTCGTAATGTGTCCCAAACAAACCATATTCAATTCACTAGCAATGTGTGTTATTTACAGAATAACGCAGCATGTATATAATTAAAGTACGCAAATAAAACGTTCAAATTCATGTTTATATATTATGAAGAATTCAATGCCATGGCCGTGATTTGAACCACGGATCTCCTGGTTTCCGTCCAGTCACTCTAACACATTGAGCTACCATGGCCAACGTGCCATCCTGACATTAAATTCTCCAATTGATTCATATACTTTCCCGGTAAACCACTAGGGACTCTCATATCCGAGATGCACCGTTTTGGCTTCTTACTATCGTAAGTACTTGAATCCCAGGCTTCACCATTAAACTCTTATCATTTAAGTTAATTGGTGGAAATTAATCAATTCTTCACACTAGCCGAACATAGGATAAGGTTCTGTACGGATAGAGTCAACATGAAAAATTCAATGCCATGGCCGGAGTTTTAAACCACGGTTGGCTCTATCCATAAATGGACAAATTGAAAATAGCTACTTAGACTCTAAATATAACTTATTTTTTCAATCCAATTCATTAAACCCCCTTAATAATAATCTTTGCACCGTAGAAAACACAGTGCACATGATATAATTATTTCCAAGTAGTGAGCTGAGCGTCCACTTGATGATTCCTCGGGGAAAAAAAATAACGGCAATATTCATTTATTATGTTGCTATACGTGGTTATAGCAGCAAAATTTGGGCGTTTTACGTTTTATGTTTCAAATTGATCCCAATAACTCAGGAATAACCAGCGGCAATGCAACTATTGTCTATTACACCAACGCATATTACACTCCTGGAAATGGAAAAAGAACACATTGACGCCTGTGTGTCAGACCCACCATACTTGCTCCGGACACTGCAAGAGGGTTGTACAAGCAATGATCACACGCACGGCACAGCGGACACACCAGGAACCGCGGTGTTGGCCGTCGAATGGCGCTAGCTGCGCAGAGTTTGGGCACCGCCGCTGTCAGTTTCAGCCAGTTTGCCGTGGCATACGGAGCACCATCGCAGTCCTTAACACTTGTAGCATGCCGCGACAGCGTGGACGTGATCCGTATGTGCAGTTGACGGACTTTGAGTGAGGGCGTATAGTGGGCATGCGGGAGGCCCGGTGGACGTACCGCCGAATTGCTCAACACGTGGGGCGTGAGGTCTCCACAGTACATCGATGTTGTCGCCAGTGGTCGGTGGAAGGTGCACGTGCCCCTCGACCTGGCACCGGACCGCAGCGACGCACGGATGCACGCCAAGACCGTCGGATCCTACGCAGTGCCATAGGGGACCGCACCGCCACTTCCCAGCAAATTAGGGGCACTGTTGCTCCTGGGGTATCGGCGAGGACCATTCGCAACCGTCTCCATGAAGCTGGGCTACGGTCCCGCGCATCGTTAGGCCGTCTTCCGCTCACGCCGCAACATCGTGCAGCCCGCCTCCAGTGGTGTCGCGACAGGAGTGAATGGAGGGACGAATGGAGACGTATCGTCTTCAGCGATGAGAGTCGTTTCTGCCTTGGTGCCAATGATGGTCGTATGCGTGTTTGGCGCCGTGCAGGTGAGCGCCACAATCAGGATTGCATACGACCGAGGCACACAGGGCCAACACCCGGCATCAAGGGTGGGGAGCGATCTCCTACACTGGCCGTACACCTCTGGTGATCGTCTAGGGGACACTGAACAGTGCACGGTACATCCAAACCGTCATCGAACCCATCATTCTACCATTCCTAGACCGGCAAGGGAACTTGCTGTTCCAACAGGACAATGCACGTCCGCATGTATCCCGTGCCACCCAACGTGCTCTAGAAGGTGTAAGTCAACTACCCTGGCCAGCAAGATCTCCGGATATGTCCCCCATTGAGCAAGTTTGGGACTGGATGAAACGTCGTCTCACGCGGTCTGCACGTCCAGCACGAACGCTGGTCCAACTGAGGCGCCAGCTGGAAATGGCATGGCAAGCCGTTCTATAGGACTACATCCAGCATCTCTACGATCGGCTCCATGGGAGAATAGCAGCCTGCATTGCTGCAAAAGGTGGAAATACACGGTACTAGTGCCGACATTGTGCATGCTCTGTTGCCTGTGTCTATGTGCCTATGGTTCTGTCAGTGTGATCATGTGATGTATCTGACCCCAGGAATGTGTCAATAAAATTTCCCCTTCCTGGGACAATGAATTCACGGTGTTCTTATTTCAATTTCCAGGAGTGTAGCTAATAAACTGTAACATTGCTATAAGTATATCTGGTTTACTCTCACATCCAACTTTTTGCTGTAAGATATTTTGTTGTTGAATGTTTTGTGCTCTTAATTTAGTTACACAAACAGTGTTTAAATTTAAATTAGTATCCTATACCACATCCTCATACATTACTTTTATGCCCACCAGTAGCATTCTACGTTCAAAAATACCGACCTTGCGCGAATCCATACAATATATTCATACCACTATGCCGTGGTATAGTGCGTGTTCACAATCTGTTTATTTGTGTACGTACATAAAATCGTGTAGGTACACAGCATTTATTTTCTGGATGCAAAACTTGGGTGCTTAGAAGCATCAGTTTAAAGTTGTAATTAGCAATCCTTCAACCGTCAGTCCCTTCTGCAACTACGTTATATGTGTGCAGTTTTGCCTACAGATTAGATAGACCCGCTGCGCAGCTAAAGCGGTAAAGTTGCCTGCACAAGAGGAGCTTGACTGAGAATCCAACTTTTTACCCAATTTGCTACACAATACGTAAATGCAAAACACTATATACGTAGCTGTTATAATGAAGAAACCTATAAAACTAATAACTGCTAATAATTGTTTTTCAGTTAAATTATCTATGGGTGTTTTGCTGCTATGGGTGCCTCAAAAGGTCATGGATATCAAAAGCTCTATGAGAAATCTAACATTACCAAAAATATAAATATTTATTCACCATGGTTACCTACGGATTGTAAATAAAACACGATCAACTCACTTCCCCGTTTATCATTATAATATTATAATCAGTGAGTTTTTAGTAGATTCTACAGTGACTAAAGCAAGTAACTCTTATTTTTGGTGATGAACCACTCAGATAAAATTGATGCAAGCAAATATACTGTGCATCAGAGCTGGAAGCGGAAATACTTTAATCTCATTTACCAGGTAAGTTTTAATCAATTATTCCATTATAGTAATTCTTTTAATTATTTTATTTTGAATATATTTTTTGTCTTCCTTTTATCCTGCAATAACATAGATATTATTATTATTATTATTATTATTATTATTATTATTATTATTATTATTATTATTATTATTATTATTATTATTATTATTATTATTATTATTATTATTATTATTATTATTATTATTATTATTATTATTATTATTATTATTATTATTATTATTATTATTATTATTATTATTATTATTATTATTATTATTATTATTATTATTATTATTATTATTATTATTATTATTATTATTATTATTATTATTATTATTATTATTATTATTATTATTATTATTATTATTATTATTATTATTATTATTATTATTATTATTATTATTATTATCATCATCATCGTCATTTTTATTACTATTATTAATTATTATTATTACTAATTATTAATTATTTGTGCAAAATTTTGTTTCAGATAATTTTTACTTTAACAGAAAACAAAGCCAAGTAAGCCAATGAGCAAGTAGGAAAGTAACATGTAACAGGTCCTCGAACTGGGGAGTGACAAGAATCCTCCAGAGAGGATATAGTACTTTGCGGTTACGCATAAATCTTATAGTAGCATTCCTTGTAGGGTGGAATCTTTTTAAGTGCATGCAGTCCATGTAGCATTTAGTACATGATTTTAAATTAATAAGCTAACTTAAAATTAGTGTTCCAAATTTACGAGTAATTTACATTAGCTCTTATATAATGCTTTATTATGTTTAATGCATTATGTACGTTGTTGATTTGACAAAGCCACAAATGGAATACAATATACCAATATATATGCAGGATAGGGGAAGAAACATTGGCCCAGAACAGAAATAACATTATAGTTGAAATTCGTTCTGCTCTGTCCACATTTGAGGGTATTTTACTGTGAAGGGTAGCATCCTCCACGTTCAATTTTTACCATGTGATACTTCATACTAAGCATTTATTATATTAAAATGCTCTCTTACTACTGGCAGTTTTGTGTAAACATTTCTGTTACCATTAGGTTTAATCTCAGATTTGTTGTTTCTCGTTATAAGTAAACGTGGTTTTAGGAACAACAAATTTAATTAATGGGGGCTCTTTAACTGTTTTGGTTCCCAGCATTTCATTTTATATTGATCGTGAACGCCTAAGGATTGGTGCTACATAATTTACTATTATGTTTTACATTATCGAATTTCTACAGTTTAAAGAATAATTTATAGGTATTTAATTTATTGTATTATATATGTGCAACTTTTAATGTGTATTTAACTAAATTTTTATACACAAGAGTATGCTTTGTTTTATTTTATTTTTCCCCCTTTATATGAATTCTGAATGAAACTGTACATAAAATTTGTATGGTTTGGAACATATTTTAATATTTTTTTCGGCGTAATAGAACACTAAAACGTGATAAAATTTGATAACATTATACATTAAAAGAAGTTTTAACCAAAAGAGCCATGTGTGTGTTCATATTTGTCCTGCAGAAATAATTTTGCACTGCAAAGGTGAACTGTGAATTCAAAACGTTTCTCATTCGTGAAGAAGATTACTTTGCCGCAGAAAATTAAATTGTTGCATATAAAATATACAATTAATTCTTCTTGTTTCTTTTTTATTTCTTTTGTTCTGGCTCCTCCTCAGTTAAACCTGAAAATTGTATATGGTTCCAAACTTCCTGCACTAATGTTTCAAAACATCTTACAGCCTGATGTATTCTCTCAACATCTGTTTTTCCCTTTTGCAGCTGGTTATATAGAATGTCAACACATGTTATGAGTTTGCTGAAGAAAGCCAACCAATAGAAGAAAGGTGGTCGTTTAGTCACTATAAGAACCTCACTGTTAAGCTTTTCGGAATGGAATATTTTCGAGAGAAAAAAAATGTTGCATTAAGATGTGCTTCAAAATGTACTATACCGATCTAGAGCGAAAATTCTAGCTAGTTTATGAAAGCTTCGGTATTCCTTCTTCACAAATGCCATCTAAGATGTATGTTCTCTCACGTAAGTTAGAAAAAGACTATCTTGTTCCAATACTTCCAGTGTAGACTGGAATGAGCGAAACGTGGCCCGAATAATAGCATGTGAAGTTATTCGACACACACAAGGAATTTTGGACAGAGTACGACAGTCGTTCCTTCATGCTGTCAACTTTGCAATGAAAACGCAGGTTGCCCTTTCGAGCACTTCCTATAAAACTGTTCCAAAAAGAGTAAAGAGTTGTATTTACTTTTTATTTTATGTAAGCTCATTCAGCCTTTAAACGATCTCCCATTCAGACGTACAACATGTTAAAGTATGAAGCAGCAGTCAACCTTTGTTAGAAAGAATTGTAGTTAATTGCACTGAAAGGTGAAATTACTCCGTAAATTGAATATATTTATACAAGAAATAAAAGTTTAGACAAAATATTTTTAAAAAACCAAACAAAAATAAAAAACAACACAAAGTGGAGGAGACTGAACTTTTTTACCTTTTACTTGAAAGCTGATGTCATAACCATTTCGCCAGAGGGAGTGCTCCGACGCGTCTCTTCCTTTTCTGTGTTGTGCACTCAAGTGGTGTTATCATTAGCAGTGGCGTGCTGGAACTTTAGGAACTTATAGCCGTAATCTCCACATTTTAACCAGCAGGCTTTAAGTCTCATATCTCAAATTTCTTGGTTAAGGTATTTCCACTTGCTCTGAAAATATTTCGTATAGTTCATTAACAACCTTTATAATGAGCATTGTACACACCTCTTTAACTTTCACATTAATGGGACCTTAGTTACCACAAAATAAAGCAGCTCCATCATAAGTCTGCGAGATTAGTTTTTGAGAACAATTTTCAATCAAGGATGCTTTTGTTCCAAAATGCACTTTGGTAAATCTTCTGCAATATGGCTTTCTTCATTTGCAAATGTTCCAAAAGCGGTAGTAAACTTTGCCTTGAATTCCTTATCGAATGCTAAGTGTCTACACAGTGTTTAATATATTCGTATCAACTGTTAGCAATGCAGTCTAACAGAGCTACTTTGAAAGCGGTAGCGTTTTCGAAATAGCTTTTGAGCAAGACATTGCTTAAATGAGTTAAGTACTTTTAAATCAATCGTTTACTGTCGGTTTCCATGGCCACAAAGAGGAAAATCTCTGAGTGTTGGCAGGCTGAGGACAGCCCGAGGCGTGTCTTACTTTTACCTGCCCTTGCTAGGACTTAACCACTTATGGGCTGGATATGCGATTTGTAGGATAGCGGGTGTTAATGAATTCAAAAGATGAAGATAAGATGCACCGCATAATTTTATTTGCACTCACATTTGATGAATTACGCGATTTTTCTTTGCCGTTGCTTATTGTGGATTCTTCATTGGTGTAATGAAAGATCACTACCTACACTCATAGAAGATAAAATTTGACTAAGTGATTGTGCTTTGAACAACCATTATTTATTTATTATTTTTGGCCTTTTTTCCGGTATATGTTACAAGGCACAGTCTATTGCTCGTCCACACATTACCAGTATCCCCGTCACCAAATAACAGACAAAAACAGAAGGGTGTGTCTTCTTTCTCTCTGCCTTTATTTATATTTATTTAGGGTTGTTCTGTGTTCGAGTAAAAGAATTCTATGCTTACACTGTATGGTCTGCAAAACGCGCTGCTATCGAAGATAGTGAAATAGTGTACGACAAAATACCAAAAGACGTAATGGTAACGAGTTCGAAGGAAAATGGACTCAACAGGTGGCAACAAGTCTGGACGAACACAACGAAAGGTGCAGTGACTAAAGCGTTCTTCCCGTTAGTGAAAAACAGATTGCGTCAAAAGATTCCAATATCCCCAGAACTCACTACAGTGTTAACTGGCCATGGAAAATTAAATACATACCTCTACCGATTTAGAATAATAAATAACCCATTGTGTCCTTGCGGAGAAGAAGAACAGACCGTTAACCACATAATATTTAATTGCAGAAGACTTGATAAACAAAGACTAGAATTGGCAAAAAGTGTAATAAACAATGGTGGGAAATGGCATACCATCAACGAGAGGATTGCGAATAATCACCTGAAGTCGTTCGTAAAATTTGCAACTTCTATAAAAATCAAGGACATGTACTGACGTTTTTGGAGTGTAATAATGACAAATTGTGAATTCTATACCATCAACTTATTCTGGTTTCATTATAATTTTACAATTAACTAAAACTATAAAGCACCATTTCTACAAATATGACAAGTATTTAGAGTGAAATAAAATTACAAGCTGTGAACTCTCAAAAATCAGCTGGAAGAATAGACTCAATTTAATGTACACAGTGTCTAGAAAAGAAAATAATTCAATGTAAAATTGTTATAATGTTTACAATTACTAATTCAAAAGTGGACATGTAACTATAAAGCATGTAGAATCACCATGTAATGGAGCATGCTGTTGATATCAATAAAGCAAAACAAATGCTTACACTGTGGTTGCACTTGTACAATGTTAAGCTGAGGCTTTGGTCTCCATTATTTTTAATTTCTAATTTTCCAGTAAACTTAGCAAACTAAACACAATATTATTTTAGTTCACTAAGGTCATTTTTCTGAATATTGACAAGCGCTGTAACTGAATACCAAATTTACATTGTCAGAGAACTTAATTGTAAACTCGGAAATAGCTATACAAACAACCCTAACCCTTACCACAGGTATACGCGGGGCATATTGGAGGTTGAAATAGGAGTGATCATTTCCAGCGTTCGTATTTTCATTTTGAAGGCAGTCAATTTTAACTGAGTCAGTAATTAACTAACATGTAAAACAACACCTCCAGGCCAATATTCAGGCATACCAGTGACGCTAATGTGAGCCTAACAAATGACAGCGTCATTAACAAACAAAATAATTTTAATAATTTAAAATCAGCCTTTGAATTGAAGAAATGCATAACAGTTTTAAAGATATTTAGCCTAAAAAAGGTCAGAGTCCCATAATGGACACATTAAAACAAAAAAGGGGATAAAAAAGCATTTCTCTCTTCCCACTTTCACTCTTCCCCACCATAGTTCTTACTCTCTTCCCTGTGTGCAATGCAGTAACAGTAATGTCTTTTTTTAAATGTCTTCGGGCTGATAATTAGCAATATAAAAATAGTGTTGCTTATTATGCTTTCGGGATTATTTTCCCTTGATGATTTATGCAGAAGAATAATGGCAATGAAAAATGTGTGTAATTTCCTGAAGTTCCTTCTGTACAAATTTTGTAAATTATAATAACGTAAAAAAATATTTGAAGCTTTCCTGGTGACGGTTTTCCTGCATTCTAGATGCCCTCATCAATACAACTGGCTTAAAGCTCTATAGCATCTAGAATAAACGTAACAAAGGTTTACAAACCCTATTTATTAAAATAAACCTTACATGTAATACTTTTAAAAATTATAAGCGAGATATTTCGATTTTTTATTTGTTCTCGTGGCACTTTGGAGAAGGTAGGATAAGATTCTTTAAATGAATATAATATTTGATAGTGATTTTGGATTAAAATATCACAGTTTAATGTTAAATCTAAAACGGTTATTCAAAAACTATTCCTATGTTTCCCTACATCATTTATTTTTTGTTTATTTCCTCTGGTTGATACTATATATATATATATATATATATATATATATATATATATATATATATATATATTAATGCTTAGAAAATATTTGCCTAACCTCAAATAATACCTACAGGCGTCCTTGTTTCGTCCGTTTCATTTGGAACATTACCCACTTGAAAGGTTAAGCTGGTTATTCACCAGCTCTAACAGGAGCAGGTGCTTGTAGGGATATGTGCTTTCTATTAAATGTTGTAGAGTTTGAGAAGAAAGTATTTGAAAAAAAAAAAAAAAAACATTAATTTTCACTACAATGGTATTATTGCCACGGTCTTTTACGATGTCTGCGCTTAGAAAATCTGAAATATTATATGTAAGTTTAAACCTTAATTATCTGGCTAAAATTCTTACCTATGTATTGAAAAAACACATTAAAACATTAATGCAGCCCGAAGAAATGATTTAAATCATTCTAAATAAAAGACTGATGTAATAGAGTGCTGCCGTTTTTAATTATGATGATTAATGCTCATGATAAAGCAACGTACTGAACTTTATCTTCTGAATTTTTAAAGAAAAATCCTTGACATCGTTCTCTTAATACTACGCCCTAATTCATATTACATCCAACAATCTGTGTCAACATCGGACTAGCTAAATTTTAATATGGCGTTGGTACATAAAGCAATTGCTTTGCGCTAAAAATAACGGCAATATACCAAAACGAGCGAGTCTTTGGTGTAGCGAAGATTCAGCTGTAATTCCTTTCTTCTTCCTCTAGGATTAGAAATTACATTAACTAGGATTTATGCAAGGAAAAACATGGTTGTAAACTGCATAGAAAATGTACGTCGCTAAAATATGTGCTATTTCTAGAAAGGAGCTGAATCCCTTTCTCACGAATCAGTTTCAATTATGACACCTCCAGAACGTAACTCAACAGCTTTGTGTGTATATGTGGGTTTTTGTCCTTTTTAGAGAGAGGGGAAGGGGAGAAAAAGAGAGAAATATAACATCTTATTGAAGGTATAGATAACAAATATTATACACGGATAGAACATATAATACGTTTTGATTACCATAGTTGACATTGAATCAGCTTGTTAGTGTTGTTTTGGATGAACATAAAGCGCTTGCGCAGAAAGTAGAAATGCCATAAGGGATAAGAAATGATAAGCATTATCATTGACGCCCTTCGTGGCCAAGGAGTAACACGGTAGTGTCTGATTGCCAAAATTGTGGGTTCAAGCCCAGCAGAAGGGGATACATTTTTGGGGACATTTCCAAATCCTTCCGAAGAGTCGCTGAGAACCATAGCAATTAAAGAGTCCTTGTGGGGGCTGAGCGTTTGATCGACAAATATATTTAAAACCAATGTATTGCAAACTATATGGACTACACTTAGTATTAAGAAACGTGTAAGTACCTACTGTGAACTGCTTCATAATTATATTTAGAAATCTACTTTGTGATGTCCAAGTGAAAAATAGCAACTCTAGATACGTATATGATAAAACTCGTTTGTAAGTAACACTTTAGTTGGAACTGCTAAAAAGCTATTTTTGAATTGGTTGCCTATATTTCGGGAGCAGGGTGCTTTCTTTAGAGACAGAGGGTGCGCACCCTTCCGTTACCAGCAATAGCATCAAGGTTGCAAAACGGGAGAACCACGGATGCCAACCTCCCACTGAGACATTTAATGGCTGGTACATCAACAATGTTTAAATACCCCCCATGTCTTTGTTAATGCAAATTGCTCTCAATTGGATGAGTCTGCATCCTGTTACTCAACGTGCAAGTAGTTCCTTCCCTCAATACAACCTCACTTCTTTTGTCCTAGTGAAACAAGCCCTAATTCTATTGACGACACACAAAATGGCGCTCGATGAAAAATGCTGACGGCAACGATGAGCGACAGCTATTGCTGAACTAACAATGCGCCTAAATAATGAGGAAAATGTGGCAAAGCATTAAAGCGTTGCGAACAATTCTGCCAGCTTTGAATAGTAAATTAAGTAGGTGTTAAGCTTAACACGTTCGCTTCCTTTGACAAATGATGGCTTCCTCTTTGCTATGGTTATGATAAGTAGATGTACCCCTTGGTTACGGTGCAATGGAGTTTACGAACGTTTTAAGCGGAAGCAGTTGTAATAAAAAAATTTGGTATTGTTCCATTTTACTGGATACAGCCCTAAGAACTAACAAAAAATTTAACAAATATTACTGCACATGCATAGCATGAACCAATATATTTCACTAATGACTCATTTTTCAATGTATTCTCAATGTATTCTTCCATTACGTTCTAAAACCTCCCACCAGCGTTGCAAACAAAAATAGGTAGAAATTCTCAAGTATTCACTCACCTGTAAGGTATTTATAGTTATTTAAAATTTAGATCTGATAAATCAGTTTTAATATTACACAGAAAATTTAAAACTCAAAAATTCTCTATGTATTTTGAATACGAATTTTGAAACTCCTTATTAATGAAAATCTATCTACAACACTTTTTTCTTAATTTCGAAAGTAGGTTTACCAAATGGCAATGTTCAATAAACATATAAGAATTTCAAGCAGAATTATATATATGGGGTGACTAAATCGTGTGGAACAATGCTTTTAACTTTGTTGCCATAGTTTTGTGAAATGATATTTTTTTTAGAAAACCTATAAGATAACAATATTTTCATGTTATAGGTACTATGATTGTGAATAGGGCGTGCCTTTTTATTGATCGCAAAACTTTTTTTCTTTTTCAATTTTTGGTCCTCAGATCTCGGAACGAACAGGTAGATGCTTTTTTGATCTGTAATTTAAATTTATTAGAACGTATTACAGCTCATGAAACTTGAACCAAGAAAACACATTCATAACAAAATCAGTGCTGTATTGTAACACATGATTAATGCACTTCAAAAGGTGCTTATTATGTCCTCCATTTACTGCAAAAGAATGCAAAAATCTGAGTTTGAAATTATTCAATGTTTCCAGCAACACAATTCACCTGATCAGCTGCATTTCTTGTCCAATTCTTCGCTTTAGCTCTTCAAGATCTCTTGGTAGGTCCTTGTGAAACCTCCTCTTCAAATATCCCCACAAGAAAAAGTCTAAGGGGTTCAAGTCAGGGGATCTTGGCAGTATTTCAATTCCTTGTCTTTCTGTAAGTTGTGCCATGACTAATTATTTTCAGAAAGATTTTTCAATGAAGTAAGCATTGTTGTCATTAGCTTAGCTTTTGTCTGTATTTGTTCACTCCAAAGCCACATACTGAAGTAGCCTACTGCATTTTTTAATTCAAAACCTAATCAGTTTGAAGTGATTTGAAGTAATGATGCATTTTCATTTGCTCAGTATACATGCATAAGGTCCTAATAAATTTAAATTGTGGTTTGAAAGGGTATTTGTTTGTGTGTTCTGAGATTTGAGGACTGGAAGAGTGCAGAAAAAATAAGTGTTGCCATTTAACAAACAATCAAAAATATCTTACATCCTTTATTTGTAACCATAGTAATGAGAGGGCATGTTGATATCTTACAGCTTTTCTAAAAACTATCACTTAACAGAGTTTCAACATTGGAGTTACATACAAGGTTCTATACTTCTTATGTATATATATAAAATTCTAAAAACATTGGAAGAAAGTATAAATATTACAACTAATTGTTATATATGAAAATACTAATACAATGTATACCACATCATACCGATCACTTAATAATCTGAGTAGTAGACTGTAAACACAAAAATAAAAAACAATCATTTTAAAGGTATATTAATTCAATATCTGAATTTTTTAATAACACTGTGTTGCCAGTATCTAGCAGTGCCACGGTTGTGCCAGAATTTGCATGTTCAAATCTACTGATATACGGCTGTCAAAATAATCAATCTAGTGCCTAACTGACTGAGCCACCCAGAGCAAGTGGCTCTGGGAGCCACCCACTTCAACAGAGCAATGTAGAATTACACATTGATCACATTATATAAATCAAGATGAATCAAAATTGATCCAAGTATGAATCACACTCTTTAGGGAAGAGTTGTTTTAATTTTAAAACTATTAAGTCCCTATATTGCAGCAAATCAGTATTTATATAAATTGCCAGACCTATGGTGCAAAAGAGCTGTTGACAAGACCTTGATTACACTAGGTCAAGTCAAGCTGGAGTGAATTGGTATAATATGGAGCCCCAATTATTGTAGATAATAAATTACACATCTATTTAATCTAATAATAAAAATGCCTTAAAATGTAACTTCTAGTTTCAAAATTGTATTCCTACTATGGAATTAATTAAAAGCATTGTATTTTGATCTACTTCTGCTGGTTTACTTTAACTGCCTCAGGAGTTGTATCAAAATTAAAACAAAGATTAAAAAACAAAATTAAAACTCTAGACATAGAGGCAACAATAGGAGACAATAGAACAGCACCAGACCCTGTGGAGCTATTATAATGATCCAGATGTGCTTATGTGCCAGCACCAGCAAGCTCATGATGTTATTATGGTAGGTAGTCTCTTTTCACTTCCAAAGGAGGTCTAGAGAAGTTTCTTTGTTGGAGAAAAGACTCTTGTGACTGTAATTGTAAAAACTATATTTTTGTGCTCTAACACAGTTGTCTATAGCACCAAAAAGGTCAACATTTTAAACATTTTTGTAAAATTTTGAATGAGGTTCAAAACTCAAAACAAGGGTGCTATTTCTACAAAATGACCCTCCTTCTATATGATACAAACGTTCCATAAATATAATTTCCATCTTAATGCAGTTTTATATCTCATAAATATAATAGAAAGGATGTCTAGTAAGCTAACATGAGCAAAATATACTTGTAAAGACTATATTATACCACAATGTAGTCAATCATTAATAAATAAAACATTTATTTAAAAGATATTCTTTGCTTAAATGCATGTCTATATAATAATAATAATAATAATAATAATAATAATAATAATAATAATAATAATAATAATAATAATAATAATAATAATAATAATAATAATAATAATAATAATAATAATAATAATAATAATAATAATAATAATAATAATAATAATAATAATAATAATAATAATAATAATAATAATAATAATAATAATAATAATAATAATAATAATAATAATAATAATAATAATAATAATAATAATTAATAATAATGATAATAATAAATAATAATAATATTAATATTAATTAATATAATAATAATTAATAATAGTAGTAGTAATAGTAATAATAATAATAATAAATAATAATAATAATAATAATAATAATAATAATAATAATAATAATAATAATAATAATAATAATAATAATAATAATAATAATAATAATAATAATAATAATAATAATAATAATAATAATAATAATAATAATAATAATAATAATAATAATAATAATAATAATAATAATAATAATAATAATTAATAATAATAATGATAATGATGATAATGATAATAATGATGATAATGATCATAATAATAATAATAATAATAATAATAATAATAATAATAATAATAATAATAATAATAATAATAATAATAATAATAATTAATAATAATAATAATAATAATAATAATAATAATAATAATAATAATAATAATAATAATAATAATAATAATAATAATAATAATAATAATAATAATAATAATAATAATAATAATAATAATAATAATAATAATAATAATAATAATAATAATAATAATAATAATAATAATAATAATAATAATAATAATAATAATAATAATAATAATAATAATAATAATAATAATCAATAACCTATGAAGAAAGACGTCAGCAACGTTTTGACATTAAAGAAATTCAGTTTGGCACACATGCTTTAAGCTTGCCTGTGAAATCGGCTGAGACGTTCCGCCCACAGATTAATACCAAATTATCAACTCAGTGGTGGGGATTGAAGCTGCATAGGGCGTTCCACCAGTAACTTTTCGACGGCGCCTGTTGCAACTAAGGAGTCCGTGGTCGGTAATGTAGTGATCTTCTATTACGACCGAGCTATGGTGCATCCTTTTACCCATGCACCCTTCAACATCCGTGTTCAGCGACTAAAAGAACCAACTTCTTTGGAAGTCACATCTCGCAACTCATGAATAGTTTTCGGTACATTTCAACTATCGCTGAGGAAATGTGCAGTACAGTGTGCAAGATGTGACTTTGAAAGAAGTTGACCAATGAATTTGTGAAAAAAGTATCTCAAGAATCCACTTGTCAACTTGAACTTTTTCTGTAAAATATGAATAATTATGACTTCCACAAAGCATTATATCTTTAATATTCCTGTTGCAAATTAAACATTTTGTCCTTAAAAATAATTACAAGTTTAATAGACGACAACGCAGGTGGTGTTAAGTGCGACAGAGACTCTGATTGCACATTGAACTTCTGGAAACGGCCGTGCGACAGATTGAGCGCTGCACATCAACTTTTAAATCTGCCGGTGTCAACCAGGGGGCGTTTCGTGGGATAGATACACACACGACTGGGCATTGAAGATCTGAATGTTAGACCTTTAGTCTCAAGCCAGATCAGCGCTAGGCCCTCTACTGGCAGTGGAGTGTTTTGTCAGGAAGGATAATATGCAGCAGAAGATGAGGTTGAAGTTATATATAAGCCATCTGATGTATTACTTTATGTGCCTAGAAGCAGTCTCGGGCGTTTGTAGCGCTCTCCAGGATCCATGTCGTACTCACCTAGACGGCGGATGAGGGAGTTGAAGTTGTGGGAGAGCTTTTGATAGAAGGAACGTGAAAGAGTATAGATGTAGTCTGTTATTGTGGGCATACGTAGGTCACGTCGGATAACTAGATTGGGGATGTACCAAGGGGAGTCTGTGGCAATGCGGAAGAATCGGGATTGTAGAATTTCAAGGTGGTGTAGGTGAGACTTGGCAGCTACCCCCAATATTTCACTGGCGTATGTGATGGCTGGCCGGAGTACTTGCTTATACAGGAGCAGTTTTGTAGGCAGAGACATGGCTGATCGTCGGTTGTAGAGAGGGTATAAGCATACCCATTCTTTTGCTAACTTTATTAGCCACATATGTAATGTGGTCTCTCCACGTCAATTTGATGTCGAGTAGAACACCAAGATACTTATGGTAAGTTTTCCAATAGACGTCCTCACCAGCTAGACGAATTGGTGGATGATCCGCTATTCCTTTCGAGAGAAGGTGATGGCCTGGCTCTTCTGTGGGTGGACGCGTAGGCGCCAACGTTCGAACCAGGTGGTAAGGAGGTCAGCATATTGTTGAATCCTGCGAGTACACAGGTTGAGCTTTGATGATGTGGAGGTGACAGTTATATTGTCAGCAAAGAGATGCAGCGAGCAGCGTGGCAGGGATGGTAGGGTGTTGATGTATAGAAGGAAGAGAGTGGGTGCCAGGACACTAACTTGGGGAACGCCAGCTCTAATGGGATGAGAATAAGATTCCGTCGTGAGAGACAGCAAAGGATCTGCCAGTGAGGTAGGAGTGAATGAGATGTATTAAGTAGGAAGGGGTTTGATAGGTGAGACAGGAGAGTAAGCCTTCGTGCCATACGCTGTTGAATGCTCTGGTGATATCTACGAGTAGTGCTGAAACGAACTGCTTCCTGTTAAAGGCTGTGTAAACTTCATCGACCAGACGAAGTAGTTGGTGTTGAGTGGAATGCTGAGAGCAAAAGCCGAATTGCTCCGCTCTGACAATATTGTGTCGATTCAGGATAGTCCTTAGTCGACTTAGAAAAAGTTTTTCCATCAGTTTACTTAGTGTTGAAGCAAACTGGTGGGTCTGTAGCTCTCCGGGGACGTTCCGTCTTTCCCAGGTTTGCAGATAGCGATGACCTTTGCGTGCTTCCAGGCCTTTGGGAAGTAGAAAAGTTTAAGGATTGCATTAAAGAGAAAGGTCAATGCTTTCACCCAAGGGAATGGTAGAACCTTTAGCGCCGCGTTGGCTATGTTGTCAAAGCCGGGTGACTTGAATGGCCGTAGGCTGGTCATGTGGCATTGCAGTTCAGCCAAGGAGATGGAAATGAAATGTGTAGTGTTTAACGCCCGGTTTTACTACACATGGCACCGCAGGCCATGACACTGATTATACATGAGATGAACATGGAGCACCGGTGGAATGAGATGGCGGGGAAAATCGGAGCTCCCGGAGAAAACCCGCCCCAGCGCCGTGTTGTCCATTACAAATCTCACTTTGCTGTCGCCTGGGATCGAACTCGGACCGCCTTGGTGAAAGTCAAGCGATCTAACCACTGAGCCACGGCGCGGCCTACGGAGATGGAGGGAGGTGGTAGATCATCTTGGGGTTGGGAAAGGTACGCTTGAACTTCCTGAATGACTACGTGGATATGATCTACATCCGGAGTATCAGCGGCCGTAAAGGTCATTTCCAGGAGGGTTGCATATAGTTCAGCTTTTTCCCTTGCAGACTGAGCGACTGCCTGTCCGTGGTGAAGCGGTGGATCTTTGCGAGGGATTTGAAGCAAGGATTTGGTCATGCTCCAAAAGGAGTTGTCCTCTACACGAAGGGAGATCTTATTTTCCCAGCACTCGTTGCGAAATTCTTGGAGTTGAAGTTTGGCCAACTCCTGAAGTCGGCGAAACTCACGACGATCTGCTGGGCAGCGAGTATGTAAAAAGCGTCGCCGCATCCTGTTCTTTTGTTCAATCGTCTCACGGATAGCCTGAGGTAAAGGATCGATATTCAATCTGCTAGGTTTTGATTTTGGGGAAGAGCTCATGATAGCAGTAGTCAGTTGGGAGGTGAAAAGATCAACCATGGTGTCTATCTCTTCTGGAGTTTGACATGGCTGCTGGGGGGCTGGATTTGTTCCAATCGTATCGAAAACGCCTCCCAATTGGTCTTTCGTGGAAGTGGGAATCCTCGAGGAGCTTTGTAGTTGGGCTTACCAGGGAAGGATAGGAGGATGGGGTAATGATCTGAAGATAGAACAGGAACTGTGACGAGGGTAAGGTGCTGCCGCATATTGCGGACCAGGGCGAGATCAAGCCAGTCAGGTGGTCTTCGGTCTCCATAGTGAATTGTAGGTTGGTTTGGAGCCCTAGCGGGAGATAGCCCTAGACGCTACGAAGTTGTAGAGTGTGCGCCCACGGTGGTTGGTAATGGAGGAGTTCCAGTTGCAGTGCTTGGCATTGAACTCTCCCGCAGCAATCGTGGCAACTGGGGAGCTGAAGAGATGATCCAATTCAGAAGGAAGTAGGGGGCAAGTCGGTGGCGCGTATACTGAGTATAAGTACCGGGGACCATTGCTGGTGTCGACTTGGATGCCGGTGATCTCCAGATTACTGGTTGCGGGGATAAATATTTGATGGTGTTGAATGGCACGGTCAATGTATATGGCAGTACCTCCTCTGCCGTCGGTTCGAACAGTGCGGTAGGAATACATTCCTGGGATGCCACATTTTATATCAGGTGATAAATGGGTTTCCTGCACCATTAAGATATTCACCTTCTGCATGCACAAAAAGTTGGCAATTTCCGCCAATTGTCTGCGGAGACCATTGGCATTCCAGAAGCAGATCTTGAGTCATGGAAATGTTGTGTATCGTTAGTGTCTAGTAGCCAATGGAAATGCAGAAAGGCTGAAGACTGTTTGAATAAGTACCATTTCTGGTGACGTTTGTGGACATCTTGTGAGCAGAGCCTCCCTCAGATCAGCTGCAAATTTAATCTGCAAGTGCGGAGGAATGCGAACGGTTACCTCGCTGAAGGCTGCAATGTCCACAATCCTCTGTCGATTCGAATGATCGTTAGTAGATGACAACTGAGGTGGAGTGGCAGGTTTAGAGGATGCCGACCTTCTTGGTGGGAGCTGTTCAGGCATGGCCTGTTTGAGGCGATGTTGAATAGTATTTGATAATTGTGGTTGAGGAGAACTGGGAGGTTTAGAAACAGAAGATGAGGTTGGTGGAGGTGTTGTACGGTGAGTAGAAGAGAGCTGACATTATTGCGGTTGGGTAGAGGGTGACACAGAAGCGTTTCTCACGGCTGCTGCGTAGGATGGGAGTTGCACTGGGGATCTATCTGGTAGACCTGGGAAACGAGCACCGTAAAAAGCCTCCTTAGGTAGCCCATGGGGGTTGGGTACACGGGGAGGAGCATGAACTGGAATCCTTCGGGCTTTCTTCTTGGTGCTTTCCAGTTCATATCGTGCTTCTTGCCAAACAGGGCATTTGGCGTATCGACATGAGTGTTCAGCTGCGCAGTTAGCAGCTGGGTTTAGTAATGGTGAGCTTGCTACAAGCATTGTGAAGATGGCCTGTTTGCCCACAGTGAGAACAAACAGATGGTAGTCTGCAGGCTTCCGCCCCATGGAAAAACTGCTGGCAGTTTAAACACTGCTGAGGTCGGAAAGGTGGTTTGTATGCCTCGACGGTGACGGCAGCAGAGAACATCCTGTTCACCTTGTAGATGTTTTCGGCCTCGCTGGATTTCTCTAAAGCTACTCTGAAGTGTGGAAGAGGGCCTGGAGTGGGTCCGCGGATAGTGCGGAGCCGGTTGACACTGATTATGGGAAGTCCTCGACCAAAGAGTTGGTCCTTGACCTCATCCTCAGTGATATATTGAAGGAGATCTTTGATGGTTACCTGAAGCCGCTTTTCTTCAGGCAGGAGAGTAGCGATAAACGGATTTGATTATCCTCTAACCAGTGACGGACTTCACGATGTGCTGTGAGATCTTCAGGTAGGATGGCAACTGTGTTGCGCATGTTACGGAGGGTAATATTTTTTGCATACCCAGCGAAGGTGTGCAATTTTCTACCATTTTCTGGCTGACGAAGGAAGATGGGAGGGGGTTTCGCCACCCTGGGGATAGGGGTGTCTGATGGAGCAGAGTCAGCGTTTGTCACTGAAGTGGGCAAGGTCTTTGTACCACTGCGGGGACGTTTAACTGGAGCGGTGCTAGGAGGGGCTGCTACGATTGAGGAAGGCTGCAGTTGCAAGGGGAGAGAATTTATTTGACGTAGGTGTGTGCTCAGTGATGTCGTTGCATTGAGGTGGTTGGTGTCTCCTCTTTGAGGGGACCTGTTGCCATTCAGAATTTGTGGAATGTTCGTGCTTGGTGAGGTTGGAAGTGATGACCTCCATACGAGCACGGTTCGGACCCGTTTTATGAAACTCTTCTGATGCAACTTGGGAGTTGTTACCCTCAGAGCCCACTGCAAGGAGTTGAGGGATATGTTGCTCAGCAAACTGAACATACTGCAACCGGGCTACTATCTCCAGTTGAAGAATGGTTATATTATCAGGATTCAGGGGAAACTTTGGATCAACTATAAGTGCCCGATCGATGAAACAGCTACTGTTACCACCGTTAATGTAGTAAAATAGAGCTGCCGTGCAAACATCTTCGTCTGAAGGGGAGGTTGTTGTGAAGTCCATGTTACATGAGGACATGATGTACATAAGAGCACAAAACTGGCAGTAAATACCGTCCAATAATTTGGCCCAATACAATATCCTACTGTAGGTATGTATGCGTGCACGCTAGCCCTTCCTGCACAAGGGCACACCAATCACACTTCACACGATATTTTAATTAATAGGGAATCCTAAAGTTTTCTTAGATTAACTAAAAATATGGCACTGAGCCAACAAAGGTCATTTGCACAAAATAACACTAATTTGCGTAAATAACAGTCAAAATGAACAAAAACGATGAAATGTTGTTCACCACGCATTATTATACTAGAATTATACAAAACTGGCAATGTGATTCGATGCAAATTGATAATTCTGTAACAACATTTACAAACTAATCTATTGAAATGTTTACTCCCGTGGGATACAGACTCTGATTCCACATTAGGCTTCTCGAAACGGCCATGCGACAGATTGAGCGCTGCACATCAACTTTACAATCTGTGTCGGTGTCAACCTCAGGTATTAATCTGTGCTGTATCTCACTTGTCCCGCCATTTACAATAATACTTCGTTGATATGCCATACTCGTTTGTAATCAAAAGGACGGAAGCTTATAATTCTTTTATTCCCTTTATTCCTCAGTAACGAGTAAAATGGATGGATTCAAAACCCCGCCATCATCGAAAACAAAAGGGTTCGTTAAAGAATCACAAACACCTATCATCCCAGAATCGCCATTCATGGAGAAAATTACATTTTTCGGAGGTTAGTTGTAATGTTTTATATTTTCAGGCAGTCTTTATAAGTCTGTTAAGGTTTCCTAAATTCTGTAAGTTGGAATCAATGTCGAGATAAGTAATTTCAATCTTATCGTATCTTTAACTAAAATTATTACAATTACAAATGTTTTAATATCCATATACCTCCGTTTACCAATGATCGTTTTCATACGCTTAATATATTTAAGATGTTATTTTATTGTGCAGGATATAATGTGTACAGCCTAAAGCGTGATGGCTCTCCCTGGGCTATTAAGAAGGTCATTCGATCTAAGGAAAATAGGAATGCTGCATTCTTGGAGCAGCGACTTAAATATGAAGCAAAAGTATTGTCGAAGTTGAAGCATCCAAATATTGTTGGCTTCCGTGCTTTTACAAAGTCTAAGGATGGACAAGATTGCTTGGCTATGGAGGAGTGTGAACATGGAGTTGATTCTCTTATGGAGTACAGAGCAGAAAACAATCTTGGTCCTTTCCCTGTAAAGGACATAATTAAGATTGTTCTAGATGTAGCTTGTGGGCTAGAGTACTTGCACAATGAGGCACATCTGATGCATGGAGACATTAAGTCTTACAGTATTCTTGTTAAAGGTAAGGCACAACTCTAATTTAAGGCAGTTGAAAAAAGGTTATTTCTAGTGCTGCATGATTTAATCAATTAATTTTTTATTTTACATTAAAAATTTTTAATCAAATAATTGAGTCAATTAAAATTAATCAATTACAATAAATATTAATCAAAGTTTTTTTAGCCAAATTTGGCCCTCTTTGTTTTGATATATTGCTTCCAACCTAAACAGCCTTACCAATGCTTCAAGCTTTCACTAGACACGTAGTGTTGTATGAACTTTGAGATAATATAACTCCTGATAGCTAAAATATCACTCTGAACCCCAAGAGAGTCTAAATAACACTTCTGTTGTGAAATATTCTAAGAGGTACATTACTACATGGCAAAGCAAGAAAGTGTATCGACAAAGCTTTGCAACACAGAGACATTTACCTCAGCTTATCGCACATACATGGTGAGTCCAGCGTATGCACAGTCTGTTCAGATGTAATCATGTCTTCTGGACAGCAATGTGTCATACATTGGCAGCCGCGAGAAATCATATCATATGGACACACGCAGCTTTCAATCACTCTATCTGTGTTTCGTAACTTACTGTACGTCAACCTCTAATTGACTAGATAAGACCCGATAAGGGACAATGGCAGTGCTGGTCACCTGAAGGTCGATACACCTCAATGCTCTGTCGAGTAATTCATACAGATGCTGACAGAGAGCTTTCTTTCCTTACAACTTGTGTGTGACAATATATCGTATACAACTGATTATTTATCGCTTGCTAGTATAAACTGGAAATAATAGCTCATTCCTCTTCTCAGGGCTTGGTGGTGGTGTAACTTTGCTGTAAACTGCAGTAAGCCAGTAGCGTTTCTGAGTTAGTGACAGTGAGTTAAAGTTAAAATAAGGAAAAATGTTTTGTGCTGAGTGGAATTAAAATTATGGCTTACGAAAATTTGCAAAGAAAACTGGGTGTACATTTTGGCTTAAAGCTAAATGAATCTGGTAAAGTGTCTGACAGACAAAAAAAGGATTTTTTAAAATTTGTGGGAAATCATTTAGTAATAGTGGTAGTGCTAGTAGACTGAATTATCATTTGAAACACACCCATCCATTTCAAAGTGCTAATGAAGCATCTCCAACTGTTCCTCAGGCATCGAGTCTAATCTACATAATTTCATAGGCAAACCAATTTCTTCCATCAAGGATGCTCAATTAACAAATAAAATCGTAAAATGCATAGTAAATGACAGCCGACCTATCAATATTGTTTCGGATGAAGGGCTAAAAGAAGTTTTAAGAGAAGCTGTTGGAAACAGTTTGTATAATCTTCCATCAAAAGATGTTGTAAATAGACAAAATGACAAATTATACGATATTGAAAGATCTAAGCTATTGGACACATTAAAGTATGTGGAATATGTAAGCTTAACAGGGAATGTATGGACTTCAGTAGCGAATCAAAGTTACTTAGGGGTTACTGCCCACTGGATTGATTCTAACTGGGAGTTCTGCAGTGCAACGTTGCAAGTGAAAAACGTAACTGAAAAACACAGCACTATCACTTGTACTAATGAGTTTGAACAGGTTTAAATGATGGGAACTTGCAAAATAAAGTCATTGCAATTTGTACAATGCTAGGAATATTTTACTTGGTATTGAGAAATCAAATGACAATGTTAGGGGCTCTGCTCGTACTTTACAAAAGTCTAAAGTCTTTAAGTCTAAATAAGGCGATTAAAAGTGCTTCTATAGATATCCTCCTTAGTAAATGCAAAAAAATAGTGGTTCACTTTAAATACAGTCTGTACCTAGAAAATTAACTGCTGAGAAGTTGAATGATCTTAATATTCCACAGATAAAATTAGAACAAGACATAGTAACCCGATGGAATAGTACCTGTATTATGTTTGAAAGTCTTCTCACAGCTAAAAAAGCAATTATTGATACATTAGATAGCCAACCTACAAATATTATTACATTAACTGAAATTGAATAGGAAATGACACAAAGAATGTTTGAATGTCTGAAACCTTGCCTGGATATTTGTGATTTTCTTGGGGGAACTAAATACGTCACAGCAAGTATTGTGCTACCTGCATTAACTCATCTAAGGTTAAGTCTCAAAGTTGCTTATTCAGACCCTCTATATGTGATCAGGTTTAAAACTGTTCTTGTCAGAGATTTAACAGAAAGAATTAATAACTGGTCAAAATTAGAAATTTACAAAGAAGTTACAGCTCTTGATCCAAGATTCAAATCCTTGAAATGCCTTGCAAGAGGCACAAGAGAATTAGTATGGAAAAGACTTTCAGAAAAATCTGTGGTAAGTGCAAAATCTACGACAGAAGTAAATTTTAAGAAGAGAAAACTGATTTTTAATGACAATGACAATGTCGAGGAAACCGCCCCATTAACACCACTTGCTACAGAAATTGACATCTACAAGTCTTCGTGTGAACTGGATGATGACTTCGCAAATCCTCTTCAGTGGTGGAAAACACAGTCTATTCAATTCCTTTTTTGGAAGTGTTGAAAACAGTGTTGTTATGATAAATTAACTTTAAAGTTAACATTCTATTCAGCTGACAATTCTTTCAACCATAGTGAAGAAATTACTTTGTGTACCAGCTACATCGGTTCCCCATGAACATGTGTTTAGTGATGCAGGAGTAATTGTCACAAAACGAAGAGCAGCACTTAATTCAAAGCACGTGAATGCCCTTCCATGTTTAAAATCTTGGATGAAACAGCAGTAACTAGGTGAGTCTTCATGTAAACTATTATTTGCATGTCAGTCTCACAAATCTTAGAAGATATTGATATAATACATTAATTTTGTAGATCTAATTCAGTACATATATAAAGCATGGGCACTTGATGAAAATACAAATTTGCATCTAAGTATTTAAAAGTTTATAAATAATTATATAGAGTATTTAAGTACTTTATATTATCCTTACACCTAATTTTCGAACAGATATCTGGATAAATTGATTAAAGTAACATGGTTAATCGATTAACAATTTTGATCTATCTACAGCACTAGTTATTTCTTTGGAACATATGCATACCAGAAAGTAAACTGTAATGGTAGGCATCAATGTTTTTTGTAGAATTTAATTTGCATGAGAGGTGAGACATTTCACATATCGTTTGATATGATGTAATATTGCAGGATATTAATTTTTAAAAAATTGCTGAGGTTGTTAACCCATAATGGAAACTCATTATGATGGAAACTTGGTAGATTCATTTGAATATTCTCTGAAATGTTCAACAAAATTTTAGAGTTGCAGTCCAACAAATTTATAAATAAGTAGGCTGCATTACTCTTTAAGTTTGTTGAAGTAGTGCCAAAGCTTTGCTAATTTATTATTACAATAAATATCTGTGTTTCTTACATACTAATTATAATACAAGTGGACCTGAATTTTTTTTCCAAGTAATATTTAAATTATATTTACTGCCCAGATGATGTAACTTACAGACAGAACGCTATAGGTTCTCTTTAAAAATTTTGTACTATTAGAATATTATCTGCATATAAAATTATATTTATATATCTATCCCTAATTAATTGTATTCTTGAGTGCATCTCTTTTTCTTTTCAATTTTTTATAAGATCATCTGAATATTTATTGAATAAGGTGGGTGAAAGGCTGCATCCTCCTTGATTTGCTTCCGATTTAGTTAAACCTAAATTTATAATAACCTTAGCACTTCACTTTAAATTACATTTACAATATGCTACCAGTATCTCCATTTGTCCACAGTTTTCCATAAAACAGTTCTATTCATGAAATCAAATGCATTCTCAAACTCGATCTAAATGACTTCTCAGCTTTTTTCTAAAATTTGTTTAATACTAAAACCATTATCACTTCATGAGCGTCTGTTCTAAAACCAATTTGTCCTTCTTCTAATATAACTTCTGTTACAGGTTTTAGATGATTGTTAATAATTTGGAATAATTTTATAAGCAGAATTCAAAATACTTATGCCTGTAATTATTTGGGTAATTTCTCTGGCCTTTTTTAAAGACTGAAATTATTTTATAACGTTCCCAACACTCATTGCATGAGTATAACAGTCTTAGTTAGTCAATTATACCTTAATATTTAAGCATGAAAAAACAGGAAGACAAGCAGACTAGTTGGCATAAATACAGAAAAGAATAACCTTTCTTTAAAGGCAAAAGGTTAATGTCATGTTGTGTTTCTTTTGTAAGGAAAATTTGAAGAAGTCAAGCTGTGTGATTTTGGTATGACACTGCCATTGGATAAAGAAGGCAAACTGGATAAACAGGCTGCAGATGAAGGAGGAGCCGTTTGTATTGGCTCATACTGGTCAGCACCAGAGATAATCTATGAAGATCTTGAGAAAGTCACCAGCAAAGCAGATATCTTTTCTTTGGGTCTGGTTATCTGGGAAATGTTAGCACTCAGCCCACCCCACACTGATGATGACTCTTGCATAAGTGATCAGGATGACAGCAATGGACAGCTGACCATGAACACAGTTGGTAAGGATTTGTACTTATTTTTACAGATGCTTCTGTCTTCAGCTCACTCTCTGTGTCCTACAACAGCCTCAGCTATAATTTATGTTTAATTAAGTTTTTGCAATAATTCAGCACAAAATTGTCTTTATTCGTAGAAGAATATGTAAAGATTCACTACAAATGTTGAGAAAACTAATTACTGTAATGTGTTATATCCAAAACCTGCAGGAAAATTTAATAATCTCATATGCTATTATAAAACTGAATTTTCAGCCTTTGCCAATATTTATTCTTTTTTAAAGTAAAATCATCTCTGGCACTCCAAAATATCTCCCTCCCTCTCTGCCCCTTTCTGTTATGCACACAAATGAAATGTATAGTGTTTAACACCCGCTTTTACTACATGCAGCACTGCAGGCAGCGGCACGATGATACATGAAATGAAGATAGAGCACTGGTGGAATGAGATATAGGGGGAAACTGGAGATCCTGGAGAAAACCCACCCCAGCGCCATGTTGTCCACCACAAATTTCACTTTACCGTTGCCTGGGATCGAACCTGGGCTGCCTTGGTGAGAGTGGAGTGTCTAACTGCTCCGCCACAGCGTGGCCCACACACAAATTTCACAATGCATATACTATTAAACATACCCATTAGCATATTTTATAAGCAATAACATTAAGAAAAGATGGCACGATTTTAAGTTGAGTGCTTCGTTCTCAGACCAATGACAGCATTCACTATGGTCACGTGGTGGAGCTGTTCACAGAATAGCTCACAGGTAAGTGTGCTTCTTAGGTCGGCACAAGAGTAGTATCAGTGACCTTCATAACCATAGCATGTGAAATATCAAATATTGACTTTAAATAAATTTTTAAACTCATTTATTAAAAGTTATGCATTAATTTGTAACTACTAATATTACTATTCAACAAATTTTATGTCCATAGATTCAAGGCCTAAATTGCCAGATGTCCCTTTGGGAGATGAATACAAACCTGTGATTGAGTTATTCAACTGGTGCACTAATGAAGATCCAAATGATCGACCAACAGCAACAGAGCTGGTGCAACATATTAAAAATATGTAATCTCTGCTATCCAGAACTATTTCATAAATTTTCCTTTTTGTCTTTAAATGTTAAAATAAATATATTTTCATTACTACAGATAGTTGTGTTATGTGCTATCCAGAACTATTTCATAAATTTTCCTTTTTGTATTTAAATGTTAAATATATTTTCATTACTACAAATAGCTGTGTTATGTTTTCAAGACCTGGTAGCAATCTATTTACCTTGCTCCCAGTACACAATTCAAGAGCATAATAAATAAATGGAATCTGCATTAACACTCACAAAATCAAAAGAACTGGGTGAGAGTAAGAAGCAAAGAGAGCATCTGCACATAAAGAGATTCTAAGCCAGTAAATGAAAGAATTTTGATTGCTTTCTTTTAATATTCTATTTTGCATAAAAATTAAGTGGATACATTTGCAATGTTCTCTTCATGTAATCATTGCCACTTAATAAAGTTCTAGGAACTGAATTAATAAAATTCTGGTGTTTAATATACGGAAATGGCAAGCTATTTTATATTTTACACATTCTGGCATTTCTACAGATTTTTCATTTTTTGTATTAGTTATATTATATGTGAGGATCAGTCAGGAAATACATTCTCTTTTTGATGATACAGAACATTTGAATTTGGTGCAATATCTTAAACCTTCTCCTACATTCATTGCTTCCTAAGTCAACAGGTTTCAGCACTATAAGTTTAGAAAATGGCTGTAACTAACATCCAGAATGCAGAAACTGAAACGCCTATTCACATTCATGTTAAGCTGAAGAACGTTTTTGGAAATAAAAGATGTTTTAAATATTTTGTTTGCTAAGATGCTAGCAATTAGCAGGATCATATCAGCACTGCAGCTATGCCAGAATTTCATCCCATAGCAGTTGGGCTGTTGCTTTTAAGTCTATTTAAAAACCAACAGTTTAGCACAAATTTGAAATTGCAATCTTGGAATCAGATGCAGTGCCTAAGAGTTTGAGGCCTGTCTTGGTAGCATAGATGGTAGCATGTCTGCTTCACGTTCAAGAGGTCCTGAGTTCAAATTTCGATCAGGATGAGTTACCTGGGTAAGGTTTTTTCTGGTAGCTCTAAGCTCTATGGACCCTTGACTCATTTGAGCATCATTTCACTGTACTGTGCACTTTTGTAAATGCTCCTTACTCTAGCACTGTTAACGATTAGTCCATTGGTGTACAGAAGGTTGCAGTATGTTAGTGGCACATAGAATGCTGCTCTTTCTTACACTGTGCTTTCAGTGTGACATTTCCACTTCTTGCACATTTCAGTTCTGCTACCATTTTTGCCTTTAACTAAGAAATTTCTTAAAGGTCTAAAATGGATTAACTTAACAAGGGATGTGGAATGTTTGAGTAAGCTGCTCTTTAACCTTTTTTTTTTAATTTACATCCTCCAACTTTAAGTCATATCGGACAATGGATGAAATTGGTGAAATGATATTCAAATGAGTCCTGGGTCCATGGAGCTTACAGTTAGGCTGGATAAAGGCAAATCAGCATTAAAAGTGGCACAATATTGTAATGTTGGACATCTAAAAATAGTTAACTGGAAGAAAACAGTATGGAAATAGAAAAATGGTATTCAAAAAGAATGATAGTCCAATGCATATGTATAACATAATATTTTTTGACAATAGTGTGTAACAGAAATATTATTTATGCCAAAATATAATTAATTTCTAATAACTGTTGAATGTGATAGATCCAGTAGCAAGGTCAACATTAACTTTAGTGAACTGGCGAGCAATTATCTCCATACTGGTTGCTGACTTTATATATTAACAAATAAAAAGGAAAAAAAAAAGGACTCAGGTAAGATTTGAATGGCAAAATGCAAATATGATTGAATTGGATTCCATATCGGCAATAATAAAAATATCAAAAGTTGGAGGATTTAATATAGTTCTTGCTCATATATGCAGTAAAATGGGCAGAACAGTAACCAGAACTAAGTACGAAAATTTCAAGATTTGACCATAAAAACATGAACAGGAAGTAAATCAAAATACACACACGCACGCACGCACGCACGCACACACACACACACACACACACACACACACACACACACACACACACACACGCGCGCGCGCGCGCACACACAAACTCCTTCAAAGTGGCTACCTAAATGACACAGAGCTACATTAACGCTTACATATTAGCTATTACACATATTTTCTTTAATTATACACATAAAGCTATGTGCTTTCCAAAGAAATAAATGGGCTGATAAATTCCTATATCTTAATTGTTAATACAACTACAGTAAAGTGCATGCAGATATGAAAGTGTCAGTTCACTAATTGTTAAAAACTGTTTCAAGGCAGTTGGAATATAGACATTTGACATAATGAAAACAATTGGGAGCCTATATATTTGAAAACCATAATTTAATATACTATAAAATAAAGCAAATAGAAATGAATTAGTACTGTGTATTCACAGAGTAAAGATATGAGTAAAATACTTAAACAATCAGGACTTCTGTTTGTATTATTGGTAATTCAGTGAAATATTCTGTTGCTGCCTATTTACTCTGTATAGTCTTTCTCTTTTATCCTTTCTCCCTGCATCAAATTTAGCAACAACTGGTGAACATATTCCACTTACCTTTAAATTTTCCTTGCAAGGGAACTTTCACTATGCTCATACATGTATTCACTTGAAAGAATGATGACATCATCTCTGCTCTATCTGAGGCCTATGCCAAAAATTGGGTGCAGAGTATAGCTGGAAGTACCCAAAAATGACTCCAGAATATGTAGGAACATACAGGCATAACAACATAGCATTGTAAAGAGCACCATCCCTTGCAACCGGGACTAAATAAATATAAATATTCTGTGTTCTGATGAGAATAAATTTACTTATTGCAGTGATAGAAGAATCTCAGTTTGGAGGAAACCAAATACTGAATGGAGTCCAAAACGTATGACAGGTACAATAAAAAACATGTTGTAGGCTATGTAATGGTGTGGAGGTACATGACATATGCAGGTGAAGTGGATCTTGTTTTTATAGGGAAGCTCTTATTTCCAGCATGGTAATGAGCCAAACACTCCGCAACAGTAATTTAGTTGTGGCTGCTGTATCATGTTCTAGATCATCTGCGCACACCTTTCTAATATTCAGATCTGAATCATATTGAAAATATTTGGAATAAGCTAGAAGAATAAGTAAGAAAATTATATATTACAGTAAAACTCAACTGAAGGAAATATTTCTAGAAGAGTAGAATAATATGAGATTTGTTTGACAACAAAGCGGGTGCAGTCAATATCTAAAATGAAATCATCTGGGTAGCATGCTAGTCTCTAATACCCAAGGTTGCGGGTTCAAACCCACAGAGGATAATGAATTTTTTTGGGTATAAAAATCCTTTGAATGGCTGGCTACCTTCAGAAGAAAAGTAAAGCTCTGTCTTTTACAGCATGCAAAAGAACGTCAAGCCTGATGAAAAGGTCTCTAAGCAGAATTAAACAGTCTTTAACATTCAGTATATAATGAGATGCTGAAAACTACAGCACTTAAGGAGGGTCTACAAATAAAAAAAAAAATGTTCAAATCTGTATTTACGTCTGCCACTGTGTGACACAAGTAGTTTAAATCAATCTATAAGAAGAGAATGAATAACACTCAAATCAATCAGGATTGATGTAAATAGGAGCTATATTATTGATTAATTACCATCAACAATTAAAAAAACCATAGACTCAAAATTTAAAACCGTTCTACAAACATTCCTAATAGAAAAATGTCTCTATAACATACTAAACTAAAATGTATATGTGTACTAATTATGTAACTGTTACTGCAGCTTTATATAAAATGATAAATTTATAAGTAACTTATATTCTGATTGATTGGACGGACATGACAGTATCAGGTACTCTTGTAAAAGAGTCTATTAACTGCAATATCATTCTCCTCCTCCTCCTCCTCCTCCTCCTCCTCCTCCTCCTCCTCCTCCTCCTCCTCCTCTTCCTCCTCATCATCATCATCATCATCGGGATTAGGATTACTACAGATGGGATTCGGCACCAAAACCTGTGCTTTATTGTACCTAAGCCCTAAATGGGGCATCCCCGGGAAGAAGGATGAAGTGAGAGGAGTCAGAGGGCGGTCCACCCAAGGTGCCAAGACACCCGCTGACACTTATACCCTGAAAGAGACCACCAGATCAAAGATGATGTGAAATGATAATGGGTATGAAATGGAGGGACCGGAAATTCGGAGGATGTAATTATCTTACCCAGAATTCGCCTGGCGATCCGGGAAAACTGTCGAGAAAATCCATGGCTCAGGTAGGTGGACCATGGGAATCTAACCCGGGCCTCCCGAATGCGGGCCACAGACCAAACCGCTTAAGCCATCCTGCTAGGTATCATCTTCTTCTTCATCATCATCATCATCATCATCATCATCATCATCATCGCTGATTAACACTTGTGTTACTACTACTGATGATGGCTGATGACGATTGATGAGGGTGATAATAATAATAATAATAATAATAATAATAATAATAATAATAATAATAATAATAATAATAATAATAATAATAATAATAATAATAATAATAATAATAATAATAAATAATAATAATAATAACAATTAATTCTAATAATAGTTAAAATTTAAGTACATACCAAAGATTTGATTTGTTCGAGATCCATTCCTGGTTCACTTAGAAAATAAAGCGGCCTTAAATATGTATGTACTTCACAAATTAGTATAATAATACCAATGATATGTACTTATGATTTTTCAGTGTTCATTTGTGTTCAAGATGATTCCAGTAATTTTAAAACTTAAGTTTGAAACACGTGCCAAAAATAGTCAGCCACATTTACGGGCTACATCACTGGCTACGTTTTGTTTCTCGCAGCTTAACCAACTGTTAACCATAAAACCATAAATTTCTGTTTTTTCGGTGGTTTTTCGCTTATGTAACCGCAGTAACATAAGTCATCGTGAGTGTATAAGTATAATAAACTTTATATCCCATAATAATAATGCAGCTGACATGATAACCTATGAAAAATGACGTCATAAACTTTTTGACATTAAGGAAATTCAGTTTGGCACACTTGCTTTTAGCGTGCCTTTGCAATCAGCTGATATATCCCGCCATTTACAATAATACTTTTGTGATAAACCATACTCGTTTGCAATCAAAAGGAAGTTTGGAATTTTTTTTTTTATTCCTCTTTACCGGTGAATATAGCGTGTGTCGTTGTTTGAAGCGTACTCCAGTAACGAGTAAAATGGATGGATTCAAAACTCCGCAATCATCGAAAACAAAAGGGTTCATTAAAGAACCACAAACACCTATCATCCCAGAATCGCCCTTCATGGAGAAAATTGGATGGGGCACAGGTTAGTTCATGCGGTCTTTATAAGACTTAAAGTTTCCTAGATTATTTAAGTGGAATTCAAATATAGAAGTTGGAATTAATGTCAGGTTAAGTAATTTCATGGTCGTATCTTTAACTAAAAATTACAAATGTTTTATAATCCAAATACGTCCGTGTAATACGCTTAATATATTTAAAATGTTATTTTATTGTACAGGTGTTCATGTGTACAGCCTAAAGCGTTACAGCTCTCCCTGGGCTGTTAAGAAGATCATTCGATCTAAGCAAAATATGAATGTTGCATTTGCGGAGCGACTTAAGGAAGAAGCTACAGTCTTATCAAAGCTGAAGCATCCAAATATTGTGGGCTTCCGTGCTTTTACAAAGTCTAAGGATGGACAAGAGTGTTTGGCTATGGAAGAGTGTGAGCATTCAGTTGCATCTCTTATTGAGTACAGAGCAGAAAACAGTCTTGGTCCTTTCCCTGTGAAAGACATAATTAAGATTGTTCTAGATGTAGCTTGTGGGCTAGAGTACTTGCACAATGAGGCACATCTGATGCATGGAGACATTAAGTCTCACAATATTCTTGTTAAAGGTAAGGTACAACTCTAATCTAAGGCATGCCCACTTCGGTAGTATAGATGGTAGCATGTCTGCCTCACGTTCAAGAGGTCCCGAGTTCAAATCTCGCTCAGGGTGAGTTACCTAGCTAAGGTTTTTCTGAGGTTTTCCCTTAACCTGAAAGACGAATGTCGGGTAACTAAGCTCCATGGACCCTGGCCTAATTTGAGCACCATTTCACCCTTTCATTCATCGTAACGTAGGAGGACGTAAATTACAAAAAAAAAAAAAAAAATAATCTAAGGCAATTGAAAAACAGGTTTTCATACCAGGAAGTAAACAGTAACGATGGGCATCAATGTTTTTTGGAGAATTTAATTTGCATGAGAGGTGAGTCATTTCACTCATCTTCATATATGATGTAGCATTGCAGGATGTTAATTAAAAAAAATTACCGAGGTCAATAACTCAGGATGGAAACTCGTTATGATATAACCTTAGTAGATTCATTTGAATATCTCTGAAATGTTCAACAAAATTTTAGAGTTGCAGTCCAACAAATTTATAAATAAGTAGGCTGCATTACTTCTTAAGTTTGTATGAAATAGTGCCATGGTTTTGCTAATTTATTATTACAATGAATATCTATTGTTCTTTACATACTAATTATAATGCAAGTGGACCTTAAAATTCTTCCCCCCCCCCCCCCCTTACTGCCCAGATGATGTAACTTGACAGAACGCAGTAGGTTCTCTTAACTATTTTGTAATATTAGGATATCATCTGCATATAAAATTATATTTATATATCCCTATTTAATTGTATTCCTGGGTTCACCTCTTTTTTTCACATTTTTATAAGATCATCTAAATATGTATTGAATAAGGTGGTTGAAAGGCTGCATCTTAGTCTTACTCATTGATTTGCTTCTGATTTAGTTAAACCTAAATTTATAATAATCTTAGTACTTTACTTTACATTATATTTACAATATGCTACGAGAATCTCCGTTTGTCCATCATTTTCCATAAAACAGCTCTATTCATAAAATCAAATGCATTCTCAAACTCAGTGAAGGCAATGTGCTCTAAATGACTTCACAGCTTTTTTTACAATTTGTGTAATACTAAAAACATTATCAGTTAATGAGCGTCTTTTCTAAAACGAGTTTGTTCTTTTTCTAATGTAACTTCTGTGGGTTATTAATAATTATTAATAATTTTTGCGTAAAGTTTATAAGCAGAATTCAAAATACTTATGCCTCTAATTATTTTTCTGGCCTTTTTTTAAAGATTGAAATCATTTTATAACTTTCCCAACACTCATTGCATAAGTGTAACAGTCTTAGTTGGCCCATTATACCTGAATATTTAAGCATGAAAAGCAGGAATGCAAGCGGACTAGATGGCATAAATATAGAAAAGCATAACCTTTTAAAAGGTAATGTCATGTATTTCTTTTGCAAGGAAAATTTGAAGAAGTCAAGCTGTGTGATTTTGGTGTGACATTGCCATTGGATAAAGAAGGCAAACTGGATAAAAAGGCTGCAGCAGAAGGGGCCACTTATATTGGCACATACATTTGGTCAGCACCAGAGGTACTTGATGGAGATCCCGAGAAAGTCACCAGCAAAGCAGATATCTTTTCTTTGGGTCTTGTTATCTGGGAATTGTTAGCACTCAGCCCACCCAACATGGATGATTCTTGCATAAGTGATCAGGATGACAGCATTGAAGAGCTGACCATGGACAAAGTTGGTAAGGATTTGTACTTTATTGTTACAGATGCTTCTATCTTCAGCTCACTCTCTGTATCCTACAACAGCTATAGCCTCTAATTTATGTTTAATTAAGTTTTTGTAATAGTTCAGCACAAAATTGTGTCATTGTTCATAGAAGAATATGTAAAGAGTTATTACAAATGTTGAGAAAACTAATTACTGTAACTAATTACTGTAAATATCTACAACCTGTAGGAAAATTTAATAATCTCATATGCTATTATAAAACCGAATCATAAGCATTTTCACTATGTTTAATGAGATTAAAGATTTTCACCCTTTGCCAATATTTATTCTTTCTGAAAGTAAAATCATCTGTAGCAGTTCAATACTTGTCCCTTCCTCTCCCCCTCCCCCTCCCCCTCTCTCTCTCATACACAAAAATGAAATGTATGTGTAAGACTTGAAGCCTACACGGCGAGAATTATTAATCAAGGCTTCACAGGTGATCAGCTGCGAAGCCTTGAAATGTATGGTGTTTAATGCCCGCTTTTACTACATGCAGCACTGCAGGACACTGATGATACATGAAATGAAGATAGAGCACTGGTGGAATGAGATATGGGGGAAAGCGGATAACCTAGAAAAACCCACCCCAATGTTATGTTGTCCACCGCAGATTTCACTTTCCATTGCCTGGGATCGAACCTGGGCCACCTTGGTGAGAGTCAAGCGTCTAACGTTCAGCCATGGCATGTCCCTCGTACACAAATTTCGCAATGCATATACTGATCACATTTCAAGTGTTAGTATCAGTGACTTTCATAACCATAGCAAGTCAAATATCAAATTTTTTAACTCATTTATTTAAAGTTATGCATTAATTTGTAACTACTAATGTTACTATTCAACAAATTTTGTGTTCATAGGTACCAGGCCTGAATTGCCAGATGTCCCTTTGGGAGATGAATACAAACCTGTGATTGAGTTATTCAACTGGTGCACTAATGAAGATCCAAATGATCGACCAACAGCAACAGAGTTGGTGCAACGTATTAAAAATATGTAATCTCTGAAAATGTGCTATCCAGAACTATTTCATACATTTTACTTCTTGTCTTTCGATGTTAAAATAAATATATTTTCATAATAAAGATCCAATGATCGACCAACAGCAACAGAGTTGGTGCAACGTATTAAAAATATGTAATCTCTGAAAATATGCTATCCAGAACTATTTCATACATTTTACTTCTTGTCTTTCAATGTTAAAATAAATATATTTTCATTACTACAAATAGTTGTGTTATGTTTTTAAGACCTGGTAGCAGTCTATTTACCTTTCTCCCAGTACACAATTTTAAGAGCATAATAACAAATGGAATCTGCATTAACACTCGCAAAATCAAAAGAACTGGGTGACAGTAAGAAGCAAAGAGAGCATCTGCACATAAAGAGATTCTAATCCAGTTAATGAAAGAATTTTGATTGCTTACCTTTAGTATTTTATTTTGTATACAAATCAAGTGGATACACTTGCAATGTTCTCAGCTGCCACTTAATAAAGTTCTAGGAACTGAATTAATAAAATTCTGGTGTTTAATATACGGAAATGGCAAGCTATTTTATGTTTTACACTTTCTGGCATTTCTACAGATTTTTCATTTTTTGTATTAGTTATATGTGAGGATCAGTCAAGAAATACGTTCTCTTTTTTGATGATGCAGAACATTTGAATTTGGTGCAATACCTTAAACCTTCTCCTACATCCATTGCTTCCTAAGTTAACATGTTTCAGCACTGTATAAGTTTAGAAAATGACTGTAACTGACATCCAGAATGCACAAGGTGAAATGCCTATTCACATTCATGTTAAGCTGAAGAAAGCTTTTTGCAATAAAAGATGTTTTAAGTATTTTGTTTGCTAAGATGCTAGCAATTAGCAGGATCATATCAGCACTGCAGCTATGCCAGAATTTCATCCCATACATGCCATAAATTTACTGGCATTGTGCTGTTGCTTTTAAGCCCATTTAAAAACCAACAGTTTAGCCCAAATTTGAAATTGCAATCTTGGAATCAGCATGCAGTGCCTAGGAGTTTGAGGCCTGTCTTGGTAGCATAGATGGTAGCATGTTTGCCTCATGTTCAAGGGGTCCTGAGTTCAAATCTCAGTCAGGATGAGTTATTTGGGTAAGGTTTTTTCTGTGGTTTTCTCTTACCCTGAAAAATGAATGTATGGTAACTCTAAGCTCTATGGACCCTTAACTCATTTGAGCATCATTTCACCCATTTCATTCATTGTCCAATATGATTTAACGGAGGATGTAAATTAAAAAAAAAAAAACAGAAAGAGGAGTCTGAGTTAACCAGACTTTTTTTTTTTTAATGTGACGATGCATGTTAGAGCAAAGAACGCATGAGTACTGGATACACAGTGGCAGCAGAAAAGCACTTGACTAGTTCAATCTTGTCAGTATTGCTATGTGGAGTGTATTTCATGTGAGTGTCTAGGTTTGTAAGCTAGAATGCAGTGTTACATTTATTAAATTGTTAGTGTTTATGATAGTGATATTATGAAAGATGAGAAGAAAGCTTGTCAAGCGTATACAAGATTATTGCAAATTACAATAATTATATGAATGAAGTAGCCAACCTAGTTTGTGAGCACGTGGGAATAGCAGGATAACAAACCAGAGCAGAGGGTATGTCTGTTTTTCTGAGCAGAAGTCCACTTTTGTAAATGCTCCTTACTCTAGCACTGTTAACGATTAGTCCATTGGTGTACAGAAGGTTGCAGTATGTTAGTGGCACATAGAATGCTGCTCTTTCTTACACTGTGCTTTCAGTGTTACATTTCCACTTCTTTCACATTTCAGTTCTTCTACCATTTTTGCCTTTAACTAAGAAATTTCCTAAAGGTCTAAAATGGATTAACAAGGAATGTGGAATATTTGACTAAGATGCTCTGTAAATTATGTTACTCCATTTGCATTTGAGTTTATGTAAATCAACATTTATAATATATTAATGAACATTGGTTATGTTATTGCTACCTCACTTTTGTAAAATCAGAACATGTTTCGGGAAGGTTCACTCCCATTCTCAGCTGACAATCATCTTAGCGGAGGATGGGAGCAAACATTCTCCAAACGTGTTTGTGATTTTACTTGTTCTGATTTTTTGTAGTGTAAACATAACTGAAGTTCAATTAATATGATTAACCTCACTGTTCAAAAACTCCCTATTATTAGTGATTTATAATATAGCTGTATGTAAACATAACTTTTATTGACAATTCAAATAAATTCCATTTTCAACAATAAAAGAATGATAATTCTTCACTACTTTCCACAGTATAATATGTAGTACTGAGCTTTTCTTCTATCTTTAATTAGCCTGACCGTACTACCAGCATTCTTTGCTGAAGCAATACATTTTACTTATTATAATGCACGAGATTTAACTTGGCTCCAGGTTTGCAGAAAGAGAAAGAAATACACACTCACCATCTTTTCTAACCTGCCCCTCGAGCCAGGCAGGGTAGCCACATCAGTGGCGGATGATCCTTCTTCGTCTGTTGGTTCTTCATCCTCCAATTTTCGTTCCTGTTCTCCTTCATTGTCAGAAATTTCAAAATGCTCACTATTCTCATGTCCACTGTCTGAATCGTCTTCTAAATTATGAACCTATCACTAATTTCATCTATTAATCCATCTTTCTCCCAATAAAACTGTTCTATCTTTTCAATGTGTTCACAAGCTCCCCATCAATTTTGTTCAGTAACTTTACCTACTACACTATCAAACAACACTTTTACCTCACTATGCTTAAATGATATGGTGTGATTTGTGACATTTTTTTTATCTGTGCCCATATAAGTTCTATAGTATTTAAATAACAATGATACGGAGGTAGAGTATTACAGCATGGCCATGCATTTGCGCTATGCGATCTATTTCATAAATTTTGAGACCGTCTTTTTTCAGCTTTATTAATTCGTAAAGTACAGCTTTGGTGGAATGTGGATCAAACTCAATATTATTGTCACGGAACCATGATTGCATTACTGATTTAAGTGATGATATCGGAGCTTTGTTAATTTGCTTAGAATGATAAGAGGCATTGTCTATTACAATAGCACTATTGGGGGGAATGTTGGGTTAATAAATAGATTTTTAAATGTTTCACTATCCATTTCTTCGCGGTAGTCTTTGCTTGATTTTGATTTAAAACTCAGAAGAGCATTGGGAATGAAAAGTGTCGAACTCCCCGTGTGTAAGATTATAAAATGCTGTCCTTTGCCTATTGGGATGCATAGTGGAAATTCAAAATTGTCCTCTTCACTTTTCCACACTTTGTTTTTCATATGATTTATATTGATCCAGGTTTCATCTAAGTAAATAATAGAAGCACCGGAAATCCTTACCTCTTTCATTTTTCTTAGAAATGTGAATCTTTTTGCAAAGTCTGGCTGTTCCATCAGAAACTTTCCTGCACGTGAGTTCTTTCCAAATCTAAATTTCATTTGATGCAGTACTTTTCGCAAGCTCCATAAACACCCGTTGAACAATTTTTTTTTGTTTTAGAACTTTATTTGTCTTCCAAGCTGGGCAGAAAATCAGTCCGATAGAGTGAATAAATAGATTGTCTTATTGCAGCAGCACAGAAAGAGTCTATTGCTGTTTTTGTGGGTGTTGCATTTGGATGTTTTTTACCAGGAACCTCTATAAAATTACCATTTACTTGCACTTCATTTTGTTCTTTAAGTATTCGTTTCACAGTACAAGATAAAACGCAGTTCTTTCAATTATGCTCGACACAGATATAGTTGGCTTTCCGCATTTTAGGGCCTTGCATTTGTCTGTAAAAAATGAACGAACCTTCATCACATTTTCCCTACCATCTGATCTTATTGCTTTCCCCTTTCTTCCCATGCCTCCTAGAGCTAACACAGACACTAGCACTATTCCCAGCACTATGTTTAAAATAATCACACAATTTTCAACTTCTAAAAACATTTTTCATGTTTCCAATAAGTTAACAACCAATACTTCACTTGCAAGGGTTGCAACACCACTAATGCCTGCTTGTGTTTACCCTCACAACAGCAGGTCATTATGGAATACAATAGGGCTTTAAAAGGGACTGACCATTTCAAGGAAAGAAACCCAGCACCTGTGCTAGACATGGATAGTGCAAAAAGTGCCAATTTAGATCTCGTGCATTATAATATTGCATTCTTAGCTGTTTATTTCCTTAAATCTGTAAAATACAACAGGCACTTAAGTGCAGCCATACATTATCGGCATGCTTGAGTTTAGCTTTTATTAAATAACCACAATTTTTAAAATTCAGCAAGCATTAAGTAAGCAGGGTTTGTGGCTAAACATTAATTACATGAAATATTACTGCTTGCTATGTGTAGTGCTCCATTCAAATGGTTCACAAACTTGGCTGTCCAGCTCTCATGCTGTTTATATGGCCTGCTCCAATGACTTGCCAGTTGGCTGATGATTCCATTAAGAATCAACTGGCACTTTAATGCTGTGCCTCCATGTTTAGAGTTGTAATAGCTGATGTGATGAAATAACTGTGATGAAGAAACTACATAATGTGGTTTGTGAAAGGTGATTGTGAAGTTAGTGGTACAAAGGTGTGATGAGAAGCAAACACAGCAGTTTCCAAGCTACACTGAGAGAGCATTTCAATATCCATCCATTCCTATGCACATCAACTAAACCTAGTGTTGTCATAATCTGTAAGTTATATCAAGACTGAAGATTTTCTTCTTATCTCTAACCAATAAATCCACTTCAGTTTGGATATGTTGAAGCACAGAAGAGATTGCCTTCAGCTACTCCTACAAGATAGAAGTCGACAATTATGTGTTTCAAATGAGAAGAGTTCTGGAGTCCAGCTAATCAGATGCTGTATCACACTCAGCATTGCCAGCTTATTACCCCACTCCCTTTATATTTCCCTCTCTCGCACACTCATACAACATGCAGGTCTGCTTGGCACAGACGTAAGGGTAAGCAAATTATATTTTACAAACTTTTACAATGATGCAGTTGCCAAAATCAAAATTGGAAAAAGCATTTTTGCAAATTATGTATATTTTTAAATACTATAACCATAATTATAGTTTATGAATTACCTGTTTTTCTAATCCAATGGAACTGCCAGTGGCTCATCCATATCGCTGTCAATGTCACTTCCATAAGAGAAAATTCGTCATTGTCACTGTCTTCATCATCTGAGTCTTGCAAATTTATGATTATAGGTTCCAAAATCTCGCCACGTGCTATTTCTTTCTTAAAATCATCTTCTTGAAGGTTTTCTGCATGCCTTATACAATTTTCCCAGTCCTGTTGTGTTACCTTGTCAATTTCTTCGTGAACAAGTCGTTCAACATCCGTCAGTTTAAAAGTATTATTTCTGTTTGCAACCCCCCTTTTTATTTGAGCCCACACCAACTCAATTGGATTATATTGGCAGTAGCAAGGTGGGAGGCGTATTACCTCGTGTCCTATTTCAATTGCAAGTTGATCCATCTGATACACTTTTTCCTTGTTTTTAAACAGAAGTACTCTTTGCAATAACTCATTTTTAGTTTCTGTTTCCAAAAATTCAACCCCCCCCCCCCTTTTTTGTAACCTTTCAACGATTTCGTTTTTTTGCTGGCCAAATTTGGTATTTTATTTGCAAGAATTGAGTGATGCGGTGCATTATCCATTATAATAATGCTTCCCTCTTCTAAATAATTTAAAAATCTGTTAAGAAACCATTCTTTAAATGTATCAGCTTTCATTTCCTCGTGATAGTCTGAGGTACTTTTGGAGAGAAAAATCCATTTGCTTTCTGGCAGGAACCCTGTCTTAGCAGATCCAGCATGACAAATGATGAGCCGACTGCCTTTTCCAACAGGAACCTTTAGGCCACCCTTTTTTGAGGAGTCTTGCCAGATTGACTTTTGAGTGTGGATTTTATTTACCCATGTCTCATGTAAGTAACAGATAGGTCTCGCATCACCAGAGTGTCTAATTTCATGCATTTTGTGTAAGAATTTTAATCTTGCTGCAACATTGTCATTCCTCTCCATTAAAAATTGACGCTTTGAGAGACTTCGATTTCAACTTTTTGTTGACAATGTTCTCATCCATCTTTGCACATTCTGCCCATTTGTTTCAAATACTACAATCAAAGCAAGTAATGTTTTATATTGCAGTAAAAGTGTTGCATATATTGGATATAAGAAACAGCTTTAAAAAACCAGAAACATCTTTGATCAGTTCTGGCACAAACTTTTGAGAACGGAATACGTGTTATGAACATACATAGCTGATTTAGTGACATGGACAAACCAAAGTTTATAAGTCTCCATCGCAAACAATTTGCTAAATACAAATTGATTTTCCAAGTGAGGTGTATGATTTTCTTACTCATTCTACAACAAACTATTCCTAAGAAAGCTTATTCTTCTATTTCACTTATCACGTTAAACATTTGTAGAAATATGATAATTTCTTTATAGATACAATAAGTGGAATACAACAGGCATAAGCAAGAGTTAAGTCTTTTAAGAGCAGTCACTAAAGTGATAGCTTTGCAATCTTGTTCTCTCTACATGACCTAAAGAGCAACAAGGAATAACTTTGATATAGTTAATTCCATAAAAAGTATGTATTTAACATAAATTGTTGCTTCAATGAGATCTACATTTTTTTTTTTTTTTTGTGCAATACATTTTTGTCTACTTCACAATGTTTATCAGATATCTAAAAGTCATTCAGAGGGGACGTTGGAGGTTTTTCCCAGAAAATTCAAGATATAAATTCCATTTTTCATGAAAATATCTTAAAAGATGCAGTATTTTACTCAAGATCATTGGAGCCATTTTTGAGAAAATCAATTTTTTTTAAAAAGCTATGTCTTGTAAAGTGTAATTTGTGGTTAGGGGTTTCTTAACCTTTGGTACACATGGAACTTAAATACCAATTTTGGTACTAACCAACTGTGTACTTGGAGTTATGCTGTTCACACAGGTGCAAACCTTTTCCTAATTTTTTTTATTCAGGGAATTTCAAAACGTGTATTTCTGGTGAAATTTTAATACAGAGAAAGTAAAACATGGACAAAAGTGGCAGAGTGTACATCCAGTAAATACTACAAGGTTCTTGAATAGTGTGTTTAGGAACTTGTGTAAGAAATTGTTTCTTCTTGTCACGGTCCTTATAATTTGAGAGGCATCATTCCCAAATTTAACTAATGCTTGTTTTCTGCATAAAATGCTCTGTATCTATATTGTTAAAAGTGTGAACACAAAAATCAGACCACCTGCCACAATACATGAAAGCACAAATTAAACTAAGAACTGCAGCTGTGGTTTTACCAATGTAGCATCATGATGTAATGCCTCAGTCTAAATGGACAATGCAAACTCCATAAGCAGGCTTATGTATATTAATGTTATGGGTGTGTTACCTGTGTTTCACAAAATGCAAGACCACACAATATTTTTTAAGTACATAAAAGACAAAATCTTGTGCAACTGTCATTAATATTAATGCTTCCATTAAATTCAATGTGATTGCAGAGTGTGTTGCACGTGAAGTGTACAAATTATAAATCCTTTCATGGAAGTGTTGAAAACATTGTTGTATAAATTAAATTTATTGGGAGTCGATTAATGACATTAAACAACACTTACTTTTAAATTTTCCCGGAACTAATTTCAGAGGCCTTCCCTCTATCTTCAGCCGGACATCGACTGGTTCTCATTGGTGTAGCTGGCAATATTTTGTCATCGGTCTCCTCTGGTGGCGGTTCGAGGAACTTGCTGAACAAATCTTTCTGGGGGATGTCAAAATTGAATACTTTGTTCCTATTTTTTGAAATAAAGATTTGTTCCCATGTGGACAGTTCTTCTTTTCCTGTTGTATGTTTTAGTAATTTTGGTTCTGGATTTATGTTGTGGTTTTTTTCCCAAAAATGCGTGGCAACTGCTGATTTTTCTAATTGTTTGTATTTTATGTTCCTAAAGTGTTCCTTTGCTCTTGTTTCTAAATTTCTTTTGGTTTTTCCAATATAAATTTGACTACAGTCACAGCATTCAATTTGATATATCCCAGATTTTTTGTTAGATGGAATGGCAACTTTGGCATTTACAGAAAACCAACACAGACAACTACATAAAAGCTAATGGCTACAATCCAAGATCCCACAAACAGGCAATCTTTAATAGTTTAGCACACAGACTGGTCAACATCCCTCTCACAACAGAAGAATACAAAATAGAATACAACAAAATTATTGAAATAGCACAGAAAAATGACTTTCCCAAATCACTAGTAGACAAAAAAGTGAACTTAGCAAAAAAGAAGAAACTACTAAAGGAAACCACAACCCTCTCAGCTACAGAAACTAAAATGATCTTCAAAAAATTCACTTATCATCCATGGGCCTTTGATAAATTCAAAAAAGTCTTCAAAAAACAAAACATTCAACTAGCACCAGTGAACCATTACTCCTTAAAAAACCTAATTTGCTCAAACATCAAAGATGCCATTCCATCTAACAAAAAATCTGGGATATATCAAATTGAATGCTGTGACCGTAGTCAAATTTAAATTGGAAAAACCAAAAGAAATTTAGAAACAAGAGCAAAGGAACACTTTAGGAACATAAAATACAAACAATTAGAAAAATCTGCAGTTGCCACGCATTTTTGGGAAAAAAACCACAACATAAATCCAGAACCAAAATTACTAAAACATACAACAGGAAAACAAGAACTGTCCACATGGGAACAAATCTTTGTTTCAAAAAATAAAACAAGAACTGTCCACATGGGAACAAATCTTTATTTCAAAAAATAGGAACAAAGTATTCAATTTTGACATTCCCCAGAAAGATTTGTTCAGCTAGTTCCTCGAACCGCCACCAGAGGAGACCGATGACAAAATATTGCCAGCTACACCAATGAGAACCAATCGATGTCCGGCTGAAGATAGAGGGAAGGCCTCTGAAACTAGTTCCGGGAAAATTTAAAAGTAAGTGTTGTTTAGTGTCATTAATCGACTCCCAATAAATTTAATGTACAAATTATGTTATGGTTCAATGTGATGGATTATAAAAAAATCTTGGATTATCTCCAGAAGACACAAACTTCACAAGTGGAATGCATAGACGTAGAGGTAGTCATGTCCTGCATCATGGCGTAGTGGGCTAAGGCATGCTGCTTTGGTTCCCTGGGGGTGCAGATTTTAATTTCATGGTATAGGACCGGTGCCCACTCCACTTTGTGAGGAAAGTGAGGATGTACGCTAGGTAGCAGCCCTGGTTGAGTAAGCAACTTTCCGGCTGGGGGTGCCGAGATGCTGACAATATCTCTACCCGGTATTAGTTGGATGATTACCCACCTCTATCTTGCATATGTAGGCGTGAGGCTAGAGTTGGCCACAGGTTGATTTGACTTTTAGAGGTAGTCCTACTGCCAATATACTGAGTTATCTTCTAGCAATGTAACAAAGGCAGAAATTCTTTGGTCAGCTCACATGTAGTACAACACTATATGCATCTGCTACCTCAGTTGATTCTTTTCTAGACAATGCAACAGCATCAAAGCTCAAACTCCTAATGGAAAAGTAGGTATATAATGTTACATAATATGAGCTAGAGCCTCACTATTTTAAGAAATGTAAGGATTTTTTCCACTAAATCTTTCATTTAAAAGTTCAAGAATAGTGGATTACATACCTTACAGACTAATAGAAATATATGGGGGAATACTTTTCTTGGCCAACAACACATTTAGAATTAATTACGTATAAAATGAAGCTAGCTACAGTGAAGCAATAAATATTACACAAATATGACTATTTGCAACAAAAACTTCACTTATCTTAAGAAAATGATGTAAATGTTTCTAATTAATTGATGAGATCAATTTTGTAAACATTTGTCCACATCTTCAGTCATAAAACAATTTCATCATCAATGATACTATCAGTTATACAAATATAATAATTTGTAACAAAAGCTTCACTTATCTTAAGAAAATGATGTTAATTCTTCTTTCTAATTGAAATGGATTTCACGAACTCTTGTCCACATCATCAAAGAAAACCACGGAAGTGATGCGGACAAGAGTTCGTGAAATTGATTTCAATTAGAAAGAAGAATTAACATCATTTTTTTTAAGATAGGTGAAGTTTTTGTTACAAATTATTATATTTATATAATATTCATTGCTTCACTGCGGCTAGCTTCATTTTCTATGTAATACTTTCAGTTGTTACTATGTTTTTTTCCAGTATTACCACAATCTGAATACAGAAAAAACCTATAAACAGAATCAACTGCTGGTATTTCAAAATTCAGATTTTGGTAATACTGGAAAAAACGTAACAACTGATAGTATGTATAAAATTGAATCGAGAATATATTGACACATTGCTTCACTCACACTGTTTATTCACAGGACATGTTTCAAGAGCTCTTGCTCCTATCCTCAGCTGATACTCGACTAGTGCAAGTTGTAGTGGTTTCTTCTTTCTCCGTATTGTCAATAGATGGCGTGATGTACTTGTCAAAGATGTCCGGTGGTGGAGTTTCAAAATTCATGACTCTATGACGATTTTTGTTAATGAAGATTTTTTCCCATACGGAAAGGTCTATGGGGTGATTAACGTATTTTATTAGAGATGTTTCCAAATTGATGTCATGTCTAGTATTCAAAAAATGAAAAGCCACTGCTGATTTTTCTGTTTCACCATTTTTAATGTTTCTCATATGTTCTTTAGTTCTGATGTTAATATTTCTTTTTGTTTTTCCTATATAAATTTTAGGGCAAGTTTCACATTTGATCTCATAGATTCCTGGTTTTTCTTTGGTAGTGATTGAATTTTTGGGAGGGCCTTTTAACAAATTTCTGATATTAAACCTATTTTGAGGTGCAAGAGTTATGTTGTGTTTTGAGAAGATGTTTTGGAATTTGTTATAGGCTGATGGGTGGAAGGTGGGAGAAAAAAAAAAAAAAAATCACCTTCCACCCATCAGCCTATAACAAATTCCAAAAAATCTTCTCAAAACACAACATAACTCTTGCACCTCAAAATAGGTTTAATATCAGAAATTTGTTAAAAGGCCCTCCCAAAAATTCAATCACTACCAAAGAAAAACCAGGAATCTATGAGATCAAATGTGAAACTTGCCCTAAAATTTATATAGGAAAAACAAAAAGAAATATTAACATCAGAACTAAAGAACATATGAGAAACATTAAAAATGGTGAAATAGAAAAATCAGCAGTGGCTTTTCATTTTTTGAATACTAGACATGACATCAATTTGGAAACATCTCTAATAAAATACGTTAATCACCCCATAGACCTTTCCGTATGGGAAAAAATCTTCATTAACAAAAATCGTCATAGAGTCATGAATTTTGAAACTCCACCACCGGACATCTTTGACAAGTACATCACGCCATCTATTGACAATACGGAGAAAGAATAAACCACTACAACTTGCACTAGTCGAGTATCAGCTGAGGATAGGAGCAAGAGCTCTTGAAACATGTCCTGTGAATAAACAGTGTGAGTGAAGCAATGTGTCAATATATTCTCGATTCACTTTTGTACTAATTTGTGCTTCACTGTCCCTACGCTTCTTTCAAGTTTATACTTAAACTGATAGTATCATTGACGATGAAGCTGTTTGATGACTGAAGATGTGGACAAATGTTTACAAAATCGATCTCATCAATTAATAAGAAAAATGTACATCATTTTCTTAAGATAAGAGAACTTTTTGTTGCAGATAGTTATATTTGTGTAACACATTTAGAATTTTCCTGTAGTGATAGAAGATAACTATAAAATATCTAATTTTTAGTTTTGATATTCAGTAGACTCTCTGATTTATGGTGACCACTGGGTAGCAATAGATGAATTGTGCTTCATGTTTTCCATTGGTAAACACAGTGTGATAACAATTATTGGAAAACTGTACACTAAGAAATTTCCTTCAGAATGAGTGCAAAAATGTTGAGCAACCAGAAGGACCAGGTAAGGAAATCATATCCTCTGATCTGTTGCAGCACTTCAATATGAAGGTTAAGAGTTCCTGAAAAAACTGTGACTTGAATCATCCCTGGATCCTGCAGAAAATAAAAATCCTGATAGAACAGAACACTACTTGTTCTTTCAGTGTCTCAGCATTGTTCCTAAACATCACTACACAAAAACTAAAGTTGCCACAGAAACACTATTTCACATTCACAGAGATATAAGAAGAGGAAATAGAGCATTAAATGATGTATACCTAATCCAGCTGAATTTCTGTTCAAGTAATTTCCAAGTTGAAACTATCCCTGCTATTTCATTCTGACCGACTCTGTGTCATACCAAAAGCTTTCCAAACATCCTCAGTATTTTCCATGGAGCATTCTTATTAAACGTAACCCAGGGAGCAATAGGCTCTACTGGGCCAACACGTGCCAACCTGACTGCTGGCCTCATGCCCACATATGCAAGGCAGAGGAGAAGATGTGGTCAGCTTCTTGACATCCCCAGCTGGAAAGTTGGTTTGCTAGACCAGGTTTTGCTACCTAGCATAGCTCCTCAATTTCCTCATGATGCTGAGTGGGCACCGGTCCTATACCCGGGACTTGAAATCCACATCCTCCAGGGTGGAATGGAACCCAGGCGCATTCAGATCACAAGAACCAAAGTGTAGTACTCTAGCACACTATGCCATGGTGCAGGACTTATTCTTATCATTCTGATTATTACTGATATATTTGCTTTAATTTGTTTACTGATTTATTTTATTGATTTGTATTACAAATGACCTTCACTTATCCAATTTGTAACAGGTGAAATAAAATGTTTTCCCATGGGACATGCATAGTCAAAGAGAGCTTTACTCCCAGTACCTACTCAATGCCACAGTAGAATGTCTGACTCTACGATAGCACTGGTGCCATGCATCTATTTCTATTGTACTTGGTGATCTTACACTATTGTTTGGTAATGGCTAAATCAAAGTGTGTGCAGATGTCTATGGATAATAAACTTTTAGGCTGGATATGCCTGCCTCGGCAGCGTGGTGGTAGAGTGTCTGCCTCACATTCAAGAGGTCCCGAGTTCGAATCTCGGTCAGTGTGAGTTACCTGGATAAGGTTTTTTCTGGGGTTTTCCCTTATCCTGAAAGACGAATGTCGGGTAACTCTAAGCTCTATGGACCCTGAGCTCATTTCACAAATTCCATTCATCGTCCGATATGACTTAACGTTGGAGGACGTAAGTTACAAAAACAAAAATAAATAAAAAATAAAAAAGGCTTGATAAAGGCAAATCAGCATTAAAAGTGGCACAATAATATAATGTTGGACATCTAACTATAGGTAACTGGAAGAAAACAGTATGGAAATAGAAAAATGGTATTCAAAAGAATGATAGTCCAGTGCATGTGTATAACATATTTTTTGACAATAGTGTGTAATACAAATATTATTTATGCCAAAATAAAAGTAATTTCTAATAACTGTTGAATGTGACAGATCCAGTAGCAAGGTCAACATTAACTTTAGTGAACTGGCGAGTGATTATCTCCATACTGGTTGCTGGCATTATATATTAACAAATAAAAAGGAAAAAAGACTCAGATAAGATTTAAATGGCAAAATGTAAATATGATTGAATTGGATTCCATATCTGCAATAACAAAAATTTCAAAAGTTGGAGGATTTAATATAGTTCTTGCTCATATATGCAGTAAAATGGGCAGAACAGATGGGTAGGTTAGGTAACCAAAATTTTCTACAAAAATTTCAAGATTTGACCATAAAAACATGAACAGGAAGTAAATCAAAACACACACACACACACACAAACACACACACGCTATTGTTAAAAATATTTTGGAGTTAGCTTTATTTTCATTACTAATACTTTTACACTATAGCTCTTTTATTTCAATTTTTGGGTAAATACCGCTCTTCTGCAATTCTTAGCTCTTCATCCTGCTGCAGTCTGAAGATCTCCTTCAATGTGGCTACCTAAATGACATAGAGCCACATTAATGCTTACATATTAGCTATTACACATCTTTTCTTTAATTATACACATAAAGCTATGTGCTTTCCAAAGAAATAAATGGGCTGATAAATTCCTATATCTTAATTGTTAATACAACTACAGTAAAGATATGAAAGTGTCAGTTCACTAATTGTTAAAAACTGTTTCAAGGCAGTTGGAATATAGACATTTGACATAATGAAAACAATTGGGAGACTATATATTTGAAAACCATCATTTAATATACTATAAAATAAAGCAAATAGAAATATATTAGTTCTGTGTATTCACAGAGTAAAAATATGAGTAAAATACTTAAACAGTCGGGACTTCTGTTTGTATTATTGGTAATTCACTGAAATATTCTGTTGCTGCCTATTTACTCTGTATAGTCTTTCTCTTTTATCCTTCTCCCTGCATCAAATTTAGCAACAACTGGTGAACATCTTCCTCTTCCCTTTAAATTTTCCTTACAAGGGAACTATCACTATGCTCATATGTGTATTCACTCTGCTCTATCTGGGGCCTGTGCCAAAAATCGGGTGCAGATTATAGATGGAAGTACCCAACTCCAGAATATGTAGGAAAATACAGGCATAACAACACAGCACCATCCCCTGCAACCAGGACAGAGCTGACTAGAGATGTCCAGGAGCTACTTGCAAGTGGTCGCATGTGGCACTTTCTAAGCTTCAGTTTTGGACATTTTGGTTTTACTCCGCAACAGATTTTTGGTGCACATTGTTTATATTCAGCAGGCATTATACCATCAAATTTTCAGGTGTGTAGTGGTGTGAGTACAGAGATAGTTCCCTTGTTAGCATATACAAAGTTGGGTAATGCGCTTCTGCTATTACAAAGTAATTGGGCTAGTTTTTCAAGGTTGTTAATTCTTGATAGAGTCAACATGAAAAATTCAATGCCATGGCTGGGATTTGAACCACGGATCTCCTGGTTTCCATCCAGTCGCTCTTAACCTTTGAGCTATCATGGCCAACGTGCCGTCCTGACATTAAATTCTCCAGTTGACTCGTATATTTTCCCGGTAGACCACTAGGGGCTCTCGCATCCGAGATACACCGTTTGTGGCGACTTACTATTGTAAGTCCCAGGCTTCATCATTTAACTCTTATTATTTTAGTTAATTGATGGAAATTAATCATTTCTCCACACTAGCCATATATAGGCTAAGGTTTCTGATAGATAGAGTCAACATGAAAAATTCAATGACATGGCCGGGATTTGAACCACGGATCTCCTGGTTTGCATCCAGTAACTCTTAACCTTTGAGCTACCATGGCCAACCTGCCGTCCTGACATTAAATTCTCCAGTTGACTCGTATATTTTCCCGGTAGACCACTAGGGGCTCTCGCATCCGAGATACACCGTTTGTGGCGACTTACTATTGTAAGTACGGAAACCAGGAGATCCATGGTTCAAATCCCGGCCATGGAATTGAATTTTTCATGTTGACTCTATCTATCAAAAACCTTAGCCTATATAGGCTAGTATGGAGAAATGATTAATTTCCATAAATTAACTAAAATCGTTAATTCTTGTTCTTGTTAATTGCAACAGGATACTGGTTCCAGAATTGTGGAGGATATCAAGGTTCAATAGCCGTCATCCTGCCATATTTTGGTTGTTCTTTGACATAAGTGATATCAAGGTATTCCATGATGTCAACTATTAATTCTGGAGGAGCATCCTAAAGTTCACCAAAAGGAACAGTGACATCTGCAAAGTGGCTCAGAACAGGTTCGAAGTTCACATTCCTAGAGCCTTCCCATACATCTTTAAAATGGTTTAAATATGTAGATGATATATTTGCTATAGTCAACAAAAAATGCACCTTCGATGCCTTAAATTGTTAAATTTACAAGAACCAACCATCAATTTCCCAATTTTTTTTTTTTTGTTTTTTTTTGTTTTGTAATTTACGTCCTCCAACGTTAAGTCCTATTGGACGATGAATGAAATGGGCGAAATGATGCTCAAATGAGCCCAGGGTTCCTAGAGCTTAGAGTTACCCGACATTTGTCTTTCAGGATAAGGGAAAACCCTGGAAAAAAACCTTATCCAGGTAACTCACCCTGACCGAGATTCGAACTCGAGACCTCTTGAACGTGAGGCAGACACGTTACCACCACGCTACCGAGGCAGGCAATTTCTCAATGGAAATAGAATTCAACAACATGCTTGGCAAGTTAAAATTCGGAATTTACAGGAAGGACACACACGCAGACAAGTACAGTGGTAATTGACTTTTCTAAAGCTTTTGATGTAGTGCCACATAGTTTACTTATTTGTAAGCTAGCTAATACAGGAATTGACAAACGCGTAGTATTATGGGTTAAACATTTTTTGAAAGGGAGAACGCAAAAAGTTAAAGTAGGTAAAGAGCTGTCTGATAGTGGAACTAAAAAAAAAAAAAAAAAAAAAAAATCTGCTCAACACATGCCCTGGCATCTTGAAGCTATACCAGGGCAAAGCTCTTCACAGATTTATATTCTTTATCCTCCTGTCTTATTAGTTCCATTTCAATACTTATCTTTGCAGATATTCCCTAATCTAACTTTCCAAATAATCCTAACCTACTAGCTAACTCTAACCTACTTGCTACTGGAAACCAGCAGCTTTAGAACTCATGAAAACTACCTACCCTACCTATATCATATATCCTTTTTCTAATATTTACATTCACTATTGTCCTGTACCACTAGCTACCGGAAACCAGTAGCTTTACAATTCCTCAAACTAACTCACTACATAAGTCTACTACATAAGACTTTCTATCATTTATTTGCTATCATTTCCTATCCGACTATTGGTAGTAATATTCCTCTCGGTTAGACTTGTAGTGTTTCCACCATCATTTGGAGAGAATTCGTCCATCAGTTCAAATTTCTTTTGTAAACATTATTCTACTGCAGATGTCTGCTAACTCCGCTCTTCTTCTGAGTCTACCGCTAATCTGCTTGTCGCTCCTGCTCCCATTCTGCGTATGGATGTTCAGTATTGGCGTCTCCTGTTGATCCTTTGTGGTATTTCCTGGTCACATATATGTTGTTCCTGTTGATCTTCCATTTCATTATCTCGCCTTATTCCATCCTCTGGTTCCCTTTGCATATTCCTTTTTGACCTCCTTGGTTCTACAGCTGCCTGTTCCTCTCTCCTTCTCCGCGGTTCTCCTCTTTCACGTCTTTCTATCTGTTGTTGTTTATATTCCTCCATGACTTGCGTAGAGATGATCTCGGCCATTTCTTCCAGTGTTCTAAAGTCCACAGGATCTCTGACGATATTATATAAATATTTCCCTTGTAGCATACTTCTATGGTGTTCTAACAAATCTTTATATTTTTTACATTCAAACAATGTGTGTTCTGGTGTATCCTGTATATTGCAGCTGTCACATATATCACTATCTGAGCTTCCAATTCTTTTGAAATAGGTCCGATATGGTCCATGGCCAGTTAGAAATTGTATACCTGCTCTTCTTGGCTGTATTTGTCTTAAGCGTAATCTTTCTCTTATATTTGGAAACAAATTGTACGTTCTTCTACCTTCCTCTATGTTGTTCCATTCTTGCTGCCATTCTTCTATAAGTTTCTGATTTATTTCCTTTTTGGTAGAGCACGGATATCCTAATATTTGCTCTACTTTACTCAAGTCCCCTTTTTTAACCCAATAGTTGGCTCCGCGCTGTTTGATTATCAAATCCAATGGCCATGTCCCCACTGCAATTAATAGTGCCATTGTAGATGTGGTCTTAACGGCTCCAATACATTTCAATAATCCTGTTCTCTGTATGGATCGTATCATCTTCACATTCTTTTTTATATTAACTCTATCAGCCCATACCCCAGCTCCATATGCTGTTATTCCCACAACAAAACTCATGTGGTATGAAGTTATAGCCTTTGGCGGTAATTTAAATGTTCTCGTTGCTAAAGTAGACAATTTCATCATTATTTTTATAGTTTTTTCTTTGGTTTTCTTTATGTGTTTCTCAAAGTTTCTCTTTTCATCCAGGTGTATTCCAAGATATTTAATTACTTTTTCCCTTTTTATATTTTCATTATCTATCTTAATAGTCGGGTCCCTAATTAACGCTCCTTTCATTAGTACATAGGCAGATTTGTTCGCTGATATTTTTAATTTGGCTTGATTACACCAGTTGTTAAATTTCTTTAAAGTTGAATTCGTTTTTCTCTCTAACTCCATCCTACTATTTGCCTCTGTAATAATCAGAATGTCATCTGCATAGGCAACAATTTCGATGATATCTTGTGATACAGCTAATTCTTCTAGTATTGGCTCCGTCATGATGTCCCAGAAGAGGGGCCCCAAAATGGATCCCTGTGGGCAACCTTTGGTAATTTCTCTTGTAATTTTTCCATCTCTGCCGGTGACTTGTACCCGTCTATCTTTACAATAATCTCTGAGTACATTGTATAGAACTTTTGGGTATTGTTTCGCTTCCATGATTTTAAATAGATACGGCCACCATAAGTTGTCAAAGGCTCCAGCGATGTCAATGAATACTCCTAATACATATTTATTTGTACTTCTTTTTATCGCTTCTAACGCCACATTTATGGCCACTTCAGTGGATTTCCCCTTTCTGAAGCCAAATTGTTTCTGGGTCATGCCTATCATAATTCGATATTCCTTTATCCTTTTTAATATTAATTTCTCTTGTACCTTTCCTATTGTATTTAATAGACATATTGGTCTATAAGTTTTTGGCTCTGTTGGATCCTTATTTGCTGATTTTTTTAGTATTACTACCTCTGCTCCTTTCCAACAGTATGGAACTCGCCCCTGTACCAGGCATTCATTAAGTAGGCTACATAAGTATGGTGCTATAGATTCTTCCAAGTTTTGTAGAATTTCTGCATTTATATTGTCTGGTCCTGGTGCTTTTTTCTTCTTTAGTTCTCGGACTGCTAGCTTTACTTCCGAAACGTCATATGGGTAGATTACTCTTTGATTAATATATACATTTTGAAAGTCACGTCGCATAGCTTGCTGTTCCTCATTCTCTTGTTCTTGTTCGTCACTAGGAAGTAATATCTGCAACAGGTGATTCATAGAGCTTGTCCACGATTCTGTGTAAGTTCCATCAGGTTTCTTTATTGTTGAGATTACTTCCGGTGCTTTTATTTTCTCCATGACTATTTTATACGGAGTCCCCCATTCATTTTCGTCCAAATTTTCCTCTATAAATCTTTTCCATGTTTCTTGTCTCGTTTCTTCCAGCTTCATCTTATATTGTTGTTTCACTTCTCTATATTCCTGAGTCTAATCTGTTTTCTGATAGTGGAACTGTAAGTTCGGGTGTGCCGCAAGGCTCAGTACTAGGGCCTTTACTGTTTCTCATTTTTGTTAATGACATTGCTGTTAATATTAACTGCCAGATAAGGTTGTTTGCAGACGATTGTATCATTTATAATAAAATTCGGAATACAGTGCATGAAACCGCTCTTCAGGATGATTTAAATTAAATCTGTAATTGGGCTGCAGCTAACAAAATGTCAATTAATGCCAAGAAAAGTAAGTCCATTGTTTTTTAGTAGAACTAAGGGCAAAATTATTGTTAACTATCACATGGGAGGGGTGCAAATTCCACAGGTGGACAGCTGCAAATACTTGGGAGTGTACCTGACAAGTAATGCTGGATGGGATGAACAAGTAAATTCCACATCTAGAAATGCGTGGAAGGCATTATATTTCGTAATGAGAATATTGAAAAAGGGGAGCACTAGGTCCAGGGAAATTGCCTACAAGGCCTTAGTGCGGCCGGTTATGGAATATGGAGTAGCATGCTGGGACCCGTATAGAGCTAACCAAATCGATCCATTAGAAAAAATACAGAAGAGGGCAATAAAATTCACAAAAAGAGGCAAGTATTTTGGGCCTATCAAAGGAGATGAGACTAAATGGGAGGAATTAAGAATTAGGCGTAAAAAACATAGGTTGGTAGCATTATTCAAAGCTAATGCTGGTGTAAAGGCATGGGTGGACGTTAGTGTAAGGTTAGATAATCCGGATTATTATGGACGAAACGATCATAGGTATAAAATTAAGGGTAGAAGATACAGAACCGACGTAGGAAAATTTTCTTTTGTTAATAGAACCATTGAAGAATGGAATGAATTGCCTGTAGCAGTCTTTCAGGGCTGTCCCCTGTCGCTGAAGAAATTTAGAAAAAAATCTAGATGGTTTATAGTTTAACTTTTGAATTATAATGGTATATAATATGTAAATAGAGAAGTAATTAGATATGCCCATGTTTGTATTGTTTACTGTGTTATTGTTGTAAATCTAGTATTTGTAATTTGATCTGTATTCTTAACTCTGCCACCGGGTAGTACCCAATTGCAGTCAATAAATACATACATACATACACATCAAAATCAATAGTTTCAACCCTAGACTTCATAAACATGCAGTCATCAATAGCTAACACATAGACTGATTAACATAGCAATGGATGAAGAGGAATACATGACCAAATATAACAAAATAACAGAAACAGCATCAACAAACGGTTTCAGCAAAAAGTTGGTAGACAAGAAAATAAAAAGGTTCAGCAGACAAAAACAGTTGATAAAGATCACCACCCTAACAGCTTTTATAGACAAAAACAAAAGTTCACATATCGCCCATGGGTTACTAGAAAATTTTAAAAGACTTTCAGGGAATTTTAACATGAGCCTGGCAGCAGTAAACAAATTCAACATCAGAAAACCACATCATAAAACCAAAAACAGACAAAATTCCCCTGGAACAAACGTCTAGCATTTACAGAATTATTTGCTCAGACTTCAGTAAGATATACATTCAAAAGACAAAACTTAACATTGGAACCAAATTAAAATAACACTTTAGGAACATCAAGCAAAAAGAAACAAATAAATCTGCAGTAACAGCACATTTCTGAGGACATCACCACAGTATAGAACAGAAAACTCAATTACTAAAACCAGTTCAAATGATTTACAAACTGGGAGAACATTTATATAATTTTGAAACACATGTAATGAATTATTTTACTCAGCCTCATTGAATCACTGCCAGACGTCTTGCCTCCAGAGAATCATGATCAGCTGGAACACCAAAGTTTCAGCCAGTTGACAAATTCTTGATAATGCCTTCACAGTAGAGGCAAAACATGTTGAAAGAAAATTGGGGTATGTGAAGTACAGGGTGTCTCAGTCAGCTTATTGTGTACTTTTTAATTATTGCATTACTTCACAGAGTTAATTCCAATTTGTTTTTTCAAATTATAGTCAACAGGAAATTGAAGATGTTGAGCCACTACTCAAAGTGATATTTCAAGAGACTGATAGATAAAAAAATATATAGCCTTCCTACTAGCATTGTATTAGTGCATTCTATAGTTACAGGTTTGGAAATAATAATAGGACTGATAATTTTGTTCAGATTAATCAAATAGTGATAATTTGCACTTAAGATGTTGAAAAAATAGTGCAGTCCAAGTGATTAGATATCTGCCCTGATTGATCAACCTGTATAGTTTTATCCATAAGTGGTTCAAATTAAAATAAGGTTTAAAAATGCTTAATATCTAGTGATACAAAATAATTGTACAATATTGTGATCATAGTTAAGGTAGGTTTTTTAGAGTTGTAAGTTAGCTTATAATTTTTGTTTAGTTCTACTGTATAAATATGTACAACATTTCATTTAGATAGGCCAAAGAATGTTGATTTGTATATTAGTGGTTGTGAATAGGGATTAAATATAAGCATTATCTCTCTCTCTCATCATAGACACATACACATACTGATAGAAGAAATTAAGGCTAAGATAAAGCATTTGCAGAGCAATGAGTGGACAATCTACATAAAATGAGTAAAGGCACATGGGAGGCAGCACAGGAATGAAATAGCAGATCAACTAGCAAATGAAGCAGCAATGGAAGACAGCAGGATAGTTATCTATAATAAAATACTTAGACGCATATCATCAAGGAAGCAGAGGATCAAGGACTACATAGGTGAGAAAACTATGCACAACAAAAGGACTCTTCAGTAAAATGTTTTTCTTTCTGTTCAGGAATGCTTAAAACAGAGAGTTCCATTCAGTGGACAAATTACAGCCATCCTAAATGGACTTGGGAAGACAAGGGAATACTTCAACAGATTTGAAATAGTGGAAAGTGCCATGTGCAAGTGTGAAAAACCAAACAGTACATCATTTAATATATGAATGTACTTCCCTGAACAGTGAAAGACAAATATTCACAAAAAATATTATTCTAAGAGGTGGACTGTGGCCAACAAAAACCATGATTTAGTGAAACATTACTTACCAGAGTTGCCAAATTAACAAAATTGATTTTGAAAAACTTAGAAAGATAAAATTGTATAGCAGTTGTACCAATGTAAATAGTTAATGAATTGCATATAGTGTTACAATGTAATGGAGTATGTAGTATTAATAAACATAAATTTTAAAAAATCACACACACTATCATTCAAACTCTCTCTCGTTATATTGGTATACATGTATAACATTTTTAACTATAATTAAAATCAAAGCAGAAAATAAAATATAAAGAAGGGCTTACCTTATGTTCAATATTGACCAAGGATTGATCTACCCGTATTTGTCTGCATATGCTTTGCATTGCACTAACAGAAGCTCTTAGATTGTGATTGGCCCATATAATAGTGGAAATACCAAGTTCTTGGAATCTTGAAAGAGGAGTCAAATAATACTTTGTTGGTACTATCACAACAGGAGCCTTAAAAGTGATAGAAAAAGAAGAATAAATAGTAATAAAGAAGTACAAAAGTGAATCGAGAAGATATTGACACATTGCTTCACTCACACTGTTTATTCACAGGACATGTTATAAACTCTTGAAGGTACAAACAGTAAGAAATGGTATATAAAGTAAAAATTATAAAAGTCAATCAAATGGATAAATAAGATAACGATTTCAGAAGTATTAGCAAATAAATAAATACAACTAAACCTTCCTTGTTGTTAAAATAGAAGTAGTTTCATTAAATGAAATTAACAAATATGATTATTAAATTTTAGATGAGTCGTATTTTTTACACATCTGCTTCACTTTCACTTTCACAGTTAAATCTTGATATAACAAATATGATGTTTAAAGTGAAGCAAGTATTATTTAAATTACTTTTTGCATGCACAAGTACTGCCTGATATATTAATGGTTAGTAATATTCAGTGTTTAAAGTCTAGTAGTTCTCATTTTCATAGTCAATAAACAACCCTGAAATTCCTGATGCAGTGAGTTTAATGTTGCTAGAATGAAACTAGTATTGTTAGGTGGAAAGGATTAATAGGTAAATAAATGTTTTGTTTTTTCTGCTTGCATTGACAGATATGAAATCAATGAACACCATGCTGTGAGAATCTCAGTAAACCATTGACATAACTTTTTCTTTAGTTGGAACTATTTTTGCTTTCTTTGGCAAACTTTTCACCCACTATACCGAAATTTAACTGTATTGGAACACCACAGTGAAGCGAAAGTATTATTAAATTATAGATAAGTCGTATTTATTACACATCGGCTTCACTTACGTGCCTATATTGAGAACATGTTTCGCAAACCATTGTTCGCATCATCGGCTCTAATGTGAATCTAGTCAGTTGGTGACTAGAGTCATCAACTCTACAGCTGATGAAACCAGCAGATAACACTCAACTGAGGATGTAAATCAAACCTCACAATGCATGTTCTGCATAAAAAAAATATGTGAATGAAGTAATAAAGAGTGTTCAAGTTCATTACGAATAAGTGCAAAAGATTTGCTTCACTGTGAGTGATTCCATCATAATTATAAAACTGCTCATTTATTCTTCATTTATTTGTTTAGTTCTGATATACTTTTAAATAAATTAAAATATTTATGTATAATAAACACCATCCACCAGACACTCTAAATTGGAAAATAATCTCTAACAAAGTGATAAGACAATGGAAGTTCAAAATTCAGTTTTAAATTTTATAGATATAAACAGCTAGAATGGTAAAGGCATGTCTGCAGAATGCATGCGATAAGATTACCGAGGCTGGCCCCATAGCTCAGTTGATATAACACCTGCCTGCCGTGCTAGGGGTCCCGGGTTCAATTCCCAGTGGCAGGGGTGGGGATTTTTCTCCAACCAAGTTAATTCCTCATCTTCCCCAGAGTCTGGAAGTATGAATGAGAGTGTGAATGTGAGCGTGATCTAATGATTAAAACCCAACGAATATGAGTTAACACCTCTGATATGTTCCAAAGGAGAATGGCCGCCGATATAACCACTACAGGATTACCAAAACAACTGATCACACAGAAAATGAAGCTAGTCACAGTGAAGTAACAAATTTTACACAAATAAAAATATTTGCAACAGAATCCCCACTTAACTTAAGAAGTTGATAATTTCTTCTTTATAAAAGATTGATTTCGAAGGCACATCGCCTTCGTCTTCAGTTTATTAACCAAACTCTGTTGTTAAGGAAAAATCCAGTTTGGTTAATAAACTGAAGACAAAGGCGATGTGCCTTCAAAATCTATCTTTTATAAAGAAGAAGGAATTATCAACTTCTTAAGTTAAGTGAAGATTCTGTTGAAAATATTTTTATTTGTGTAATAATTACCAAAACAAGTTTTAGATAGGAACTCACCTGTAAGAGAAAGATATGGTCGACCTACACTTAAATGGATGGAGAATATTGTAAGAGGAACAAGGGAATTAGGTCTGGAGGAATTTGATTGGGAGGATAGGGAAGAGTGGCGGAAGAGCATAAAAGCTTGAACTTTGGATACCGGAAGATTTTTTACACTGTAAAACCTGTTTATAAATAAATAATAAACGCCAATATGTTTTCTTTGCAGTATTAAATTAACTGTGGTTATTTAAACTACTGTAAGCTTAGAAACCAGTAAATAGGTTTCTTGCATTTGCTTAATTTTTCGTGTGTAAATATACAATGATCTGCAGTCATCACAGGGGCTACTAACAATATATGGGACATGGAGTACCAGAACGACTCAAAATTATATTTATTTTATGCTTCATTTTATCATAGTCCTTACTCATTAAAAACCTAAGAAGTATTTGAGTTTGATTAATGAGTCACTATGTTTACACTCAAACTTCACTTACTTGTTGTATAATTGAAACGTTTTCAAGATCATTCGATCTCATCCTCAGCTGTTTGGTGACTAAATGAACATTCCTCTTCTTCCACTACTACGGAGCTCCGATCACTCTGCCATCTGGTGTTTGGGGCACTAAGCTTTAATACTTCATTTAATGCCGGGATTTCAAAATTTATAACTTTATCACGGTTTTTGTTTATGAATATTTTTTCCCAAATATCCAATTCTATGGGTGTACTTAAAGATTTTAACAGTTTAATGTTGTGGCCAATGTTGTGGTTTTCTGTCCAAGAGGAATGTTCATTTAAATTAATTTAAATTTAATTTAATTTAAATTAAAGCGTAGTGCCCCAAACACCAGATGGCAAGTGATCGGAGCTCCGTAATAGTGGAAGAAGAGGAATGTTCATTTAGTCACCAAACAGCTGAGGATGAGATCAAATGATCTTGAAAACGTTTCAATTATACAACAACAAGTAAGTGAAGTTTGAGTGTAAACATAGTGACTCATTAATCAAACTCAAATATGAAGAATACTTCACTGTTAATAATGCTTCTGCTTTTAATATTTATGACCTAAGGAGTGTTTGTTATCTGGAATGGAATGCTTAGAATATTGATAACACTATAATCTAGGAACACAAACCCTTGTTCTGAATTTACTTATCTTCTAGCAATCAAATATGCGTGTGAATGTTTTGGTTAGGACTGTTCTGAGAACATTGTCTGCAATTGCAATTACTAGCTGTTCTTGTAAGAGAGAATATTCGAAACTTCACATATTAAAACCTAACAAGAATTAGTATGAAGCATGAACATCTGGGGCACTTTCTGTTATCCTTCACAGAACAGAAATTTCATTAGATCAGAAGGTATTGAAGAATTCAGTAGAGTGGTCCCTTTTAAGAGGAGAATATCACTTATCCACTTATAGATACTGACTAAGTTTTTAGATCTTATTTTTTTAACTTTTGATTTTGTAAAACCTGAAAATATTGCTTCAGTTCAATTTTGTGTGTGTGTGAGTGCGTGTGCATGTGTGTGTGTAATGCTCTCCTTCTAGCCTCCCAGTATTTGCAATCATTTCAATTGTAACTTTAAACATGTCTAAAACATTAATTAATGCACTTTAATATTGATTTCTTTCCTAACTGTTAATGTTTCAGTCTTGAAAATTTCACATTCTAAAAAATACAGATTTCTGCAGGAAACAATATACAGAATACCATTTTCAGAGCTGAACATTTCATAATTATTTTGGAGAGATACTTGAACATCCCTTATTTTGTTCTATCAGGTATATTGTCACCCGATCGTTGGAACACCCTATAGAACCAGCTGAGAGCGGCCAAGCAGGGGAGGTTGGAGTTAGCCACGCCCCCCTCGTTTGTCTTATAGTGGTGACAAGGGGTGGTCGGGAGGAAAAAAACATCACTGCGCCGTCTCTTTCTGTTCCACCTGTGTTCTCGAACTTACGGGATATTTCCTCTAATTGAGAACCTTCCAGATCGGCAAGCGGATCCTATATAAGCAACACGTCGTGCAAGAGGAGTCAGTCAGAGTTCTTGGCAATCAGCGTAAGAGTTCAGTGCTAGTGTAAGGACGAGAAGACTGTGTATGTGCATCGGAGTTTACGTAATCGCGAGTGCAAGTGTAACTTTAACGGACGAACTGGTGAATTGTAATTGTGTGCAGTACGCAATTCTGTGTAATTGGCAAGTGTTAAACTGTAAGTCGGTGGAAATAAATAACATTGTTGAGTTTGTGTAATTGAACTTTTCATTTCACGAACCCACAAAGTCACACTGGTGTCAGGAAGCGGGAAAACAACATCACCGAACATTACAACCATGGACGCGGCATTGGAAAAGATTTTGGAGAAGATGATGGAAATGAAGGCCGAACTGATTTCGGAAATGAAGACGGCAAATGAAAACCTCGCTGCAAAAAACAGAAGCGGCAAACAACAACCTCACCGCCGAGTTGAAACAAATGAAGACGGCCAACGACAACATCACCCGGAAGATGGAAGAAATGAAGGCCGAATTAACAGCGAAGACGGAAACGGCTAACAACAACTTGGCCACGACAATGGCCTCAAAGATGGCCGAACTGGCCACGGAAATGAAGGTGGCGAACGAGGCTCTCGCCGCCAAATTTGAAGAACAGTTGGCCGGCGTGAGGGATGACGTGACGGAGCTGGGCAAGCGGATGGGCCAAGTGGACGAGCGCATCGAGGACCTGGCGAGCCGAGTTAACGACCTGGAAGGGAAAGCCGACAGCAGCGTGAAGTCCCTGAACGCCATGGTAAAGGACGTCGTCGGCAGGAAGCTGAAGGATTTGAAGGCCGACGCGCCGGGACGCGACACAACATCTGCGCGCGTCAAACCTCCCAAGTATGACGGCGCGTCAACGTTTGAGGTCTTCCGCCGCCAGTTCGACACAGTGGCCAGGCACAACAGATGGTCACTGGAGGAGGAGGCCACACAGTTAATAGCCAGCCTCCAGGGGCGGGCCGCGGAAGTCCTAAACGCAGTGCAGACAACGGCGGCGCCCAAGGACATCTGGGAGGCCCTGGAGGATCGCTTCGGGAACCACCGCTTAGCCGCAGCATACCGCAGCCAGCTAAAGGCAAGGTCAAAGCAGCCGGGGGAGACGCTGCAGGAGTTCGCCATAGCCATCGAGCAGCTGGCTAGCAAGGCCTTGGTTGACCTGCCACTGGAGTTCGTATCCCGGGAAGCCGCCTACAATTTTGTCGACGGGGTACGGGACACGGAGATTCGTCAGCGCCTAATGCTCGGCGAATATAAAACCATCCACGAGGCGCTGACAGCGGCATTAAGGATGGAGGCGGCCAAAGTAACATCTATCCCGACGTCGAGAACGAGGAGTGTCCGCTACGCCGGAGACAGAAGACCAGCTGAGGGACGCCGGCGAACACCTAATGGCTTGTGTTGGGGGTGTGGACAGCCCGGACACCTGCAGAGAGACTGCCCACACCAGGAAGAGCAGGTGGAAGGACGAGTAAGGCCCGGCGTGGAGAGGGGCACGTCGGCGCCATTGCCACCATCCCCTCGAGTGACACTGCGCGCCGTCAGCCGGCGTATGGATGACGGCCTCATCGCGGACGGTTGGGTGAGAGGGAAGCCGTGCCGCGTGCTGGTGGACACTGGGGCAGCCGTGACCATCATCAGACCTGACGTGTCGAAGGGTTTGCCGACGAGGAAGCCAAGCCGACCATACGAGCTGGTCACGGCATCTGGCGACACCTTGCCTGTGGAGAAGGAGGCCCTGCTGGAGATGACCTTGGGGCGGAGTGCCGTGCGTCTGTGGGTGTTCGTCGCGAAGGTGGCTGAGGAGGTGATTCTGGGACTGGATGCCCTCAGGAGCCACGATGCGACGGTCGACGTCGGCAGGAAGGTCCTGCGGCTCAACGGAGAAGAGGTTATACTCCGTCAGCCCGAAGAGCGTCTTGGAATCTGCAGGGTCGTCTTGAACGAAGACGTGGTTGTTCTCGCAAGGAGCGAGGTGATGGTGACGGCGCGACCAGAAGGCCAGACAGCAGGTTGGGTCCCGAGGCTGCAGGAGTACGACTTCACCTCGGAACATCGTAGATGGAAGAGCCACGGTAACGCTGACGCCATGTTCCGAACACCCTGTCCAGAAGAGTGCGGCCAGTGCACAAGAGTGGAAGAGAAGGAGCGTGCCGCAGCAGTCCGAGTAGTTGTGGCAGTGCCTGCTGAAGGCTGGGATAGCACAGGCCTGAGGAGGGAGTAGCTGGCGGACGCAGACTTGGGGCCACTCTTGAGGGAAGTGGAGGCAGGGATGAGACCAACCTGGGAGGACATCGCACCGAGGAGCGCCACCTACAAGTCGTACTGGGCCCAATGGGACTCGCTGAAGACCAGAGAGGGCGTGCTGTTCCGGGTATGGGATTCACCCGATGGGAAGACGCAGAGAGAACAGTTGGTACTTCCCCGGAGTAAGGTCCCAGAAGTTTTGGAGGAAGTGCACGCCGGTACTTCAGGAGGACACCTGGGAGCGAACCGAACGATTCACAAACTACGGCAGCGCTACTACTGGCTGAGGCTCCGAGCAGATGCTGAGAGATGGTGCCGTCAGTGTCACGAGTGCGCGGCGAGTCGCGGCCCCCAGACTAGGAGCCGGGGTCGCATGCAGCAGTACAACGTCGGAGCGCTATTCGAACGTCTCGCCGTTGACATTGCTCCGGAAGCGAAACAGCCAGCGACCGAGTGTGTGCAGAACTTGGTGGTCCATCTCCACGACATGCACGAGATGGCTCGTCAGAGCATCCAGAAGGCGAGCGACCGCTTGAAGACCATGTATGACAGGCAAGCCAACAGCCAAGGGTTCCAGCAAGGTGACCTGATCTGGTTGTACCGTCCTACCCGGACCAAGGGACGCTGCCCGAAGCTCCAGCAGCCATGGCAAGGACCGTACCGGGTGGTGAAGAGGATTAACGACGTGGTCTACCGCATCCAGAAGGTTCCCCGAGGGAAGATGTTGGTGGTACACCTGGATCGCCTGGCACGCTACGATGGTGCTGTTCGAGACGACCAGCTTTGAGGAGGGAGCAGTGTCACCCGATCGTTGGAACACCCTATAGAACCAGCTGAGAGCGGCCAAGCAGGGGAGGTTGGAGTTAGCCACGCCCCCCTCGTTTGTCTTATAGTGGTGACAAGGGGTGGTCGGGAGGAAAAAAACATCACTGTGCCGTCTCTTTCTGTTCCACCTGTGTTCTCGAACTTATGGGGTTTTTCCTCTAATTGAGAACCTTCCAGATCGGCAAACGGATCCTATATAAGCAACACGTCGTGCAAGAGGAGTCAGTCAGAGTTCTTGGCAATCGGCATAAGAGTTCAGTGCTAGTGTAAGGACGAGAAGACTGTGTATGTGCATCGGAGTTTACGTAATCGCGAGTGCAAGTGTAACTTTAACAGACGAACTGGTGAATTGTAATTGTGTGCAGTACGCAATTGGCAAGTGTTAAACTGTAAGTCGGTGGAAATAAATAACATTGTTGAGTTTGTGTAATTGGACTTTTCATTTCACGAACCCACAAAGTCACAATATCTATAGTCACAAAATCCTACCAAATGAACTTATGTGTGCACCTATTCCTGTATCACGGAATTAACTTGTAACCTGTGGCTTGAGAAGCAAAAATGTTGCTTAATGCAGCAATACTACTTAGTTTTGTCTCTCACCCTTCTGATATGAACTTCCTGATAGATTGGCTAAGTAGTGATTACTTCCCAAATGAAAAGTTTTCCTACACATACATATATTAAACCTTAAGAGTTATAACTTCAGTTACATGACAATTACTGCTGCTGTTTTACATAAAAATATTATCTAATAAAGAAATAACAGTGCAGTTTGCTTTAGAGGACTATTAGATAAATCAAATTTAGATTATCCTCTGGCATTCTTTGCAGATACTCTATCTAATTGTTCCACTGTTCCAATGAACTTTTGTTCTTTTAATTGAAAAAAATTATTTGTAGTTGCTTTTTGACACTTCGTCACTTACACTTTTATATTATTGAGGGACTAGTTTAGGAAACTGTTGCCTCAATTTTTAACCTCTTTCCGACAATCTGTTGTCGTCTGCTCTTTTCTCTCTGGCAGTGAAATTATGACCTTCTTTGTCAAATTACTTACTTGGTGGGATTTCAAAGTCCATTTACTCTATCCTTATTTTCCCCTATGAATATGTTCTTCTATGTTGTCCGTTTACTTTGGTTTATCACTCCTTTTAGTAATTTTGGATTTGGATCACTGTCATGGTTTTCTTTCCATAAATGAAATGCAACTGCTAAATTATCTTCTTGTTTCATTTTGATGTTTCTAAAGTGCTCTTTGACTCTGGTTTTTCGGTTTCTTTCAGTTTGATCTATGTAGTGTTTTTCACAATTCTTACAACTTATTTGGTATATTCTGGATCTGTTAATTGATGGGATTTCATCTTTGGCTTTTAATTTAGAAAATTTAAAACTGAGTATCTATTAGTCAGGGCCAAGTTCCTTAAAGATCTTTTTGAATTTATTAAAAGTTTTATTAAATGATAAATCCAAATTTCACTATCCTCTGGCATTCTATCCAGATACTCTATCCAATTGTTCCATTTTTCCATTGAACTTCTGTTCTTTTAGTTGTTGAAGAAGTGGTTGTACATTCCTCTGTATTCTCAGTTCTAATGTGTTCTTGTCTAGTACAACCTTTCACAAACCATAGGAAGTATATTTCTACTGCTTGAATTTTGCTTTTTGCTTTTTCTTTCAGAACTCAGGCCTCACTTCCATAGATTGCCACTGGTAGTGCCATTGTTGAATAAGATATTAGCTGTGTATCTTTTCTAAATTTGCTCCTCAATGTTCATCCAATTGTTCCAAAATATGTTGAAATTTCTGCATTTTCTTATTTAATTCTTCTTCTTCGTATGTTGTATCACAGCCCAGGTACTGGAAGTTTGAAACATGTTCCAACACTTCATCTTCTATTACTATTTTTGTTCTTACTGGATATCTTCTAGGAACACCATTACTTTTGTTTTTGATCTGGAAATTATCATGTTTTATTTCTTACATATAATTATTTAATTGATAAACTGCTCTTGTAGCTTGTTCTCTCTGTCAAAAATTAATTCAATATCATCTGCGAAATATTTTACTGAAGAAAATTACATCTTAGTTAATACCCAGCAACATATCCAGCTTTTGGCCAAAAATGACATACCAGTTTGTGACACACCATCACAGAAATATAGCTTTCTTTTATAATTTTTTTTTGTCTTAACATTCAAATTATTGTATAGCAATGAGTAAATATTAGATATTTGGATGCTAATATATATTAATAATCTCTTAAGAGTTTTCTCACCTTATTGTGCCATTTGGACATAAAGGATTCAATGTCAGAAGGCTCAGACTTTTTGCTGTGTATTAGAATGGCATCTGCACCAGCTTCTACATAGCTTTCAGCACGAGCAAGAGCTTCTTCTAGACCCCATCCAGCAATAAAAGCTTCAATCCTTGCAACAACACAGAAATCTGGGTCTCGCTGATAATCCTTACATGCCTGAAACATGAGATTTGACTTTAATGAAAACAAACGGTTTCTAGTCAAAATTAAATGTTTTATCCTTATTATTCTTGTTACACTTTATGCAAAAGCAAACAACTTTTTTTGAAGCTTTCTTTCTGTCAAGAAAGAAAATTGTTTAATTTTGACACTAACTTTGAAGAAAACCCAAACTTCAAGTTCATCAAGATGCCGACAGAGACGCACCTATCGCCTCCAATGAGTTCACCAAACCAACAACAGCTGATGATGTTAGGAAGATCCTAAGGAAACGCACTCTAGGTAAATACTAGCAATAAGTGGAACATTGAGTATTATTTCGATTCAAAATTATATAGAGGTATATGTTTATTTATGATAGAATCATTTAGTTATTGAACAGTTCAAGGCAACTCAATTCAACATAAAATCTATTTTCTCTCTGTATTAATAGTAGTTAAAAAAGTTAATAACATTCTTTGGATAAAACAGTGAAATCAAAATTATTTTGTGGGAAACAGAATTATATGTAGCCATATGACACTAACATTACCAATATTTTATATTTCCTATGGTTTTTATATTTTTATACTGTTACCTAGTTAAATTTGGTTTCATCTGTTAATTGAACTTAGCTGCTCTTCAGTTTGACAATTAAATTATACTATCACCAGTTATACATACTTATCATGCAAAGGAACCAGCAGCATAGTGCTTTGAGAAGAGAAAGAAGAGTTATTAGTTATGAAGAAGATATTTTGGGGACTTAAAATTTAAAACAATCTGGAATGTAGCTCTTTGAAGAAACATAATAAGCCTAGATATTAAACTTTATATGGTACTTTAAGATGAAGAGCATATTCTCATGACTTTTTGGGTTCATTAATGTGGCTGGCACTAAATAGAGGTCTAGTGTCACACTAAGGTTTCAGGTTGAGAGCTTCTGTAGATTCTACTGTCATCTTTATCAAGCAGTACAGTGCAGCTTTCATCTTGAAATTATCTTCATCACAGAAGAGTCATGATCTCTAAAAATGCTTTTATTATTAGAATAGACGCCTGCATATCTGAGTGTTTAGCAGACGAAGTCTCAAATTGCTATCTCATAATAAGGGAACATAGTGCATATTACCACCTTCCTTTCTGAAGATAGTGCTGATTTGCTGTGACATTATGAATAATATATTAAGAAATAAATAAGCCTCTACACAAATATAATTATTTTTAACAGAAACTTCACTTATCTTTAAAGAAAATGATAGGTGATATTTCTGTTACAAATTATTATATTTGTGTAATATTTGTTGCTTCGCTGTAACTAGCTTCATTTTTTATGTAAATACGCCTCTATTTTAAGTAGCTCTCTGATAAATGCCTTCAGTGAAAGACTTTCACTAGCTGAATTTTCTATATCATTCAACATATGTGAACAGTCAGCAATGACGTCAAAGCTAATTTTTTGCACAGAGAACATATTTAAAGATGTGGAAACTATAGACCATTTGGTTTCAACATAAAAATAAGTCTGAGAAGTAGGAGATGACTGTTCATATAGTTCTCATAGTTGGTATCAAACAATGCAGAATGTCAGGCTAAGAGAATACAATTTATAACTTTAAAATCTTAGTATATACTTAAAGGGGTACTTATATTACCTTAATTTTGAGTGAAAATTCTTTTATGTCTGCTAAAGGCTGCTGTCTTCCATCCAACAAGGAATTTGTCTTTGGAAAACATTTATCTTCTATGCAGCATCCTGCAAGAAAATAACCATTAAAAAGCTGTACATTTTTTCCTCCAAAAAAACAATTCAGTTTATTAAACATTTGATGTACTATTAAAATATTAAAGCTATGACATAAACTACAGAAGTGTATAATTTCACATTCAAAAAAGTACATTCTTTCTAATGTTCTCTATCATAGAAACTGAGCAGAATGGCTCAGGTGGTTTCATCTGTGGCTTGCATTTTTTGAGGTCTGGGTTCGATTCCCATGGCCAGCCTACCTGAACCATGGGTTTCTTCTGGGGTTTTCCCAAGTAGCCAGGTGAATGCTGGGTAGGTTAATTACATCCTCCAAATTTTCTGACTGTCCATTTCATCTCCATTATCATTTCACTTCATCTCTGATCTGTGGTCTCTTTCAAGCTAGAAGTGTCGGTGGGTGTCTAGGTATTGCATGGCAGGATGATATGCTCTTGGTAAAACTTCCTCCTCTGGTAGGACAGTCTCTGGTCTCCGAATCCAGTCTGGTGAGGCTGTTTATGAACCACAGTAGGATGGGATGCCGGTGAGTTTTCAACTGGTAAAAATGTAGGAAACCTGCCCTCTGCACTGTTGTGGCTCCTTGGGACAACTGCCCTCTGTCTCCTTTTTCCTCATCTTTCCTCCCAGGGATGTCCCACTTGGGGGCATAGGTACAATAGACCAAGTTGGATCTCTGTGCCAAATTTCCTTCGTAGCATAGTCCACTCCAGTCCCATCATAAAGATTTTGACTGTCATTTGGTCACTCATTCATTCTTTCAATATCTTTAAGTGTTATTTTGAGTACTGAGTGCCTTGCAATTATAAATGAGCTTCAGCTTTCTTACTCTTCATACAAATCTCATTTTGAATAAATTTTTAGGACATCGTATTAACTCTATAAAACTCTATAAAATTGTGCATGACTATGGAAAATAAACCCTACAGTAGTACATATTATAAGCCAAAATAAATTATGAATTGTGATTCATTCAGGATGTTGTGCTTGGAAAATAAAATTTGGAAGCACACTAATTATTCTGCCTTTTTATATGTTTAGTAGAAATTTCTTTTTCTTGATTAAATAAGTTTAGATAAGACTAAATAAAATATAATTATTTGTCACAAACTTCACTTATCCTTTTAAGGAAATTGATGTAATTTCCACAGAATTCAAGAATTTAGTTTTAAATACGGCCACCATTTAATAATCTTATGGGAAATCTGTAATGTATAACATTATTTCAGTTCCTTTTACGCTGTTATTTATTTAAACTTTCCTTATACCTCTCCCATTATTCAGCTAAGGCTTTCCAAGCATAAAAAGTTATATATTTTAGATACTAAGCAATGCTATAGCACTAAGCACATTCTTACCTGCAATTCCTCTATCTTCAAGCTTTCGAACAAGCCTTCTAGCATTATTGAAATTGCCATAGCCAGTGTCAGCATCTAGAAGAATAGGAATACTTGTAGCATCTGCCATAAATTCAACAACATCAAGCACTTGAGTCCACGATGCCTCATTGCTATCCCTTACACCCATTTGAGCTGATATTGATAATCCACTGCCCCAGATGCCAGCAAAACCTGTAACCTCAAAGCAACAGTTGCAATACAGGTTAGCACTGCTTGAAAGAAGTCCACCTTATATGAGAATTAAAATATATAATAAATTGTCTTAAACATTTAGGAAAATACAAAACAAAAATCTCTTAAAAAAAAGTTTATTGAAAGTTTACTTGCCAGTAAGGCATACTATTAAACTGAGGAATACATGGATGATGAACAGTGATCTCAATGTATCTTTGTGTATAATTTTAGGAAATGTATATATTATACCTACTTGTTATTTCTGTGCTTTACTATAGTCAGTAAATATTGTTGTCTTAGTTTCTAGTTTTTTAATACTAAACTTAAATCTTGATGAGTCACCAACTTATGAGCATTGCTCAACTATGTAAGGTAATGTGACATATAAAATACTTGATTCTATAATTATGTGCATTTCACTCAAAGAGTTTAAGATGAATCAAAGCATGCTTTTACTATTCCTATAAATTATCATATAGGTAGTTTAAGTTATAAATATAAGATAATAAGCATTTAACTAAGACTATTTTTTCTAAAAATGAATGTTGTCTAAATGAATTCTGATTATCATTGTCGCCAGCATCTGTGCAAATTTGGGTTCCAATCTAAGAGGTAGTTGTCTGAATAAGGATTTTGTGAGTATTACAGGTTTATCTTATTCTAAAGAGGCAGATGTCAAATAAATCTTGCATTTCATTTATTATGTACTGTTTAGCAACTGTCCTGACTGCACCAATCTTGCTCACCCTATGCTCAATGCTTTCTAAACAACTATGCAATTTGAGAATTTATTTTACTAGTTCAGCTGAAATGATATGCCTCCCACTCCCTTTTTGTGAATACACGACGGGTGTGCAATATATCAGTCCCATGCTGCTCCACAGAAAGCCTATAGGAGCCATAAATCACAAAATCAGATTAAAAATAGAGCAACAAATAGAGCAAGTGAACTTAACAAAAAAGAAGAAACTACTAAAGGAAACCACAACCCTCTCAGCTACAGAAACTAAAATGATCTTCAAAAAATTCACTTACCATCCATGGGCCTTTGATAAATTCAAAAAAGTCTTCAAAAAACAAAACATTCAACTAGCTCCAGTGAACCATTACTCCTTAAAAAACCTAATTTGCTCAAACATCAAAGATGCCATTCCATCTAACAAAAAATCTGGTATATATCAAATTGAATGCTGTGACTGTAGTCAAATTTATATTGGAAAAACCAAAAGAAATTTAGAAACAAGAGCAAAGGAACACTTTAGGAACATAAAATACAAACAATTAGAAAAATCGGCAGTTGCCACGCATTTTTGGAAAAAAAAAGCACAACATAAATCCAGAACCAAAATTACTAAAACATACAACAGGAAAAGAAGAACTGTCCACATGGGAACAAATCTTTATTTCAAAAAATAGGAACAAAGTATTCAATTTCGACATCCCCCAGAAAGATTTGTTCAGCAAGTTCCTCGAACCGCCACCAGAGGAGACCGATGACAAAATATTGCCAGCTACACCAATGAGAACTAGTCGATGTCCGGGTGAAGATAGAGGGAAGGCCTCAGAAACTAGTTCCGGGAAAATTTAAAAGTAAGTGTTGTTTTGTGTCATTAATCGACTCCCAATTAATTTAATTTAACAAAGGTCAGCTATTCAGAGAACAAATTACTGCTGCAGAAGTTTTAATGTGCAAAGGATGGAACTTAAAAGTTTCCTATTACAGTAATGTTATTTGCACACTAGTTAAATTTGCTAATATGTAACCACTATTCTGCAAATCCAATAATATCTTTATAAGCTGATATGTACAATGTACAAATAATGATAATAACTTAATTAGAACAAGATAAAGTACAACGCTCATATGACTCTTACAGAGAAAATTTAGTCAGAAATACTTGTATGTCCAAGTTTCTAAGTGTCTCTCTTTTATCACATATCCATGACTCTAGTCTGAGCAAAACTAAATCAAAGATATTGATCTCTTACATGATATTTGGAGGAATTTAGCAATAGTGACATCCAAATTAATTCATAAACCTATATGTAGTCGGTTTTTCACACTATGCCACTTACATTTTAATTTTTTGAGGGACTAGTTTTGGGAGCTGTTGCTTCCATTTTCAACCTCAAAGTTCTGACTGCCGTCTGATCTCTTTTTGCACACCAAATCATGATAAGTATTACATTTAGTGCATATACACTTGGTTTAGGGCTGGTACAATTTTCTATTCCAGATGCAATGGTGGAAACCACAGATTGCAAAACATGTTATAATGTTGATGTGTGTTTGGAGGAATTTAGTAACAGTGACGTCAAAATTAATATAGGCCAGGGCCAGGGCCTTTGAAACTAGTCTCTCATAAATATATGAAAAAGTAAGTGACGAGTGTCAATAAACCAACCACAAATAATTTTTATATGTTATAATGTATTATTAAATTTTAGATGAGTCGTATTTCCAATACTGTGTTCCAATACAGTTAAATCTCGATATGTTATAATGTGTCTCAGGTCATATTGTGCTTGCATCCATTCCTTATTTACCATGGCATCAACAGAGTAAAACCTTTCACTAACAGAATCTCTCTTTGATTGGAGCTCTCATAAAAGCTATTCACAAGTTGATGTAAATGGCAGGAGAATTTGCAGTATGGCATCTTTGATCAAGAAGATTTTCATGGTTAAGACATACATGTACTAACAGATATATAATAATAATTCATAATTAGTGATGATCTTTTAACAATAAGTTGAGATGTGATAGCTTTAAACATTGTTCTATTTGAATGAGCAGGAGAAAAAACAAATGATGACTTACCAGATGAGAAAAATGTAAGTACTGGTATTCAAACCATTAACACGTACATTCACAAAAATTCTTAATTGCACAAAAGATGTTTATTTGGCTTATGAATTATGTGCTTTAAGAAAATCTTAACTTTTTGTGCAATAATAAGATTTTGTCTATCTCCTTAATCATACCAGTCATTCAGAGTGAAAAGCATTTCTGAGGCTTTTCCAGAAAATTCAGAACATAAATTTCATTTCATAAATATATCTTAAACATAATTCAATTTGATAAAAAGCGCTTGAGTCATTTTTGAGAAAATCAAAATTTAGCATGTTTTCCTTATGAAAGGGTAGTTTGGGGCATAGAAATGTTTTTGAAAATCTCCGTGTCACCTCCTTGAAAAATGCTGAACATAAATACGTAATATGGTAATTAGAGCTTCTCAAATCTTACACCTAGGTTGGTATTATTATACTATTCACAGATAAGATGTGCACGTGTGCACACACACACACACATACACACACACACACACACACACACACACACACACACACACACACACACACACACACACACAAACATGTGCAGGGCACATATTCTCACGCACACAGAGAGTTTTGTTTTCTTAATTCAGGGAGTCTCAAAATCTGTATTTCAGGCAAAATATTGGTAAAAAACTTTTTGGTGGAATGCAATAGTTCCTCTACTTTCTGTAAGTCATAGAGAGAAAGTAAAAATATTTTTTTCTACTTTTGTATAAGAGGAGTGCCACTCGAACAATTTTAATCATATCTAATAAACAGAAGTCAATTAATGGAAATAGAATATGTAATAAGTGGTTCTAAAGAGATTATGACTGCTCGCTCAAGTGAGGAAAACATTATATGGAGTTAATAAATACGTAAAATATGAAGCTTTTAACAGTGAAGTAAATAAATATATACAAATATAATAATTTGTAACATAAAACTTCACTTATCTTACCAGAAATGATTAAGTTTTCTTATTAATTGATTAGAAAACTAATAACAATCAATAATCAATTAATAAGAAAACTTTCATCATTTTCTTATAAATGAAGTTTTATGTTACAAATTATTATATTTGTATATATTATACGGAGTTCCTCAGGATTTAGTATTACTCTATACCTTGTTGTTTTTACTTTATATTAATGAACTGGGCAAAACCAGTGTATTAATACTAAATTTACTCTTTTTGCTAGTGATGCAAGTGTTCTAATTTATGGTAATAATATGTATTAGTATTACACATAAAACTAAATTTCTGTGATTTTGGGTTGATAGTAATTTTGATTGGGGAATTTATATTAATGCTTTATCAAATAAATTATATCAATTGTTTTTGCATTATGTACTCTAACATCATCAGTTAATCTCGACATATTTAAAATAATCTACTCTTCATACCTTCACTGGCAGTTATCCTATGGCATAATATTCTGGGAAAAGACAAGATATAGCGACAGAATTTTTATAATACAGAAATAGGCAATACATTTAATGCTGAACTTCCCCAGCAATACAGGTTGTACACATTTCATATCCTTCAATATTTTGACAGTTTTCCATCTGTATATCTTTATGAAGTGCTAGTGTTTACTCATAAGCAGTTAAATTTATATTATGCTATGAATGCTGAAATTCATAGGCTCAATACTAGAGATAAATTAAATCTTTATATTACAGGGCATAAAAGCACCTTGTATGAAAGAAGCATTCTCTATTATAGTATTAAATTGTATAATAAACTCTCCCAATCCATTAAGAAATTACTGAATTTGGCTGTATTTAAAAAAGAACTGAAGAAATTTCTAATAGACATAGCTTTTTATTCAGTGAATGAATACCAATAAATTGTTACTGAATTAGTTGTTGCAAATATGTATTACATTGTGATATTAATTAACCATGTTTGCCTGACTGAAATTTGTATTTTGTAGTATTGTATTCTTTTAGATGAAGCTGATATTTCTGTATTGGAAATTACATGGTGAGTAAATTGAATTTGATTTGATTTTTCACAAACATTATTAGGAAAACAATGCAGAACAATAGGATATAGCAGTTATGATACATAAATATAATGAGTTTATTTTGGAACATTGATTTAGTTTAGTTGCACTGTAATTTAACAGAACATGTTCAATATATTTCTATCATCAGATTGTTGACCTGTTATCTGTGAACATTTACTGAACATATTGTTATTTTTCCATTCTGAATTCAGAATATATTGTGCAGGAATCACCATACAATCTGAGATTATGATAGACTCTTTGTAATACAATTTATTATATAAAAGGAATACATTTTATATTCAACTATTGAAAGAAAGAAACCCCAAAAAAATATGATGGGATAAGTATGCACTGCTTTTCATACTTATAAACTCACTCTTCTCTGCACATTTTCAGACATTTATGATAATTATAATATATATTTCTTAATATACCTAGATCTCTCTACTTACCAGCCTCCTGTACAATTCGTGCACTAAGCCCAGAGTGTGCTTCCATCAGAAATGAAAGCTGTGGTGTAGAAAGTAAATGTTTCAACTGCGTAGTTTTCTTTTCAGTTCCAGTAATCATTGTCCTAATGAAGGTCCTGAAAACTTCATTATTTACATATTAGTATCTTTTACTAGTTTCATCAGAATGTTAAAATCATTTTAGGCACACATGATTTGCTTTTGTGCAGTTTTATTGTGCTCAAGTAACCTTACCCATTTTTTTCATGCAGTTCTGCATAAGTTGTACTTTTGTCATTTTTTAAAAAGTATTTACTAGAAAGAAAAGAATACAGAAATATTAGAAGGATTCTGTGTAAAAGTAGTACATGTGAGTACTTATTCTAACTAGTAGCATATTTAGCAACAATACCTAATATGGGTAAGAAATATATGCATTACCTATCTAAGGTAACAGCATTTCAAATGAGTTTTATTACCTTTCTATTCTTTGACAAATGCTAGGTCAGCATTGATATCATTTACAAAGATTAATGTCTCTTTCTGCCACATTAACTGAAAGGAAAATAATGTTACTTGTTAAGCAAAACACATACGTTTTATCAGCCTCTTTGACCTTTAGGTCAAGGATGGTTTCAAATCATAATATCTCATTTTCTGTTTTATATAATTAAGCCTAAGATAGTGTGATGAAACAACAGTTCTAGAAAATTAAGTACAATAAATTAACAGTATGGAATTTTAAAAATAAAAATTCAACTTAACTTACATTTCTGATGAGCAGTCACTTTAAAAATCCAACAAATCAATTTCACGATGCTCCAAGTGATATTGCAGCTAACTGCATGCTGACACTAAGATGGATTTATAAACCAATTGCATCAGATGATACCTTCTGCAAGTCTTTTAAGCCATCCATTGAAAATGAAGAATTAATTAGGTTCACTGGTCAGTTTTATGAGAGAGTAAAATCACCAATGTAGAACCTTAACTGGTTTCTGATCTTACCATTATACTAAGCAGGACTGCCTATAAGGGAGACTAGGATGAATATAAACCAGGGATATAGGATTTTAGGGTGTCCAGAAGTCTAATGGTTAATTAAATTATTGGAAGTTGACAAGAATATAAATTTGCAGATGAAGTTTCAATCTACTGAATACATAACATACACAACACAACATTTTGTTTGTGTCAACAATATGCAGCACAATATTTCCTTATTTATGGTGGCAGTGGTGGTATCGGTGACAGTGGCAGTGTCAGTGCATTTCAGGATACAAAGAAAGTTAAGTACACATATATAACAGAATATTTACTGATTTTATGGAATTTTGTAACAAATTGTATAAATCCTTTCATGGAAGTGTTGAAAACAGTGTTGTATAAATTAAATTTATTGGGAGTCCATTAATGACACTAAACAACACTTACTTTTAATATATCGAGATTTAACTGTATTGGAACACCACAGTGAAGCGAAATAATTATTAATTTTTAGATGAGTCATATTTATTACACATCTGCTTCACTTTCGTACCTATTTTGAGGACATGTTTCGCAAATCATCGTTTGCATCTTCGGCTCTTATGCGAGTCTATTCAGTCGCATAAGAGCCGAAGATGCAAACGATGATTTGCGAAACATGTCCTCAAAATAGGTACGAAAGTGAAGCAGATGTGTAATAAATACGACTCATCTAAAAATTAATACTTACTTTTAAATTTTCCCGGAACTAGTTTCAGAGGCCTTCTCTCTATCCTCAGCCGGACATTGACTGGTTCTCATTGGTGTAGCTGGCAATATTTTGTCAGCAGTCTCCTCTGGTGGCAGGACTATTATTTCAAGTATGGATTCAAATCAATGGAGAAAAATGAATTTTTGTTTCAATTGTAAAATCCTTAGCATGGGCTTCCTTCAGATGAGCAGCAAATCTGTATATATCTGTAGTGTTCATCTGTATGTAAAAGAAAACTTCTTGGCCTGAAAAAATGGTGCATGAGTGAAATGTTGGGCTATTTTCATACCCAACAGGACCTTCCTTCTCCCTTGTGCCATCCAGTAGCAAGAGTGGATCCAAAGGCAGAGCATGCAGCTTCTCCTAACTAAGAAAAATATTAATTTATAAATTGCAGGCTAGAATATTACACATTTCAAATAACATTTTAAAATATAGGACATTATGCTAGTAAAATAAATATACAAGGGCTATGTACATGTTTTTAATCTCTTAGTAATTTATGAAATTAAATTATATTTTATAATTCCATGTCTTTCAATGAAACTTCGGCTTCTCATTGATGAAAGAATTATCAGAATCGGCTGATTAGTTTCTGGTTGACTGGTTCAACATACAGTGACATCCAAAACAGTTATTCAAGCAACTATTTCAACTGCTATCAATTACTTACAACTGAATGGATTTTGTACCATACTTTATAATAAAATTGTTTTTAAAAATACCTTTCTGAAAATACCTCTTCAATCAGTTGGAAAGATTAACTAGACTTGAAAAATCAATCGCATAACCAGGACTTAAAGTACAAATCCTTAGTACTCCAATATGATATACAACCATGTGAAACCTCTATTATTTTGTAGATACAAGAAGCATGTTAGTATAAACAGCAAAACTCAATCACTATATTGAAATTAATACGTTTTTATTATTAATTAAAATACATATAAAACTCATAATCCAGTATTAATTCTGCTGTGTTTCTACTTCATTTGATTTAAAGTTTTATGGTTGAAGTTTGAGCTTCTATTCTCTGACTTCTGCATTCATTAAAAGCTTAGGCAAAAAGTAAAATAACGATGATCCCCAATAATACAACCATGATGATGATCAAGATGCGATTTCTCTGTAAAAAGAAAAAGAAAAAGAGGACAAAAATATTCAACAAAAAATGTAAAAATTAATATAAGCTATTATAAGCATGAACTTCTTATTTTCTTAATATTTGACTGGTGCTTAGTATTAAAATTTTCCCAAAAAAGGTACTAAGCATCAGTGTGTTTTTGGACTTCTAAGGCAATCATCAGAAACCTGCAATTTGGGCATTACTATATATAATATGTAACACATAAAGTCACTTTTAATAGGATGTAAGTTAAGAATATATATTTTATAGTTAGTAGTGTTGTAAGGAGGAGCGACCATAAGAGGGAATATGTATCAGGGTCCTGGGACTTTGGGAGTGGCTAGGCAATAAAATATTGGAAGAATAACACTGTTACTTTGCCATAATATAACAATTTATTCTCTTCTCCCCATCTCATATGCCACTTTATTTTACACTTTCACGGATTTTGTGGCTAATAGGCAGACTACTGGGAACTTTGTTAGTCCAATTATAGACTATTGGTGATCACTGACCTAAAGAATGTTTATGAAGTGTCATTAAATATTTTTAGAGTTTAATACTTGTAAAAGCATTTTGAAAGTTGTGTTTTAATAAAGAATGTAATTAGAGCACACTCGGTTTTCAACAGCTACAGTAGAATGAACAATGCCATTAGAGGGTTAAAATTCACAGCTTTAAAATATTCATTTTTATTTTAGCCTTTATCATCCCTTAAGGGCTAAAGCCTCCTCACCATTGACAAGATAGCTGAAAGATTTCAATAGGAGAGCTAATCCTTAGGATTTCAACTCAGTCTTCTACACAATTCATAATTTTATATTAACATTATTTTTTAAAGCTCTTCCACAATATTCCATCCCTATCCCTTCTAAATCACCCACATTTTACATTAACCTTTTAAGAGTTCTTTCCATATTTCTCTGTCTCTTAAATAACAGGTATGTGAACAATAAATAGAAATATATGTATGTATTCTATTTTGAAATGTAAATACCTTCTCGGCCTTCCTCTTAGAAAGTTTAGCTTTCTCCAGCTTTTTGTTTCCATGCTGAGCATAATCTTGAGCTTTTATTACATGGTGTTCTATTCGTTTGATGTTATCACCCTACAAACAAATCTTTATATAAATTGTGTCTTCTGCTCTCTAAAAGCTTTATCAAGAATAATTTGACTAGAGTTTTTGATTTGTCTATCAAAAATCAAAACTCCAGTAGGAATAATATACTATCTCACAATTAAAAGAAAGTATGTAAGGATTACAAAAAATAAATACAATAAAATAGTAATTAACTTACTAAATTAATTGATTTAACTGTTTTTATATACTGTTTTTCTTCTTTATTGTTTGGTGTCATACTTTTTTGGGGAAACTAACTTTGAATAATATGCGGAAAGCACTTGATGATCACAAATAGATTAAAGATTCAAAGGAGGCTTCTGTGATATCTTATTGCCAGAAGAATATGTTATAGTAAGAATGAGATCTGGCTAATGAGATAGGCTGCAGTGCAAATTGAAATCACTGATTATCTTCATCCAGTCATGGCCCAATGAACTGAAATTACAGACCCCTAATAATATTCATATTCTAAATAAACTAAAACAATGTCTTGTTAAATTTGTACAAAAGATAGTTGCATCATGATGCTGTATGTTAGGCATGTTTCAGACTATGATTACTATGTCACTATAACTTGTGCCATAGCCTTTCTATCTCATTAGCCACTAAGTAGATAGTCAACATAAATTATTAAAACAAAAAGTTTTCTATAGCCTTGTACTTGGTTGAATATTCAGTAGAAAATGAGAACCAAAATAATTTGGATACATAAAATTATAAAATTAATTAGTGTAACAGATTAATTGAAGAAAAGTTACAAACCAAGAGGCTTATAAAGAAGCGCATAAGATAAAATGGAGAAAATGCAAAGAAAGATAGGAAAGTTATAGTTTCATAGCTTTAAAAATAGAAAAACTTGCAATCTATACAATTTTAATATATGTAACTGTAGTGAAAAAAAAGAAAAGAAGCGTAAGAAATGCATTCAAGAAGTGGCTATAAGCTTCTTAAGTGCCAGTATGCCACTGCTAATGATGATACTACCCAAAAGATGGGTTGGAGCACTCCCTATGGTGAAAGGTTATGACATTAGCTTTCAAGTGAAAGGTAAACAAGTTTGAATCTCCTTCAATTTTTTGTTTCTCTTTTTTTGCTTTTTTTTTAATATTTCTTCTAAGCTTTTAATTCTTGTATAAATGTATGCATTTCACCTTGTCAGTACAATTAATTACAGCTTTTTCCTTCTTAATATTTTCACTGTACATCTAAATGGAAGGTGGTTTAAAGGGTGAACTAACTTACATAAAATAAAAAGTAAATGCAACTCTTTGCGTCAGATTTGTAGGAACTACTCGAAATGGCGACCAGCATTTTCAATGCAAAGTTGACTACAGTGCAGAAATAATGTCATACTGTCCAAATTTCCTTGTGTGTGTCAAATAACTTCACATACTGTTATTAGGTGCTCTTCTGAGGTAATAGATGTTTCATATACCAGAGACTTGAGGTGATTGCAGAGCAAGAAATCACTTGGGTTGAGGTCTGGAGGGCATGTTACAGTCCTGAATCAAGGAAATCATAGTAGTGTTACTGTACTGGCAATTATATTCACTTAGTTGCGAATCATGCCATTTCTTTCTATTAGAATTTACGTATTAAAAAGATGAAGAAAAAAAATTAACCATCTGACAGGAACCGAACCAATGACCTTTGGAACAGTAATTTTTGGCACTACAAATTGAGCCACCATAATTGTTATAGAGAACCCTCTAAAGTAGACTACATGATGTAAGGAGTTAATTGCTGCTCAGTGTCGCACTGGCAGGTGATTAGTTCAAGATTTGAGAGGTCTTGAGGCATTAAATCTTGAGAACAACAATAACGAGCTACTAAGAATAAATTTTTCTTGACTCTGGAAGCGTTTTTAAAGACATTCACATTCAATAATTTCACCCACCTTGTTTAAATGCCAACTTATCAGCATCTGATACCAATTAGTTTTAACACAAACAACTGTTACACAAATATCTGTCACTAAATCTCCACTTATCTCAAGAAATTGATGTCAATACTTCTTTCTAATGGAAATTGATTTCGAAGGCAAATCGCATTCGTCTTCAGTCCATCCAAAAAACAAACTCCATTGTCAAAATTTATTGCTTCACTGTAACTAGCTTCATTTTCTACGTAACAAATAACTGTGTTATGTTTAGACACAGACTATGCATTGCCTATCTCAACTTGCTTATATTATTCATGTCCACAATCGCTGAAATTATTTTGGTATAGTTCAGTAACATCCTATGTGTGTGTATATATATATAAACATTTCTTACAAAAATTTATTTTTCCATCTGTTACATGTTAATGGAGATGTACATATGTTTGCAGGATTTGTTTCACTACAAGTTTTTTCATAGGCACTTAAATTATCATAACAAATATCACTATAACTCCAGTTAACTATAACCAAAGTTATTATCAAATGACTGAAAGTAAGTTGCCACATGCTGATCTTTAACTTCCTACTTTTTCTATGCTACTGTAGGAAACAACTGGATGATAAACACTTTAAAAATGATAAGATATTGAAATGTCAAACAAAAAACAACAGAAATTTTGGAAATGGCTGATGGCACATAAAAGTTATTTAAAATAAAGTGTGTTTAACAGATATCTGATTTTCTGTATGGTAAAATGTTGCCTACACTTAATGCTTTACTGGCTATATAAAATTACATGAAATTCATACAAAATGAATAGAACTTCACAAGGTATTTGCAGAAAATTCTAGAAATGCATTTAATTTATAAGTGTAAATATTTTTAATATTTTAATAAAAATAATCAGAGCTATTATTTTACAAATTCAATAGTAAAAATTTGTGAGAATTTCTTGAAAATAATCTTTATATTGCATTTGGGAGGCTGCTGAATTTGAATACATAGTTCAACATTTATCCAAGATTTTGTTTCTGAATTATGATATTCTCTCACACACATATGAAGAATTCCCAAAAAAATCAAGATACAAACTTTATTTGTCACATAAATATCTTAACTTTGGTATTTTAGTCAATATTCTTGGAAAAAATTTTAAGAAACTTAAAAGCACCAAAAATTGTCCATACAAAAGTTAGTTTGGGTTAGCAAGGGTTTTTTGAAAATCTTTGTACTGTATCTTTGGAAGATAATGTAAATATCTTTGGCACATTAAAAGACTCAATAAGTCTTAATATGAAATTAGCTTCACTTATAAGAACACTTTTATTCATAACTGCTTCAACTAAGTTTGGCAATTATCTTCTTCTTTTTTTTCATGTTGTTCACCTACACATATGAACCCTTTTCTAATTATGTTTTTATTCATAGTACCTCAAAATGTGTTTTTCTCTGAAATCTTGGCATCATATGGAATGCAATACTTCCTCTTCTATCTACAAAGAATGCAAAACTGGAAGAAGAATGTATAAAACAAAACAATGAAATTGAGAATGTAATATAGTAAAAGTCAAGAGAAAGACAAACTTAGAGAATATTTTTAAACATATAAAGAGAAAACATTTTTATTTTTTGTTTTGACTTTATTTAGTTGAAATTGTAGTATACCGTATCAATAACATGAGTATCTTTAGTCACATGGAGCCAAATGAATTAAAATAAGTAATATTCTTATGAGTAAGGACTATGATACAACGAAACAAGTTCATCAAGATACCAACAGAGACACCCCTATCACCTCCAAGGAGTTCACCAAATCAAAATTCAACAGTCGACATTAGCTGAGGATGTTAGAAAGGTCCTAAAAAAATGCATTCTAGGTAAACATTAGCATCCAGTACTAGTTTGACTCAAAATTGTATTAAAATATGTAACTCTATTAAAAGTAATTAAATCATGCAGACCTTTATGCTTTGTAAATGGAGGGTAGTTTATCCTTAGGTACAATTGGTTTCCTTCTTTGACTGTTAATTCCAAAGCACAGATATATCCTTGTACCTTAGTTGCAGTCAACTATGTAACTTGTAGTGATGAGCGAAATAAAATTCAGTTCAGTCACTTAAAAACTCTCAAGGAAATATCTTGAAGATTGTTGAGCTAAATTTGTGACACTACTTTACTAGGTACTTAAATATAAACATGAAACATGTTTCAGAAGTTATTGCTTTCATTCTTTCCTGGTTCTGGCTTAATAATAGCTTCTAAAACCGTTCCTTATTTAAATTTAAGTAAGTAAAGTTACTGTGACAATTCTGACTCAACAACCAATCAAGTTATTTTTACTTTACAATTTCAAACTTCTAACTACAAAATCATTTCCAAGGCAAATCAATTTAGAGTACATTTTCCTGAGAGGTAGTATAAATAAAAACAATTTAATTTTTCATGGACTGAAAATACAAGTCTAAATTTGTAGAGATAATACATTAAATTCTATAATTGCGGTCACCAAAATATATGTTTGTCTGCAAAATAAATTATGTTAAGAAAATGGACTGTAAAAGCTTTGCATGTCATTGAAAGCAAATACCTGTATTTCAACCAGCATTCCTAGCTGCATAAACACATCTCTGAGTTCAGAAAGTGAGTGTTCTATGTTTTGTAATTCTTCATGTCTTGCTTTTATTTGTGAAAGAGCCATCTGGGCTTCAAGAGTATTGGAAACTATCTGAAATAGGTATATTAAAATCATATTAGCAATTTTCAAAATTTAGAGCTATTACAACAAATTAAATACATTTCAAAGACATTTTTATAATTTTTCCAAAATGAACATTCATACGAGGGGAGTGCAATGTACACTTCTGTGTACTGCACCCTAGAAATATTTTGTAATTAAATGATCTGTTATGGTAGCAGAGTCAAAATGACAAGTAACCACCAATTGTGTCTGACTCAAAGCAGTCATTTGTTTGTCAGTAAAATTTACCTTCTCCTGCTCATTGTTATCCTAAATTTCAAAAACCCTATAAAACTCCTTGGTTAAAATAACAAAGCAGTTATGCTTAATGGTTTCTATGAATGCCATGAGATCTGCACCAATGACATACTGATCATTATTCAAGAAAGGAGCCAAAAGACATAGCCACTTCAGAAGTTTGTTCTTACAGCAACAACAAGGTTGAGTACTGGAGAACAGTGGTTGCACCTTAACTCACAGTTCTAAGGGTTGAGAGTTTCAATTTATGAGCCAAGATAACATTTATTTGTGTATGTTAAAGTAAAAGATTCAATGTAAATTTAATCACTTAACCTGTTTTCTTTCAATATAATTGCCAAAAAGTATTCACTGGATAAGTACTTCTGGTAATTTAAAAATTGTAAGTAAAAGCTTGCAGAACTGAATTGGTTGGTTTTAAATTTACATATTATATGAAGTGACAAATTAATAGTCATTAACTATTAGAGCAATTAACTGGACCCATAGATTTAATGGTTTAAAAAATATTTATTTTTAAAAATAGGATAGTGTAATGAATTTTAAAACACCACCAATCAATTCTTCATTAAGTTTGTTTTACTTTCAGGGTTTGGGAATAAAACAAAAAAATAATCTGTCACCTAGTAAAATTAATGATAACAACAGAAATAAATAATTTGGCTGAAAATCCAAATGATGCTTTTTGAAACTAGTCCCATTATTATATATAATATTGTCAGAGCAACAACAAATGCCTACCATAAAAGGATCAAGTGTAACTCCATTATGCCATTTTTGTTATTTTCCATCAAGAGAAGCAAAACACAGAACATTCAAGGATAACTGCTGATGTCATGGGAGGAAGTAGTCCTTTTGTTGTCCCAAACATTTGATTATGGCAGAGACAAAGGCCCATTCATTCAGTTTTCCAACATTCTTCTGTGACCAGCAGATATAAAACGGGAGCGCAAAAGGCAGCCTGCAGTCAGTGAGAGTTAAGTTGCTAGTTATAGTGGACCAATAAGTATGGAGTCGTTGTGAAGCAGTTGTGCAGTTGTCAGAATCAGCAAGTAGAGCAGTGTAAAAGTGAGTATTAGCTAAACATTCTGTGTGCATCAAGAAGCAACAAACAGCACTAGTTTGTGCATGCAACAGAGACATAAAGGAAAATTAGACTGTACTGTCTACTCTGAGTATTCATAAAAGGTGAAAGTGACTGTAAGTTAGCTAACAATTCTAGTGACAAATAAAATGTGTTTGGTGCAACTTAGTTATTATTTTGTCACAATATCAAAAATAAGTGAAGTTTAGTCATTAGCTATTATTATAGCTTATTGAATTGCTCAAGTTACTTTACTTTGAATGAATAAAGATAGAAGTTACAAATGGAGACAAAAGTTTAATAATAATTTTGCAGTAATATTCAGAAGAAAAGTCATGAGATATACCTAACATATCTCTATGAACAATAATTGTATGCACTATTCAGTATTTTTGTATGAGTGTTTGTGTGTTTTATATCTCTTAAAACCTAGCTGATTATTACCAACAGATGAACTAGGAAAAGCTTCAACAGATGTTTTAGCCAATTGTTTAGCCATATATTTTTTGAGTAATCTTTAACTTTGGTACTTAAATTATTAGAGATTATGGCTAATTAAGATCAATGCAACTTCTGACTTACATTATCCACAAACACTGCAGACTTATTTTTTTCTAGCAAATTCTCTAGCTCTTCATTTGAGACTTCTTTCTCACCTGAAAAGATGAAAGTCTTGGTTATAATTGACTAAAATTATTTTAGACAGGAATTAATCAATAATGATCTAAGCTGTAGTTGGCTGTTACTTTGGAATAATAATGCCTATGTAAGCATTATGTGTGCTATAAAAATTCAAGAAATGAAAACCAAATGACCTCGCTGTCGACGGGCACTAAAACATCATCACATCAAGAAATGAGAAACATTAAACTAGTTGTCCTTTAAAACATTTTACCTGGTAACAAATATAACAAAGTAAGAGATTCTATAAATTACAAGGCAATGTCTCTGGAAAAAAAATATATATAATATCAGGGAAGAAGAAATGTATTCTAAACAGTTTAATTCTGTGATTTTATATAAGCTGAAAATCACTAATTTGCATCAAATTTAAGAACATCTCTGCAGAATCATATTCTGTGAACAAATTAGAGACAAAAATGTTAAAGAAATTTCTTTTATGTGCAACAATGTTTATATTTTACATGTAACAAGCTAATCAATCAGAAAGCAAAAATTACCTTGCAAACTGGCTAGATGGCTGAAGATCAAGCAACTTACCAGCTTGAAGAAGTTAATGGCCTTACAATAAATGTCAATATGATATTTATGTAGGAACACAATTCTGTGATGTTCAACCTATTTTAAAAATTGGAACTACATTTATCAGTGTTTTGTTTTGGAACTGTTAAAAATATAGCAGAAGAGTATACTCATATTTGTGAGTATACATTTACACATTTTGTGTAAAACATAATCTGGGTATATGTTGTAAAAATTTTAATACATAAACAATAAAGTATGAGTATCAAACACAGTACAACCCACTTTTACTGGTATTCCTCAACAATCAGGTGGTTTCTGAGGATGAGCAGAGTTTGCAGTGGTAGAAGAAATGGGATAAATAGAAACTTAATATAGCTGGTATCACTGTGGAATCATGAAAATTTATCTATTTGTATCTACTAGCTCAATTAGAAGCACAATGTGAAGAGAATATCTAGATTCTAGTTATAAGTAAAGATGCAGATATATTCCAAGGTGTAAAAACTATCATACAATGAAGCACAAAATTAATATAATTTTGAGTCAAACTAATACTCAATGCTCCACTTATTGCTAGTATTTACCTAGAACGCGTTTCATTAGGATCTTCCTGACATCATCAGCTGTTGTTGACTAATGGACATTGGTTTGGTGAACTCATTGGATTTCTTTATGAAGATTTTTTCCCACGTGGTTAATGCAGCTGGACATTGGACACATCTTAATAAGTGGATTTCGCGTTCTATATCATAATTCTCCTTCCAAAAATGGTATGCTACCGCCAATTTATCTATTTCTTTGTTCCTGATGTTCCTAAAATGTTCTTTGAGTTTAATATTCAAGTTTCGTTCTGTTTTTCCAATGTAAAAGTTGTCACAGCCTTTGCAGTTTATCCAGTACATACCTGATTTTTTGTCTGTGGTAATCTCCTTTGTATTATGTGATTTCAAAAGGTATTGTACACTAAATTTGTTCTGTGGGGCCAAAGTAACATTGTACTCTTTGAAGACATTTTGGAAAAGGTGTGTAGCTCTGGGATGATATGTAAATTTTCTGTATGAAGTTTCATTGCTGATTGGGGAAAGAGTATGTATTCTGCAATGCGAATGATATTATTGTACTCTTTGATATATTCCATCTTGTTTAAAGGTACATTAACCAGCCTGTAAGTTAAACTATTGATAACAGCATGCTTGTGTTGTCTTGGGTTATATCCATCTGCTTTTATGAAATTTTTTGTGTGTGTTTTCCTTCCTATGTATGCCAAATTCAAGTTTAGTATGTTTTCTGGTAAGTTTCAAATCTAAGAAAGGGATTTCATTGTTTGTCTCTTTTTCTATGGAAAATTTTATTGCAGGATTTTGTAAATTAAGTAGTTTTAAAGCATGGACTTAATTTACAAAATCCTGCAATAAAATTTTCCATAGAAAAAGAGACAATGAAATCCCTTTCTTAGATTTGAAACTTACCAGAAAACATACTAAACTTGAATTTGGCATACATAGGAAGGAAAACACACACAAAAAATTTCATAAAAGCAGATGGATATAACCCAAGACAACACAAGCATGCTGTTATCAATAGTTTAACTTACAGGCTGGTTAATGTACCTTTAAACAAGATGGAATATATCAAAGAGTACAATAATATCATTCGCATTGCAGAATACATACTCTTTCCCCAATCAGCAATGAAACTTCATACAGAAAATTTACATATCATCCCAGAGCTACACACCTTTTCCAAAATGTCTTCAAAGAGTACAATGTTACTTTGGCCCCACAGAACAAATTTAGTGTACAATACCTTTTGAAATCACATAATACAAAGGAGATTACCACAGACAAAAAATCAGGTATGTACTGGATAAACTGCAAAGGCTGTGACAACTTTTACATTGGAAAAACAGAACGAAACTTGAATATTAAACTCAAAGAACATTTTAGGAACATCAGGAACAAAGAAATAGATAAATCGGCGGTAGCATACCATTTTTGGAAGGAGAATTATGATATAGAACGCGAAATCCACTTATTAAAATGTGTCCAATGTCCAGCTGCATTAACCACGTGGGAAAAAATCTTCATAAAGAAATATAAAAGAAAATTGTTTAATTTCGACACTACCTTTGAAGAAAACTCAAACTGCAAGTTCATCAAGATACCAACAGAGATGCACCTATCGCCTCCAATGAGTTCACCAAACCAATGTCCATTAGTCGACAACAGCTGATGATGTCAGGAAGATCCTAATGAAACGCATTCTGGGTAAATACTAGCAATAAGTGGAGCATTGAGTATTAGTTTGACTCAAAATTATATTATGCAGATAAATATTTGCTAGCCTAGAATGCCTCACTGCAGTTTTTGGGAAAAGTGAAGAGAAGCTATTTAAGCAAACTCCAAAGGACTTTTTTTATTGATCAGTCACCATTGATGCAACCTGGATTCATCATTATACACCAGAAACTATGCAAAAGTCAAAACAATGGTTTGCTTCCAGTGCATCTGTTGCATGAAGACAAAGGGGATCCTGTTGGCGAGAAAAGTGATGGCAGCGCAACTTCTTATGGTTCATCATTATCAAGATTCAAAAAAATCGATCTAGGTTTACCTCAAAGAGCAGTACTTAGCACTTCTCTATTCAATATCTATATAAATGATCTGCCCAAACAACTTCAACAAACAGGCATCAACACTGCATTGTATGCAGATGACTTAGTAATTTGGAATTCAGGCAAACTTGAAATTCTAAAGACAAATATTCAAAATTCTTTGAATACCCTTAAACAATGGTGTTCTAAAAACCTCATGGAAGTAAACATTGTAAAAAGTAGCTATCAACTCTTCTCTCTAAGAAAGAAACAACCCAGTATTACCTTAAGTTATGATAATATCAAATTAACCAGAACAGAAAATGCTCAATATCTTGGAATATTGCTTGACAAAAAATTAACTTGGAAAAAACATATTGAAAAAATTAGAGATAAAGCAATTAACCATTTTAAGATATTAAAAAGATTTGCAGGAACTAAATGGGGTTGTTCAAGATCTACATTAAATACTACATATAATACATATATAAGGCCAGTTCTTAATTACTGTGGAGAAGTACTGATAACATCATCACCTTCAACTTCCATGATACTGGAGCGCACACAAAATCAAGCTCTTAGGTTAATTACTGGAGCTATAAAAACTACTCCTATAATAACCTTACAAGCATTTACATGTAACAGACCCATAATGACAGATTTAGAAATGCAAGCCCTTTTAACATATGAAAAGCTCTTAAGAATAATAAATGGGTAAAACAACACACATAATTAGAGATGTTCCTCCCTCAATAAGCGAGGCTGAAGACAAACTGTCTACTGAGTATATGAGGTTAACACCTCCTTTTTTATTTTCCAGCATAACCCCAGATAAAATAGTAAAAGAAATTAGTAACTTAAAATCTAAATCATCTATGGGTTGGGATGAACTTCCACCCTTTCTTATAAAAGAAATTAAATACCAAATATGTGAACCATTAACAGATATAATAAATCAGTCACTAGCTATGGGCATTTTTCCGGATAGAATGAAATATGCCAATGTGACGCCCATTCACAAAGGTGGAATCTGTGAATATAAAAATTTTCGACCCATCTCGATTCTTCCAACGTTCTCAACAATATTTGAAAAAATAGTAAAATCCCAATTAATTTTCTATCTAGAACACTTCAACAAACTGACTGACTCACAACACGGTTTTAGGAGAAACCATTCCACCATATCTGCTCTAATAAATCTTGTAAATGAAATCTCCCAAAAATTAGAAGAAAAGCAACAAACATCAGTGTTAATCTGTGATAACTCAAAGGCTTTCGACTGTGTAATCCATGAAATTTTGTTAAAAAAACTGGAACACTATGGCATAAAAAATAATTCGCTAAATTGGTTCAAATCTTATTTGGAAAATCGTAAGCAACGAATAATCTTAGACGATGGAGAAAAAACTGTTATAACTAATTGGAAACAACTAAAATCTGGTGTTCCACAAGGAAGCGTCTTAGGACCCCTTTTATATATAATATATACAAATGATCTCCCAAACAATATTAAAGCTAAAGCAATAATGTATGCGGATGACACTTCCATCCTTCTACATGGTGGTAATCAATTTGATTTAATTCAGAATACAAAAGAAACACTAAGCACACTAAAAAATTGGTTCGATAAAAATGGTTTAAAACTGAATATGAAGAAAACTGCACTTATACAATTTAAAACACATTCAAGAAAACCAAATACTACAAATTATACAAGTAACATCCCAGTAAGTTCTGCATCTACATGCAAAATCTTAGGTGTACACATAAATGAACAACTAAGATGGGAAGAACATTTTCAATATCTTAGTAAAAGATTAAATAGTGCTTGCTTCAACATGCATTGCATAACAAAAATTACTAACATACAAACAAGAAAAGCTGTTTACTATAGCTATTTCCACTCCATAATGGCATATGGTATCATACTCTGGGGAGCAGCCACGGGTTTTGATAAAATATTTAAATTACAAAAAAAGATTATCCGTATTATGATGCAGGTTAGCTCCAGAAGTTCCTGTAGTAACTTATTTCGTAAATTAAATATACTTACTCTGCCTTCTCAGTATATTTATGAATTAACCAAATACATGTATGAAAATTTTGATAATTATTATATATAACAGAATGAACACACTCATGGGACCAGAACACAAAAATATCTGAAAGTGCCGGCCCATAGACTTACATTATTTGAAAAAAGTCCTTTCTATGCAGGCATAAAAATATATAATAAATTACCGCCAAAATTTAGAGAAATTAAAAATAAAACCCAGTTTCTAAACACATTAAAAAAGACTCTTGCTGAAAAAGCATATTATTCAGTAAGAGAATATATGGCAGACAGTCTCTAGGACCAATGTAGCAACTACAAGATTGCATTTGCACATAATTGTTTAAGCATCACTGTACATATTATCTTTAATTGTTTTTGATATATTCTCTTGTATTTCTAATGTTAATCTTGACGAGTCATCTGTTTACTGGGCTCTTGCCCAACCAGTGTAAATGTTTATGACGAATAAATTATTCTATTCTATTCTATTCATCCACCTTCAGTTTGAAAACTCAATTAGGCTTCATACAGAAAGTTCAACAACTAAGAAATAAACTAAATTATCCATCCAAAATAGAACCTTTCATGTCTCTTAATAACCCACTGAACATCATTGAATTAGAATACTACCTTGCAGATGTTAAAAAGAAGGAATACTCATCTACAGAAGCTAAAGCATATGCCCTTGAAACCATAAATGTAAGATATCCAGTTGACAAATGGACACACATCTATACAGATGGCTCTCTTTACAATCAAGAAGATGGAGCAGGAGCAGGAGCTACCTGTAAATTCTTTTCTTTCTATAAGCATGTTGGAATTTACTTAAGTTTTGATGGAGAAAGTGATGCAATTTATACTTCCTTACAAAATCTATTTGCCTAGACAAATAAGCTTTCCAACATAGTTTTCTTAACAGATTCTAAAGCAGCTATTCAGGCTATTATTTCAAATTAGAGCCCAAAAACCGAAAAGATAAACGAAATTCATAATATGATTAAACATCTTCAAAATTTAAATATACGTATAGTTTTCCAATGGATACCATCTCACTGTGGAATTTCTGGCAATGCGCAAGCAGATATGTTGGCCAAGAAGGGTTCCAAAATATCTCAAACAACGAAAAAAGATATCCTCTATGAAATAGTTAAAAGATTAATCAAAAACATCATCACAAAACTATATAACAACTATCTAGTTTCCTCTGAAAAAACTTAATTGGAAAGATCTCCAAAACAAACTAAATACAATTCCAGAACTACCTCGAAAATCTTCAGTAGCAATGTTCAGATTAATCACAGGCTACGATTGTTTGAATGGACATTTATTCAAGGTTGGATTAACATCTTCTCCACAGTGCTGTTTATGTGGTAAAGATGATTTAATGAACATCGATCATCTAACTGTATGTGAAACTTTCCAAAATCAAGACCCACCCACACCCACCCACACCCACCCACACCCACCCCCCCCACACACCCCCCCCCACACCCACACCCCCCCACACCCACACACCCCCACACCCACACACCCCCACACCCCCCCCCACACACACACACACACACACCCACCCACCCACCCACCCACACACACACACACACACACACACACACACACACACACACACACACACACACACACACACACACACACACACACACACATTTTTTGAAATGTTAAGGGTGTTATAATCATTGACTTCTTGAAATAAGAAAAAAAAAGTTACTGAGCAATACTACAGTGAGTTTATGACTCCATTTTGACAATGGGTTGAAGGAGACATACCCCCATTTGGGGAAGAACTAAAGTGCTATTTGACTACGACATGCATCAGAATATTCATCTGGTGTTATTGCCACCAAACTTCATGAATTACATTAGGAGTGGTCATACCCTTCATATTCTTCTGACCTGACTGCAAACATTTAGAAATTGCTCATGGGAATAAATGAATTTGGTCAAAAGAGAGACATATTTTGTAGAAGCTGAAAATTCTTATTTTTTAGGAGGGTTAAAAAATGGAAGGAATGCTGGGAGAAGTGTATCTTCCTAAACGGGGACTATGTTCAGAAATAAATAAGTTGCATTTAAAAACATGGTGTTTTCATTTCTAACAAATATGCTTACGAACCAGATCTCGTACATAAATGAGGCTTACTTTGGTATTAACTAACTTGCTAAATAAATAGAAAACTTGTGATTTCTATAAGTAACTTACATATTCTCATTTGCTGCTGCACAATGGCTTTGCATCTTTCTCTGTGCTTCAACAGTACATTATTATATTCCTGGACTGCAGACATAAGAAGATGTGTTGAAGTCGACAGCTGAATTTCTTTAATTCTTGCAAATGTACCAGATGCTTGTTCCCAACTTGTTTCTTGTTCTAGTTCTGAGAAATATAAGTTAGTCATTTACTAACAGAAGCCAAATGTAATATGTGTTGCTTTATTGATGAAAAATTACATGATTTTACTATGAGAAAAGGGTTATGTTTCTACCGAAAATCACGCTTTTGTTCAAGGCTTGTTTGTTAGAGGAGATTATGAAATATCTGCATCAAAAAATTAGAGAGAATAAATTATTTTTTTACTTACCTTTAAGAAGAATTTGTCCACATTTAATAGATTGGCTTATAGCAGCTTTTCTGTTTTTTATTTCAAAATTATATTCTGAAATAATAATATATATGCAATAATATATATGCAGTAATATATATGCAATAATATGCAAATAACAAATGGAAGGCTTTGTTTATAATAGGTTATGAAGCAAGATGATGGGCATATGAACATCTGACTGAAAGTGCTTTTTCAGGCTACACCGAGTAACTATTTATCAAGCTTTACTACTTAAATACAAAAAAAAAAAGTATGTTATATATAAAACAAATGTTATGCCATTCTGTGCACCAGCCATAGTCCAATTTTTGTTGTCACTTCAATTTCCTTCACAACATATATAATAAAATATACCCCAAGCAACCTCTTTTTTGGATGTTTTACTTGATGGGGAGTCAAACACAAGATACCTCTAATTGCTCACAGTAGCAGCATCACTGTATGTTACAACTGCCATCACAAATGCAGTAGTAAAACTGACAAGAAATATACTCACTGACTCACTCACTTACTCCTCGTGAGAATGCTCACTTCTCACTGCCAGAAATTACCAGGGTTTTAGAATGTTCAAAAGTAGAAGATAAAAGAAGCATCCAGAATTCTGATTATCTCTAAATAGCACTTCTGATGTTTGCACTAGGTGGGAGCGCTACTTGTCTCTCCTAACTCAGCCAGTTGGCACCACCCAATTGATATCTCAGTATGTAACTGAACCACATAGCTTCTTCCTCCAAAGAAGCAGTCACCTTGAGAAGCTATGTGATATAGAGAAAATCGGTCAAATTAACCAACAGCAGCTTATCTCAAGGTTGACACCAAATACAATCTCTCATCGTTGATATGGGTAATTATCAATATGGACCACACCAGGAACAATTCAGCTTCAATGACTTCCCTTTAATCCCAGTGGGACAAAAGAGCCTCTTGGAATCTGGCACTATTTGCCAGACATCATAGTATGCCTTCATCCAATTAAGTGGCACATAAACGGTGCATTGCTGGCGCCACCTTTCCCGCTACTTCATACATGCAATCAATAGTCAGTGACGTAGCTTTACCGAGGTGTTATTTGCCCCATTTACCCTCTGGGAGTACCGGAATCGGTCTCCTCGAGGACTTCCTCCACCTTGCTCAACTAGTGAACTAGCTGCTCATTAGTTTTTCTGTTTGGAAATTCCCACACTCTCTACATAATGCTCCTGACCACCAGAGAGTTGCATTGGCCCTATTAGCTCTTAATCTATTGGTCCCACAATAAATTTTTTGTTCTACATGATTGTCCATATATCTTGATCACCCAGGTACTCTCTCCTCAAGACAGCTGCATCCAAACCAACTGCATATTGCATCTGAGAGGACAAAGGGCTGAGAACCTCCTTCATCTCCAACTTCTCACATTGGTTGTAGTTTCTTCGAGAGGAAGTATTTGCATTAGAATGGGTCCTACTGCCCATTCTCTGTAATGATGCAAGAGAAAATGAAATGAAGGAGAACATATGGATATATTCAAGTCAACTCTTAGTAGTTTTCCTGATCCATTGCAATTTTCCCTCAAGTGTCCGGGCTCTCTGTAGCTCCAGCAGTAGGTTAATTTTCCCTTACACGTCTTTTTTTTTTTTTTTTTTTGTAATTTTACATCCTCCAACGTTAAGTCATATCGGACGATGAATGGAGTGGGTGAAATGGTACTCAAATGAGCCCAGGGTCCATAGAGCTTAGAGTTACCTGACATTCGTCTCTTTCAGGATAAGAGAAAATCCCGGAAAAAACGGTATCCTGGCAAATTACCCTGACCGAGATTCGAGCTCGGGACCTCTTGAATATGAGGCAGACACGCTACCAACATGCTACCGATTCAGTCTTCATCTCCATTTTCTCCATTCTGAAACTTACCCTTTTCATTAAATACTTCATTTTCTGCATTCAAGCCAACAGTTTTTGACGCATTTCCTCTATCTCAGTTTTTATATCCTATTCCCGACACCAATGTGACTTTGTCCAGTTCTCAGTGCCACTTCACTTATGGGATCTACTTCAATTTTCACACTCAATTTTCTTAGTTCTCACTGTTACTTTAATTATGTGAACTAGTTCAATGTTTCCTGTCACTTAACTTTCCTCATGGTATAATAAACTATGTGCAAGGCAGCCTTCTCTTGATTCATTCACTGGGGAACTGAACATAAAACGTGTCTAAACACCCATGGCAGCAGCACTGTGTATGTACAACTGTGATTAGAAATACACTTGTAGAACCTCCCTTAATGTCACAGCAGAACATACCAACCGACTCACTTCCTAGCTGGCTTGCTTATATATCTGCTGGAAATTTCTAGAATATTCAAGAGTGCCTGCCTCGATAGCATAGATGGTAGCATGTCTGCCTCACGTTCAAGAGGTCCCCAGTTCGAATCTCGGTCAGGGTGATTTGCCTGGATACGTTTTTTTTCGGGGTTTTCCCTTATCCTTCAAGATGAATGTCGGGTAACTCTAAGCTCCATGGACCCTGGACTTATTTGAGCATCATTTCACCCAATTCGTTCACCATCCGATATGACTTAACTTTGGAGGACATAAATTACAAAAATCAAGAGTCAGAAAGAAGGAAAACTTTCAGAACAATCTGGTTATCTCTTCATAGGATTTTTGGTGTTTATTCTGGGAAAGAGTTGTACTTATTTTTCTGTATTTCAGCTGGTTGGTGTCACCAATTGCTGGCTTGGCACATAGCTGCTTCGCAATGTAATTTAAAAGTAATAGTGCTGTGCAGAAAAAATGGTCCACAAAGTGCTGCTTTAGCAGATAATGGCACAGCAATATTTTAGTGGTTTAATTAATAATTATGTCAAACAACAAGTGCAATATAACTTAATTTCAATTGTGTACTTAGCATTGAGTATCTTGGCCACAAAGATGACAGTTTCATCTAATTGATTCTTTAAATAAATTGTTATCCACTCCATACAACCGTGAGACTATAAAGGCAGTAACACTTAATTGTATTTGTCTACCTCTGTGAAATGTTACTTTCAATCATACTCATTTTACATAAATGCAATGTTAATTTGGCAAACAAAATCCTAACTTATGGCTCTTCCTCTTGTTTCACATGAGTACAAATTTGAATTTTGTACGAAATGACCTTTTTCTAATGTCATGGCGCTAGCTACTTAAATAACTATTGTATTAATTCAAGGGTTTCTTCACAAAAAATGTATTCATATTTATTGCAACTTAATACAGTGTTTGAACACAATTAAGCCATGTCATTTGTAATACATACTGTTAACCTGGCGGCAGACTCGCGATGCCGATCAATAAATGATGGCCGGTGGAGATTCGGGAAACTTCGGGGCCGTTCGTTACCGGAAGCGACAGACAGTTGAACGAAGTGTTTTTAAAATAAACAGTTTTAGGTTATCTAGCAAATTTTAATTGTGAACAGTGTATTGCTACGAAAATAAAGTGCGGTTTTTTTTGTGTTTGTAACCTCGACTTTTTATTTCACGAACCCACAAAGTCACAACTGGTGTCAGGAGTGAGATAACGGCCATGGAATCGGCACTGGAAAAGATTTTACACAAAATGGAAGAAATGAAGACTGCCAACGACAACATCGCCAAGAAGATGCAAGAACTGAAGGCCGAAATAACAGCGAAGACGGAAGCGGCAAATAACAACCTGGCCGCGGAAATAGCAGCGAAGACGGAAGCGGCAAATAACCTGGCCGCGGAAATAACAGCGAAGACGGAAGCGGCAAATAACAACTTGGCCACGACAATGACCGCAAAGATGGCCGAACTGAACACAGAAATGAGGGCAGCGAACGACAGCCTGGCCACGGAGATGAAAGCGGCAAACGAGGCCCTTGCCGTGAAGTTTGAAGAACAGTTGGCCGGCGTGAGGGATAACGTGACGGAGCTGGGTAAGCGGATGGGCCAAGTGGACGAGCGCGTCGAGGACCTGGCGAGCCTCGTTGACGACCTGGAGGGAAAGGCCGACAGCAGCGTCAAGTCCCTGAACGCCATAGTAGAGGACGTCGTCGGCAGGAAACTGAAGGATTTGAAGGCCGACGCGCCGGGACGCGACACAACATCTGCGCGCGTCAAACCGCCGAAATATGACGGCGCGTCAACATTTGAGGTCTTCTGCCGCCAGTTCGACACAGTGGCCAAGCACAACAGATGGTCACCGGAGGAGGAGGCCACACAGCTAATAGCCAGCCTCCAGGGACGGGCCGCGGAAGTCCTAAACGCGGTGCAGACAACGGCGGTGCCCAAGGACATCGGGGAGGCCCTGGAGAATCGTTTCGGGAACCACCGCTTAGCCGCAGCGTACCGCAGCCAACTAAAGGCAAGGTCACAGCAGCCGGGGGAGACGCTGCAGGAGTTCGTCATAGCGATTGAGCAGCTGGTTAGCAAGGCCTTGGTTGACCTGCCACTGGAGTTCGTATCCCGGGAAGCCGCCTACAACTTTGTCGACGGGGTACGGGACACGGAGATTCGTCAGCGCCTAATGCTCGGCGATTATAAAACCATCCACGAGGCGCTGACAGCGGCATTAAGGATGGAGGCGGCCAAGGTAGCATCTATCCCGACGTCGAGAACGAGGAGTGTCCGCTACGCCGGAGACAGAAGACCAGCTGAGGGACGCCGGTGAACACCTAATGGCCTGTGTTGGGGGTGTGGACAGCCCGGGCACCTGCAGAGAGACTGTCCACACCAGGAAGGGCAGCGGGAAGAACGAGTAAGGCCCGGCGTGGAGAGGGGTACGTCGGCGCCATTACCACCATCCCCTCGAGTGACAATCCGCGCCGTCAGCCGGCGGATGGATGACAACCTCATCGCGGACGGCTGGGTAAGAGGAAAGCCGTGCCGCGTGCTGGTGGACACCGGGGCGGCCGTGACCATCATCAGACCTGACGTGGCGAAGGGTTTGCCGACGAGGAAGCCGAGCCGACCATACGAGCTTGTGACGGCATCAGGCGACACCATGCCTGTGGAGAAGGATGCCCTGCAGGAGCTGACCTTGGGACGGAGTGCCGTGCGTCTGTGGGTGTTCGTCGCGAAGGTGGCTGAGGAGGTGATTCTGGGACTGGATCCCTCAGGAGCCACGAGGCGACGGTCGACGTCGGCAGGAAGGTCCTACGGCTCAACGGAGAAGAGGTTATACTCCGTCAAAAGAAGAGCGCCTTGGAATCGGTAGGGTCATCTTGAACGAAGACGTGGTGGTCCCCGCGAGGAGCGAGGTGATGGTGACTGCGCGACCAGAAGGCCAGACAGCAGGTTGGGTCCAGAGGCAGCAGGAGTACGACTTCACCTCGGAACATCGCAGAGGGAAGAGCCAAGGTAACGCGGACGCTATGTCCCGAAGACCCTGTCCAGAAGAGTGCGGCAAATGCACAAGAGTGGAGGAGAAGGAGCGTGCCGCAGCAGTTCGAGTAGTCACGGCAGTGCCTGCGGATGGCTGGGATAGCGCAGGTCTGAGGAGGGAGCAGCTGGCGGACGCAGACTTGGGGCCACTCTTGAGGGAAGTGGAGGCAGGGACGAGACCAACCTGGGCGGACGTCGCACCGAGGAGCGCCACCTACAAGTCTTACTGGGCCCAGTGGGACTCGTTGAAGACCAGAGAGGGTGTGCTGTTCCGGGTTTGAGTCCAGAGGTTCTACTCCCATTAGCCTTGAACCCGTAGGAACAAGACCCGGGCCTCCTTCAACCAGGGAGTATCCGAGCTTTCCCAAAGGGCGCTCGGCATCCTCCGAGGGGCTTTTCATAGGGCAAGACCTAGAGACTAACAAGCCCCCCATCTGGTCCTAAGGACACAAGACGGGATGGAAGTGGATACGCCACTTACGCGCGTCAACACTCAAGGTGAAGACTACCGAAAAACCTCGGTGGGGGCTGTTCCGGGTATGGGAATCACCCGATGGGAAGACGCAGAGAGAACAGTTGGTACTTCCCCGGAGTAAGGTTCCGGAAGTCTTGGAAGAAGTGCACGCCGGTCAGGAGGACACCTGGGAGCGAACCGGACGATTGACAAACTACGGCAGCGCTACTACTGGCTGAGGCTCCGAGCAGACGCTGAGAGATGGTGCCGTCAGTGTCACGTGTGCGCGGCGAGTCGCGGCCCCCAGATTAGGAGCCGGGGTCGCATGCAACAGTACAACGTCGGAGCGCCATTCGAACGGATCGCCGTTGACATTGCTGGACCGTTCCCAATATCCGACCGAGGCAACAAGTACCTGGTGGTGGTCGTGGATTACTTCACTAAGTGGCCGGAGGTGCATGCCATCTCGAACCAAGAGGCAAGGTCAATCACAGACTGCCTCGTGGAGCAAGTGTTTCGCCGATTTGGGGGTGCCATTAGAGCTGCACAGTGATCAAGGCACCAATTTTGAGTCCAACCTGATGAGGGAGGCACTAGAGAGACTTGGGGTTAACAAGACCCGCACAACACCTCTACATCCCCAGTCGGATGGCATGGTCGAATGGTACATCAAGACCTTAGAGGAACACCTGAGGAAGGTCGTGGCCAGCCATCAGCGAGACTGGGACGTCAAGATGCCACAGTTCTTGCTGGCCTACCGCTCGTCAACACACGACACCACGGGGATCACGCCAGCCAGCTTAATGTTCGGCCGAGAGTTACGCCTTCCCTGTGACCTGGCTTTTGGTAGCCCTCCGGGGGTGAAACCGCCAGCGACCGAGTATGTGGAGAACCTGGTGGACCACCTCCACGACATGCACGAGATGGCTCGCCAGAACATCCAGAAGGCGAACGACTGCATGAAAACCGGATACGACAGGCAAGCCAACAGCCAAGGGTTCCAGCAAGGTGACCTGGTCTGGTTGTACCGCCCGATCCGGACCAAGGGACGCTGCCCGAAGCTTCAGCAACCATGGCAAGGACCGTACCGTGTGGTGAAGAGGATTAACGACGTGGTCTACCGCATCCAGAAGGTGCCCCGAGGAAATATGTTGGTGGTACACCTGGATCGCCTGGCCCGCTACGAAGGCGCTGTTCGGGACGACCAGCCTTGAGGAGGGAGCAGTGTTACCCTGGCGGCAGCCTCATTCTTCTTCTTCTTCTTCTTCTTCTTCTTCTTCTTCTTCTTCTTCTTCTTCTTCTTCTTCTTCTTCTTCTCTCTCTCTCTCTCTCTCACACACACACACACACACACACACACACACCAGCGCGCGCACACACACACACACACACACACACACACACACACACACACACACACACACACACACACACACACACATATATATACAAAACATAATTATTCAAAATCATTGAAGTTGTTATCAAAATATTCATCTATGCTGTAATAGGCTCTGCTTAACAAGAATTTAGTCAGTTTAGATTTAAACTTAGCAGCTGACACAATATTTTTTAGGCTTTCCGGAAGCTTATTAAGTAGTTTTGGACCAAAGTATTGGGGCTTATGTTCAAAAAATTTTAGCCTGTGACCTTTAACTATATAGTTCTTCTTTGCCCTTGTTTCATATGTGTGGACATCGGAATTCGTGGAGGTTATGTTCCTGTTATGTACAAAAAGTATTGTTCGCAGAATTAATATGCAGGGAAGAGTAAGTATGTTTAATTTTTTAAAATACGGCTTGCATGAACTCGTACGTGTTATTTTTGCCAGGTATCTGATAGCTCTTTTCTGTAGGAGAAAAATTCTGTTAAAGTTTAATTTGGAAATGTGTCCCCACAGCTTGATGCCATAAGAAATGTGTGAATATATTAATGCAAAATATACTAACTCACTAGTATCTATTGAGAGAAAATTGGCTAAATATCGCAACACAAAAAGTCCTGAGCTTAATTTACTTTCTAGTTTTTCAATGTGGTTGTTCCAAGTTAACTTGTCATCAAGGATTAAACCTAAAATATTTACACTTTTTATACACTGGACAAGACTATTGCCTATATTAAGCTGAGGTTCGAAAGGACGTCTCTTAAAATCAAATAGAATTAATTTGCCTTTTTGTGCATTAGTACACAGCCTGATATCATTAAAATACTGTGTCACGATACTGGAGGTCAAATTTGCATCAATATCTAGATTTAGTAAGTTGCTGTTGCTGAAACCCAGTGTGGCATCGTCTGCATACAAACTTAAAGTTACATTTTCCTGTACCACAGGGTACCATATACTGTTAACTTGCCTACTTTTTATCTGTTACCTCATCCATTTCTCACTGTCAATTAATTTTGACTGTAACTTCTCTCTCTACATACTCTCACTTTCCTAATGTGAATTCATTCAATTTTCCTGGTCACTCCACTTGCTCGATCTTGTAACAGTATAATGAAATAAGCACATTGTAGCTTCTTTATCCAGATGGTTTATTCACCAGGGAGTTGGACAAGACTTTCCCAATCTCTCTTGCAATAGGAGCACTCACTGTACATCACAATTGCCCAAAACTCACTTAGAAAACTCCACTCATTATCACATCTGTAATGCTCTCATTTACTACCTAACTACTTGAAAGGGCACTCATACATATAAACCATTGGAAATTTCCAGGAGTTTCACAATATTTGAGATGTGCGGAGTGGAAACTTCCACAAAATTTTGGTTCTCTGATGAGAGCACTTCCAATGTTTATACTGAGCAAGCACACTGCTTGTCTCTGTTTACCTCTCAACTGTCCAGTCCCAACCTCCCATAGCTGCTCCATTACAAGCTATACAAAAGGCTTTAAGGGACTCATCTAATATTATGGAAAAGGTGCAACTTAAAATAATTCATCTGCTAAGATTTTTCTTGCACACAGTAGCTATTGTGCTTCTTTAGTCGCTGTTAAATTATAGTCTTTAGAATCACGGTTTGTCAAATACTCTACTGTATCAAAGAAAAATTAAGATATGTTCTTGCTTTCTTTCTTTTCATTTTGTTATTCAATTGTCTCTGCAAGTCCAAGTGAAAAACAGTCAGGTTTGTAAGCACTACCTTTTGCCATTTACTCTTTTTCATAATATAACTAGTTGTTGATAGACTGATATCAGTGCCACAGGCAGTGACAAAATACTGTTTGCCATTTTAGTTAATTGATGGAAATTAATTCATTTCTTCACACTAGCCGTATATAGGCTAAGATCTTTGATAGATAGAGTCAACATGAAAAATTCAATGCCATGGCCGGGATCTGAACCACGATAGCCACGGTAGCTCGATGTTTTAGAGCAACTGGACAGAAACCAGGAGATCCATGGTTCAGATCCAGCCATGGCATTGAATTTTTCATGTTGACTCTATCTATCTACTGTTTGCAATGTTTAAATGTCCAGGTTAATAAAAACATATAGTAATGCCATACTATTTTATAGTAATGAGAAAAAGTAAAATAAATAAATAACAGTGTTTATGAATATTTTCTACAAGGGGCATCCAGAAAGTAAGTTCTGTTTCAATTTATCTCCGCTGCAGCGCTGCAATCACAGTTCTGCACATGCGTGGTAGACGCTCTGTATCAAGGAGAAGAAACGTGCGCCATTGTGAGATCGCTGTCACCCACGTACGCTTTGCTGTGCTTGTTTACAATGTCGGTGATGATTGAAAATCCCGCCGCTTGTGAAATCAGATCTGTGATTCATTTTCTGAATGCTAGGAAAGTGAAACCAATTGAAATTTATTGGCAAATTTGTGATGTCAAAAGGTGTTGTGTTTCTTCACGACAACGCACGACCACACACTGCAAATGCGATGAAGAACATCCTACAGGGATTTGACTGGAACGTGTTTGACCACCCCGCGTACAGCCCTGACTTCGCTCCTAGCGACTTTCATCTGTTTTTGCATCTCAAATCTTTCCTTGGCAGTCAACACTTCAACAACGATGAAGAGCTGAAAGAAAATGTTTCCAATTGGTTGAAGACACAGGTGGCAAACTTCTATGAAGAAGGTACACAAAAACTTGTGCCTCGCTATGACAAATGCCTGCAAAATTTCGGCAGTTATGTGGAAAAGTAGTTTAAGAGTTGTAGAATTTTGTGCAATAAATAAGTTTTCTGTATCTGTACACAATTTAATTATATTACCAAACAGAACTTACTTTCTGGACGTACCTCGTATAATATTGGTCTCTCATATTAGCTATTCAATACTTCCCATTAACCTTCCAGTGGTTGCATGGGGCCTGCGAGGCCCCTAGCTTTATTTAATTACAAATTATAATGCACACTCTACTCATATTTTATTTCAGCTGATGTATTTAGTATGAATTATAGGACTAATAAAAGTCATGTGTAATTAACCTAAATAAAGACAAAAATGGGGAAAAAAGAAAAAACTAAAACAAAAAGAAATACAGAATATAACTGTATAAATATAGTGCGAGCTTCCCAGGCCCTGAGTGACCAACAGTGTTCTGCCAAGTCACATGCCTAACAGAGGGTTAAAATATAACAAATAATCACCAATGATTCCTTCCACTAAACCTGATAATTAATAAGGAGCTAGAACAAATTTCCAGAAAATATAAGCACCTAATTATATTACCTACTCACTTTCGTTTCCATTAGGTAGAGATATAAGGATAGTGCTCAAATGCTTTATTTCTTCAGTGTGAGCCTCAATACTATCTATTATTGATCGTAATTTCTCTACCTGTGGATAAAATAATAGACATAACATTATTAAAAGTGTCCACAGAAATTTATTATAAAGATCATAAATTCTTCGTAAAAACTATTTGTAGTTGGTGTATTGACACTCGTCACTTACTTAAAAGTAAGTGATGAGTGTCAATAAACAGACTACATATAGTGTTTACGATTAATTTTGACGTCAATGTTACTAAATTCCTCCAAACACACATAATCATAAATTCTTCTTATCTAAAGCTGATAATTGCCTGTCAAACAAAACTTTCCAGCAAACCAGATTTTTCAAAAGGGAATTTTCCCATTTTATAAAAGAAAACTTTGTGACATTTGGGCTGTTGACAGTTCTGCTCAATTTTCAGATAGTTATGATACCAGCAACAACAAGAGACAAATTAATGAATAAATATATTCTTCTAAAATATATACATCATAAAATTAATTGCTACACATATTTTACGAGTATATTTCTCATGAGTAATGTTGCCTGACATTAGGCTCCCTTTTTGTTCTTATTCACTATTTATCTCCACTATTTTTCACCTTGTACATAAATTATAGCCTTGGCTAAGCATTTATTTTATTACAGATTCTCTATCCATTTTAAAACATTTATCTTAAATGTACCTGTTCCTCCATTTACTAATTGTCACATTCAAACAGATAAAAAGAGTAAAGGAAAGAAGCTTCCAGCCTTTCAGCTGTATCAAAATATTAGCTGCGTTTTTAAAATGAAGGTCACTTCACAACATCTTCATTTTCACAAAATTATAAAACATTTATTGAACACATGTGTACATATGGATTAATATAATGCTATATTGACCGTCAAGCAATATTGTCTTTTGCAAAAATCGTCAGTGAATGAATCCTTGATTGTCATGTAAGTATGTGATATTGTCCACGAAACTGACCACAAAGAGTGTAGGTACATAGTTCCAATGCCAGGTGGTGTCCTCGTTGTCCACAGATCTTGTGATGGAATCCATGTTATATTATGGATTGATATACCCGCATATATCATATAGGTTAACAGTGTGGGGACGTTGTGCTAGAAAACACACTCTCCGAGTATTTCTTCTCCAAAAATGAGCAATAAGACTAATTATGGGAATGAAACAAACAGACTCTTGTAGGCAAACCTTGAAAGACCTAAATATTTTAACTGTATATTCACTTTACATATATGAAGTAATAGTAGAATTATTTAACAGGCAAGATAAAGGAAAAACAAATAAAACAAATACATGAGCACTACACCAGAGGAAATACAAATTTTCATTTACAGTCACACTGATTAGAACTATATAAAACCAGACCTAGTGCTGCAGCTCATGAACTGTATAATAAACTATCTGAAAAATATTTTGTCTCCATCGTCAACCGGACATCGACTAGTTCTCAGTGGTGTAGCTGGCGATATTTTGTCGTAGGTCTGGTGGCAGTTCGAGGAACTTGCTGAACAAATCTTTCTGGGGAATGTTGAAATTGAATACTTTGCTCCTATTTTTTGAAATGAAGATTTGTTCCCATGTGGGCAGTTCTTGTTTTCCTGATGTATGTTTTAGTAGTTTTGGTTCTGGATTTATGTTGTAGTTTTTTTCCCAAAAATGTGTGGCAACTGCTGAGTTTTCTAATTGTTTATATTTTATATTCCTAAAGTGTTCCTTTGCTCTTGTTTCTAAATTTCTTTTGGTTTTTCCAATATAAATTTGACTACAGTCACAACATTCAATTTGATATATACCAGATTTTTTGTTAGTTGGAATGGCATCTTTGATGTTTGAGCAAATTAGGTTTTTTAAGGAGTAATGATTGATTGGTGCTAGTTGAATGTTTTATTTTTTGAAGACCTTTTTGAATTTATCAAAGGCCCATCAACAGCACATTAAATGATGTAGATGTTATTGGGCTAACGGATGGTAAGTGAAATTTTTGAAAATCATATTAGTTTCTGTAGCTGAGAGGGTTGCGGTTTCCTTTATTAGCTTCTTCTTTTTTGCTAAGTTCACCTTTTTGTCTACTAATGATTTAGGAAAGTCATTTTTTTGTGGTATTTCAATAATTTTGTTGTATTCTGCTTTGTATTCTCCTGCTGTGAGAGGGATGTTGACCAGTTTGTGTGTTAAACTATTGAAGATTGCCTGGTTGTGGGATCTTTGGGTTGTAGCCATTAGCTTTTATGTAGTCTGTCTGTGTTGATTTTCTGTAAATGCCAAAGTTTATTCTGTTTTTATTTCTGATTATTTTTAGATCCAAAAATGGTAAATACTCGTCTTTTTCTATTTCTACAGTGAACTTGACTTTTTCTTGAATATTTAAAAGTTTTAGTGCATCACTGATGTGTTTTTTGGTACTATTGCAAAGATGTCATGTACATATCATTGCCAAAGTTTGAACATCCAAAGGAAACCTTTGGTGATCCTTATTTCTAATGCACTCATGTACAGATCAGCCAGGAAGGGTAATAGGGGGTTGCCCATTGCTAAACCTGAAGTTTGGTGAAAATATTTTCTTTGAAACTGGAAGAAATTTTGTTCTATGCATAATTTGGTTAGTTCGATGTAATCTGAAATTTCAGGTTATAACATTCAAGTGATTTGAGCCATTTTTCTATCAATGGTAGGAGTTGTTTTACTGGTATGCAGGGAAACAGTGATTTAACATCAAACGAGGCTTCAGTGTCCTTAATGTGTTCTATAAGTGCATAGGTGTTTTTGATGCTTAGGCTATCGAATTTTGGAAATCAGTTGAATTTGTTTATTAGCCACTTTGCAAGTTTGTATGTTGGTGAATTTATACTGCTAACTATAGGTCTCATTGTTTTGAATGGTTTGTGTATTTTGGGTAAGCCATAAAGTCTAGGTAAGGTTAGGTTGTATTCTGATCTATGTTTGATGCTTCTTCTTCCCTTATTCTGATGTAAACAGCGAATAAGAACAAAAAGGGAGTATAACAGCAGGCAACATTGCTCATGAGAAATATACTTGTAAAATATGTAACATATAATTCACAAAATTATATATTGTAATGGTTTTAAACTAACCTCAAGTTATTAGAATGCCAGATGAGAGCTGAGCTTGTCAAGTGTTTTACGATGGAAGTAATATTTCCTTTTTTATTGGGGAGAGGGGGGGGGGGGGGCTTCAATTAAAGACCAAACCATTAGGTCACCATATTTCTTGATTGCAATAGGTACACATATTTAATGAGACAAAGCTTAAAACCATCAGTGTTATTTTTAAACTCTACATTAGACATTTAAAAGCAAAAAAGACCATTTTAATAAGTTCTTGTAAAAAATATTTGCATTTTCACTCTTTTGGGTCAAGTCTATTTCTTTTTCCGTCTCATATGAGTCCTGCGTACTAAATAGTCTTTCAGAGAAAACTGTTGCAGGTAGAATACACAAATATTAGTGGCTACTTTTTTAGGTCTGGAAATTTAGTATTTTTTTTTCGGTAATCCAGGGCAGTATAAGCGGAGGTGACAAATCGTTGTTGAGATATGCAGTGATTTCTTTTTGGGAACTGGCACTGAATTTGATACATGTTTATTTTCTTGCATAATGTTACTGTGTAGATACCACATTCCTGACAATTTCACAGGCTTTGCAATGTTGTAATTGCGGCAATAATATTTTGTGATTTTAAAATATCACACCACCAAAGTATCAAAAAGTATCAAGCAAATTTTGTGAAGCACTGTTCGATGTTGACACCATGCAAGTTTCATGAGTATCGAGGTATCACAAGTAACGAGGACCCATATCTATTGTTAACTTATACAGAAAATAAATACTGTATCAATTTCTCACTTCTGTACTTTTGAGTGCCTACTAACTGAATAGTGTGCATAAAAGTTCTAAAATTTGTTTTTATGAAATACTTTCAATTTTTAATTTTTCTCTTACGTTCTGCAAGATTACTACAGAAAAATTATTTTATCATGAAATAAAGCAATGTTTTCATAAAGTACTTAAACATATTAAGTATCATTGAAATACTTTTTGTAATATCATTTCAATTTGCTCAGGAATATTTCTTTTTTATATATATTTAGTTTTAACAGATTTATTCAGCCATGAGTTTATTTACAGTTCTTAACTTACTTTGCTAAGGAACTGTGTTATGTCACCATATTTCTTCTCTAAGTGCACATTAATTACTTCATCAGAATTCTTGCAGTGGACCTGCAAAATGATAGGGAAAGTAGAAAAAATAAGAGCTTAAGTAATATTTTGTACAGCTAATGAAACACAAATTAAGAAATTAAGTTTATGAGACACTATATATGTCAAAACAAATACTAAATTAATAAAGTATTTATTACTGATGAATAAAGATACTATATGGATGCAATGTATAGGACATTTTTGTAATTTATATAGTATAATTATTCTTCAGGAAACTCCCTAGTCAACCCAAGCTTCTATAAACCCTACAATAAGCAAATTTATATATACTGATAATTTTTACTGAGGTGAATGAAAAGGCCATTTATTGTATCTTCATGAAGTCAATGAGCAATTTAAAGCAGGTTTCATACAAACTGTGTATTATTCACTGTATTATATCTGCTTATACTTGTTGGCAAGCGTGGCATTAAAAGAATATATCAAAGAATATGTATCAAAGATCTCCTTAACTGCTCTCCCTTTCTCCTCATTTACTTGCAGGTCATATGAACAACCGAGTAAGTAAAAACTAGAAGTGAATAAGGGTTAATTTCTTTGTTTGCTTAGGGTTAACATCCTTAATTAATGCTCTACTGCTTAACTCATACAACTGCTAATTTAAATACATCCTGAAAATATTAAGACTATTGTGCAAAATTTATAAATGAAGCTAATTATACTTTTATTCACAGCAACCTACATTATGAAATAATATTATCGGTTTGTAGTTATTCTTGATCTTAAGCTAAAATGTACAAAATATCGAGATTTAACTGTATTGGAACACCACAGTGAAGCGAAAAAATTATTAATTTTTTGCAGAAGATGCAAACGATGATTTGCGAAACATGTCCTCAAAATAGGTACGAAAGTGAAGCAGATGTGTAATAAATACGACTCATCTAAAAATTAATACTGTACAAAATATGTTGTAATACATTGTAAAATTGTGTATAATTGTAAGACTGTCACTTTCTCTATTGTTTTAGTATTGTTTTATATATATCCTGTAAATACTGTTGACGTTGTCTATTGCTGTATTCAGCTTAATGGCAATAAAAGTATATCATCGTCGTCATCATCGTCATCATCATCATCATCATCATCATCATCATCATCATCATCATCACCACCACCACCACCACCACCATCATCATCATCATCATCATCATCATCATCATCATCATCATCATCATCATCATCATTTCGAGATTTAACTGTATTGGAACACCACAGTGAAGTGAAATAATTATTAATTTATAGATGAGTTTGTTTATTACACATCTGCTTCACTTACGTACCTATTTTGAGGACATTTTTCGCAAATCATCGTTTGCATCTTCGGCTCTTATGCGACTAAAGCTTGATCCAGTGGTGTGGCTAATTCTGGAGTTGCTGCTGCCATCTGTTGATTAGTTTAAGTACATCACTAAAGCAGTGAAGCAGATGTGTAATAAATACGACTCATCTATAAATTAATAATCATCATTATTGTTGTTGTCATTGCTGTTGTTGTCACCAGAAGCTATTATAGCTAACATAATGTGAGGAACTATTTAAAGAATTACAGATTCTTCTTCTAACATGCATTTATACTTTAGGAATATGCTCCTCTATTTACATTCACAAATCACTAGGACCAGATGACGTTATGGCAGAGGTGTATAATGTAATAAGATATGCTAAAAAGTATTTCCCACTGGCAACTGTAGTTATAAATGGTATAGTGAGAAGAAGAGATGAAAGTACAGCATATATTGATGATATAAATGAGGGGATACGCTGGGCATGTGACACACTTAAGGCTGTTTTTGTAGATGTAAACAAATTTTTAGATGATAGTTGTCTGGGAAGGGATGACCTTCATTTGAATAGAAAGGGATCCTTTTTATTAGGTAAATTAATAGAAAATACTATAAATATATGCATAAGTAAGGGAAACTAAAAACAGACCTAGGTGATGAAAAAATAATGTTAAATGGAAATGTTAAATAGGATGTGAGTGGGGATGTGGACACACCTAGCAGTAACTCAACCACTAAATCAACAAATAAGAGTGTACAGCCCCTAGAAATATTTTATCAGAATGTACAGAGTCTGGGAAATAAGGTACTAGCATGTGAAGCATTAGTTGATACATACTTTAAAAAGGTACAAGTGATTTGTTTTTGTGAACATTGGTTTTATGAGCAAGAATTAGAGACTATTCAAATTGAAGGGTTTAGCCTAGTAGCCAGTTTCTGCCGTAAAAAGTATCAACATGGAGGAACTTGTGTCTTTGTGAGCAAACATACCAAGTCGAAACAAATCCATCGATTTAATCACTTAAATAAGGAGTTAGATTTTGAAGCAAGTATAGTTGAATTACCTACATATCAGTGTGTGTTAGTTTGCATATATCGATCTACTATAGGGGATATCAATTATTTTGTGCAAAGTTTAGAGGAAGTAGTACAAGCCATAGGGTTGAGCAAGAAAATCGTCATAATAGGGGACTTAAATTTTGATTTTGGTAAAAAATTAGATAGTCGATTAACAGATTTACTGACGCTATGTTCCCTTCATCCTACCGTGAGTAAACCAACTAGAGTAACAATACATTCAGCCACAATTTTAGACCAGATTTTAATACCCAATGATTTTACTAATACTGTCATACAAGTTATTGATACAGGTTTTTCTGATCACTATGCATTATCAGCTACCTTAAATGATTATACTACCATAAACAGAAACATTAACAGCCTTTGTAAAAACAATATAGTAGAAATATAAATAAGCATAGCTTAGCAGATCTAAAGGCCAGACTTGAAACAGAAGATTGGAGCCCTATATATGCAACAAATGATATCAATGTTATGTATGAATCATTCATAAATAGATTGAAATACCACATGGATATAGTAATGCCAATGAAACTGCGAAAGCTAGGGGAACATAAAAAGAACTGGGTAACAAAGGGTATTTTGAAATCTGGGACAAGGTTAAGATTTTTGAATTCTTAAAGGAAAAGGGGTACTGATCCGGGCTTAGAACAATACTTTAAGAAATATAAAGAGATATATAATAAAGTTTTAATACAAGCAAAAAAGCAGTATAATAGTGAATTTATCAATAATGCTGAGAATAAACAAAAAGCCATGTGGAGTATAACTAAAAAGCATTTAAAGCAAAGTAATGGGATTAAGAACATATCTATTAGATTACCAAATGGTTCACTGCCTGAAGATCCTCAAGTAATAGCCAACGTATTTCAAACTTACTATAGCGAGATGGTGGAGAGATTAGTTGGGAATCAGCCTTGTAATTTAAATATTGAGCACATAAACTCAGTTGGAATGTGTATGTTTCTAACACCGGTGACAGAGGCAGAAATTAATACAACACTGAAATCTCTAAAAAATAAACCAAGTGAAGGACATGATCAGGTACCTATAACAGTGTTCAAATACTGCAGTAGTGTTTTGGATAAAGTACTAAGTTATTTAATTAATAAATCTTTTGAAGCCGGACAGTTTCCAGATATACTTAAAATTGCCAAAGTAAAACCAGTTTTCAAAAAAGGTGATAGAGAAAAAGTCGAAAACTACAGGCCTATATCGATTTTACCAGCCTTATCCAAAATTGTAGAAAAAGCTATGCTAGTAAGATTTAGTTCGTTTTTGGAGAAGCATAATTGCTTCACTCATATTTATTCATCCCCTATATTTCATACAGAGAATACATAAACACAATACTCACAGACAAAGGTGCATGTATACTTTGTTACATTAACAGTGAATAAATCTATCTAACTAAACATCATCATCAGCATGTCCATTACTGGAAACTGGTTTTGATCTGCCCTAAATATCTAAGTCGTGCTTGTCATAGTAATCAGTTTTACATAGCTTAGACACTCCCATATGGCAATTACGGCCTTCAGGGTAACCTTTTTTCATCCATATGATCCAAATACATAGGATACGTCAACAGGTTTAACAAATACAATCTGTACTTAACAGTATTAAAATAATAAAATATAATAAAATATGCAGAGGGTACCTTTACTATTTAAGCTTTAATTTAACCTTTTATACTCATCTATAGAGTAGACTGGGTTTTCTACAAGGTACTTTTTAATTGCTTTAAGTTTAAATTTTTCTTCTGTTATCTGTTTTATTTGATTCGGTAAATGATTGTACAATTCTTTAGATTTATTTTCTATATTTTTGTTACTTAATGTTCCTCTTAATCTGTTTAAGAAATAATTTTGTTTTGTTCTTGTGTTATGTGTATGTATGTACATGTTTTTATTTTGGTTGCTAGAATTTTTTGTTACGTATTTAATGCACTCGTATATATACAATGCTGTAAATGTTAATATATTTAATGTTTTATAGACATTTCTACACGAATCCTTCCTTTTTAATCTACAAATTATTCTGATGGCATATTTCTGGAGTCTTAATATTCTTACCATTGCTTTTTTCTGTACATTTCCCCATAATACCACCCCATAGCATAAATGAGAGTGTATGACTGCATAGTAAATTTGCTTTAGAGTTTCTCTATCCATTTGTTGTGCTGCCTGTTTTAAAATATATAGTCCCATATTTATTTTCTTTACTACTTTTTCAATGTGTTGTTTCCAATTTAGTTTGTTATCTATTATTAGTCCAAGGAAGTTAGTTTTTGTTACTTCGAGTATTTTTTTATTATCTAATGTTAGTTGCATATGTGATTGTGTTTCTTTGTTTAAGGTGATTTGCATCCATTCTGTTTTGCTTGTATTTATTACCATGCCTAGTTTTCCTAACTCACTACTAATTTTTTCAAGTATAAGATTGGATTTATTTTGTACTTCACTTTCCGTTTTTCCATTCACTATGATTGTGGTGTCATCGGCATATCCAATGGCCAATTCCCCTGCATCTACTACAACCCTGCAGTTAACCCTGCACAAAACGGGTTCTGTAAAGGAAAATCCACAACATCAGCAATTTTTGAGTTTACAGATCATATATTGGAGGCTATTGACAATGATAATAACTGTACAGGCTTACTAATAGATCTAACCAAGGCATTCGACATGATTCATCATGAAATTCTGTTACAAAAGCTGTACTATTATGGGATAAGGGGAATAGTATGGGATTGGTTCCAATCATATTTAAAAAATCGGAAACAGATGGTGGAAATCACAAATGTCGATGAGCGGAATGTCGTACGTAATCACTATTCAAAAATGGAAAAAAATTAATATGGAGTTCCCCAGGGATCCATACTAGGACCCGTCCTCTTTTTAATATTCATAAACGACTTCCCAAATTATTTAAATCCAACTCGAGTAACTATGTTTGCTGACGACACAAATGTTATAATAAAGGGAAATGAAAATGCAAAACACATAACCAGTAAAATTGAAACTTGGTTTGCTGAAAACAAATTGATTATTAATACAAACAAATCTTCAGCAATATCATTTCGTCACAAACAAAATAAAAATGTTGACAAACCTGACATCAAGTTGTATGGTGCATGTGTTTCTTATAAGACAGAAGCAAATTTTCTGGGAGTATGGATAGATCAGCATTTAGACTGGGAAGCACACATAAAATATCTAGTAATAAAGTTAAATAAATTCTACTTCTCATTAAGAGTAATAAAAAATGAGTTGTATGCAAGTGACATGAGAACCTTATATTTTGCATATGCAGAAAGTCTAATGAGGTATGGCATTATGTTTTGGGGGGATAGTAAAGACAGTCACTTGGTTTTTAAAGTACAAAAAAGGATTGTTAGATGCCTAATGTCAGGAAAAAAATATGACTCCTGCAGGAACTTCTTTAAGGAATTGAAAATCTTGACTCTGCCCAGTCTGTATATATACTGTTTGCTATGTTATACAAAACAAAACCTTGAAAATTTCACCACAAATAATCAAATACATCATCATAACACCAGAGGTAAAACAGACTTAAGAACAATAACACATAGAACTACACTTTATTCCAAAGGAGTTAGATATTCAGCAGTCACTCTGTATAATAAACTACCGGCCAATCTGAAAAACATAAAATCCATGAGGTGTTTCAAACTATCGTTGAAAGAAATTTTATTAAGTGATTCATATTATGATATAGGTGAATTTCTAGATACACTGTAGCTGGCCATATAATTGTATATATTTGTGATGCATTTTAAATGCTGTGTAGTTGTAGAGCCATGCAACTATATATATTATGAGTTCATGCTTAGATCTTATTAATTACACTTGATGCAACTTATTTTTTTATTTTTATACTTATATTATTTGTATTGTTCTAAATATTTGTATTGACGTATCCAATGTCATTGTATTGACTTAACGGATGAATAAAACTACTACTACTACTACTACTACTACTACTACTACTACTACTACTACTACTACTACTACTACTACTACTACTACTACTACTACTACTACTACTACTACTACTACTACTACTACTACTACTACTACTACTACTACTACTACTACTACTACTACTACTACTACTACTACTACTACTACTACTACTACTACTACTACTACTACTACTACTACTACTACTACTACTACTACTACTACTACTACTACTACTACTACTACTACTACTACTACTACTACTACTACTACTACTACTACTACTACTACTACTACTACTACTACTACTACTACTACTACTACTACTACTACTACTACTACTACTACTACTACTACTACTACTACTACTACTACTACTACTACTACTACTACTACTACTACTACTACTACTACTACTACTACTACTACTACTACTACTACTACTACTACTACTACTACTACTACTACTACTACTACTACTACTACTACTACTACTACTACTACTACTACTACTACTACTACTACTACTACTACTACTACTACTACTACTACTACTACTACTACTACTACTACTACTACTACTACTACTACTACTACTACTACTACTACTACTACTACTACTACTACTACTACTACTACTACTACTACTACTACTACTACTACTACTACTACTACTACTACTACTACTACTACTACTACTACTACTACTACTACTACTACTACTACTACTACTACTACTACTACTACTACTACTACTACTACTACTACTACTACTACTACTACTACTACTACTACTACTACTACTACTACTACTACTACTACTACTACTACTACTACTACTACTACTACTACTACTACTACTACTACTACTACTACTACTACTACTACTACTACTACTACTACTACTACTACTACTACTACTACTACTACTACTACTACTACTACTACTACTACTACTACTACTACTACTACTACTACTACTACTACTACTACTACTACTACTACTACTACTACTACTACTACTACTACTACTACTACTACTACTACTACTACTACTACTACTACTACTACTACTACTACTACTACTACTACTACTACTACTACTACTACTACTACTACTACTACTACTACTACTACTACTACTACTACTACTACTACTACTACTACTACTACTACTACTACTACTACTACTACTACTACTACTACTACTACTACTACTACTACTACTACTACTACTACTACTACTACTACTACTACTACTACTACTACTACTACTACTACTACTACTACTACTACTACTACTACTACTACTACTACTACTACTACTACTACTACTACTACTACTACTACTACTACTACTACTACTACTACTACTACTACTACTACTACTACTACTACTACTACTACTACTACTACTACTACTACTACTACTACTACTACTACTACTACTACTACTACTACTACTACTACTACTACTACTACTACTACTACTACTACTACTACTACTACTACTACTACTACTACTACTACTACTACTACTACTACTACTACTACTACTACTACTACTACTACTACTACTACTACTACTACTACTACTACTACTACTACTACTACTACTACTACTACTACTACTACTACTACTACTACTACTACTACTACTACTACTACTACTACTACTACTACTACTACTACTACTACTACTACTACTACTACTACTACTACTACTACTACTACTACTACTACTACTACTACTACTACTACTACTACTACTACTACTACTACTACTACTACTACTACTACTACTACTACTACTACTACTACTACTACTACTACTACTACTACTACTACTACTACTACTACTACTACTACTACTACTACTACTACTACTACTACTACTACTACTACTACTACTACTACTACTACTACTACTACTACTACTACTACTACTACTACTACTACTACTACTACTACTACTACTACTACTACTACTACTACTACTACTACTACTACTACTACTACTACTACTACTACTACTACTACTACTACTACTACTACTACTACTACTACTACTACTACTACTACTACTACTACTACTACTACTACTACTACTACTACTACTACTACTACTACTACTACTACTACTACTACTACTACTACTACTACTACTACTACTACTACTACTACTACTACTACTACTACTACTACTACTACTACTACTACTACTACTACTACTACTACTACTACTACTACTACTACTACTACTACTACTACTACTACTACTACTACTACTACTACTACTACTACTACTACTACTACTACTACTACTACTACTACTACTACTACTACTACTACTACTACTACTACTACTACTACTACTACTACTACTACTACTACTACTACTACTACTACTACTACTACTACTACTACTACTACTACTACTACTACTACTACTACTACTACTACTACTACTACTACTACTACTACTACTACTACTACTACTACTACTACTACTACTACTACTACTACTACTACTACTACTACTACTACTACTACTACTACTACTACTACTACTACTACTACTACTACTACTACTACTACTACTACTACTACTACTACTACTACTACTACTACTACTACTACTACTACTACTACTACTACTACTACTACTACTACTACTACTACTACTACTACTACTACTACTACTACTACTACTACTACTACTACTACTACTACTACTACTACTACTACTACTACTACTACTACTACTACTACTACTACTACTACTACTACTACTACTACTACTACTACTACTACTACTACTACTACTACTACTACTACTACTACTACTACTACTACTACTACTACTACTACTACTACTACTACTACTACTACTACTACTACTACTACTACTACTACTACTACTACTACTACTACTACTACTACTACTACTACTACTACTACTACTACTACTACTACTACTACTACTACTACTACTACTACTACTACTACTACTACTACTACTACTACTACTACTACTACTACTACTACTACTACTACTACTACTACTACTACTACTACTACTACTACTACTACTACTACTACTACTACTACTACTACTACTACTACTACTACTACTACTACTACTACTACTACTACTACTACTACTACTACTACTACTACTACTACTACTACTACTACTACTACTACTACTACTACTACTACTACTACTACTACTACTACTACTACTACTACTACTACTACTACTACTACTACTACTACTACTACTACTACTACTACTACTACTACTACTACTACTACTACTACTACTACTACTACTACTACTACTACTACTACTACTACTACTACTACTACTACTACTACTACTACTACTACTACTACTACTACTACTACTACTACTACTACTACTACTACTACTACTACTACTACTACTACTACTACTACTACTACTACTACTACTACTACTACTACTACTACTACTACTACTACTACTACTACTACTACTACTACTACTACTACTACTACTACTACTACTACTACTACTACTACTACTACTACTACTACTACTACTACTACTACTACTACTACTACTACTACTACTACTACTACTACTACTACTACTACTACTACTACTACTACTACTACTACTACTACTACTACTACTACTACTACTACTACTACTACTACTACTACTACTACTACTACTACTACTACTACTACTACTACTACTACTACTACTACTACTACTACTACTACTACTACTACTACTACTACTACTACTACTACTACTACTACTACTACTACTACTACTACTACTACTACTACTACTACTACTACTACTACTACTACTACTACTACTACTACTACTACTACTACTACTACTACTACTACTACTACTACTACTACTACTACTACTACTACTACTACTACTACTACTACTACTACTACTACTACTACTACTACTACTACTACTACTACTACTACTACTACTACTACTACTACTACTACTACTACTACTACTACTACTACTACTACTACTACTACTACTACTACTACTACTACTACTACTACTACTACTACTACTACTACTACTACTACTACTACTACTACTACTACTACTACTACTACTACTACTACTACTACTACTACTACTACTACTACTACTACTACTACTACTACTACTACTACTACTACTACTACTACTACTACTACTACTACTACTACTACTACTACTACTACTACTACTACTACTACTACTACTACTACTACTACTACTACTACTACTACTACTACTACTACTACTACTACTACTACTACTACTACTACTACTACTACTACTACTACTACTACTACTACTACTACTACTACTACTACTACTACTACTACTACTACTACTACTACTACTACTACTACTACTACTACTACTACTACTACTACTACTACTACTACTACTACTACTACTACTACTACTACTACTACTACTACTACTACTACTACTACTACTACTACTACTACTACTACTACTACTACTACTACTACTACTACTACTACTACTACTACTACTACTACTACTACTACTACTACTACTACTACTACTACTACTACTACTACTACTACTACTACTACTACTACTACTACTACTACTACTACTACTACTACTACTACTACTACTACTACTACTACTACTACTACTACTACTACTACTACTACTACTACTACTACTACTACTACTACTACTACTACTACTACTACTACTACTACTACTACTACTACTACTACTACTACTACTACTACTACTACTACTACTACTACTACTACTACTACTACTACTACTACTACTACTACTACTACTACTACTACTACTACTACTACTACTACTACTACTACTACTACTACTACTACTACTACTACTACTACTACTACTACTACTACTACTACTACTACTACTACTACTACTACTACTACTACTACTACTACTACTACTACTACTACTACTACTACTACTACTACTACTACTACTACTACTACTACTACTACTACTACTACTACTACTACTACTACTACTACTACTACTACTACTACTACTACTACTACTACTACTACTACTACTACTACTACTACTACTACTACTACTACTACTACTACTACTACTACTACTACTACTACTACTACTACTACTACTACTACTACTACTACTACTACTACTACTACTACTACTACTACTACTACTACTACTACTACTACTACTACTACTACTACTACTACTACTACTACTACTACTACTACTACTACTACTACTACTACTACTACTACTACTACTACTACTACTACTACTACTACTACTACTACTACTACTACTACTACTACTACTACTACTACTACTACTACTACTACTACTACTACTACTACTACTACTACTACTACTACTACTACTACTACTACTACTACTACTACTACTACTACTACTACTACTACTACTACTACTACTACTACTACTACTACTACTACTACTACTACTACTACTACTACTACTACTACTACTACTACTACTACTACTACTACTACTACTACTACTACTACTACTACTACTACTACTACTACTACTACTACTACTACTACTACTACTACTACTACTACTACTACTACTACTACTACTACTACTACTACTACTACTACTACTACTACTACTACTACTACTACTACTACTACTACTACTACTACTACTACTACTACTACTACTACTACTACTACTACTACTACTACTACTACTACTACTACTACTACTACTACTACTACTACTACTACTACTACTACTACTACTACTACTACTACTACTACTACTACTACTACTACTACTACTACTACTACTACTACTACTACTACTACTACTACTACTACTACTACTACTACTACTACTACTACTACTACTACTACTACTACTACTACTACTACTACTACTACTACTACTACTACTACTACTACTACTACTACTACTACTACTACTACTACTACTACTACTACTACTACTACTACTACTACTACTACTACTACTACTACTACTACTACTACTACTACTACTACTACTACTACTACTACTACTACTACTACTACTACTACTACTACTACTACTACTACTACTACTACTACTACTACTACTACTACTACTACTACTACTACTACTACTACTACTACTACTACTACTACTACTACTACTACTACTACTACTACTACTACTACTACTACTACTACTACTACTACTACTACTACTACTACTACTACTACTACTACTACTACTACTACTACTACTACTACTACTACTACTACTACTACTACTACTACTACTACTACTACTACTACTACTACTACTACTACTACTACTACTACTACTACTACTACTACTACTACTACTACTACTACTACTACTACTACTACTACTACTACTACTACTACTACTACTACTACTACTACTACTACTACTACTACTACTACTACTACTACTACTACTACTACTACTACTACTACTACTACTACTACTACTACTACTACTACTACTACTACTACTACTACTACTACTACTACTACTACTACTACTACTACTACTACTACTACTACTACTACTACTACTACTACTACTACTACTACTACTACTACTACTACTACTACTACTACTACTACTACTACTACTACTACTACTACTACTACTACTACTACTACTACTACTACTACTACTACTACTACTACTACTACTACTACTACTACTACTACTACTACTACTACTACTACTACTACTACTACTACTACTACTACTACTACTACTACTACTACTACTACTACTACTACTACTACTACTACTACTACTACTACTACTACTACTACTACTACTACTACTACTACTACTACTACTACTACTACTACTACTACTACTACTACTACTACTACTACTACTACTACTACTACTACTACTACTACTACTACTACTACTACTACTACTACTACTACTACTACTACTACTACTACTACTACTACTACTACTACTACTACTACTACTACTACTACTACTACTACTACTACTACTACTACTACTACTACTACTACTACTACTACTACTACTACTACTACTACTACTACTACTACTACTACTACTACTACTACTACTACTACTACTACTACTACTACTACTACTACTACTACTACTACTACTACTACTACTACTACTACTACTACTACTACTACTACTACTACTACTACTACTACTACTACTACTACTACTACTACTACTACTACTACTACTACTACTACTACTACTACTACTACTACTACTACTACTACTACTACTACTACTACTACTACTACTACTACTACTACTACTACTACTACTACTACTACTACTACTACTACTACTACTACTACTACTACTACTACTACTACTACTACTACTACTACTACTACTACTACTACTACTACTACTACTACTACTACTACTACTACTACTACTACTACTACTACTACTACTACTACTACTACTACTACTACTACTACTACTACTACTACTACTACTACTACTACTACTACTACTACTACTTAAATAAAATTACTCTGCTAGAAAACAGAAATGTTCACGCTCGCCACCCTAAACAGAAAGAATTTGCTGTGCATTATTTTTTGTTTTGTTTAATATCCTTTAAATGTGTAAATATCACATGATAAATGAATGAAATGGGTGAAAAGTTGTTCAAATACACCCTTAGAATATAAATATTTAAAATTCATCTTTTCAAGATAAGGAAAAATTCCCTAAAGAGATTCAAACTTGGACCTCTTGAATGTGAGGTAGACATGCTACCTTAATTCCAAGGATTTAAGCTGCATGTGCACTTGTAGAACGGATATAATAAAACTATAAACTATTAACAATAAGTATTATTAAAACAATTTTGCAAATATTAATGCAATATTAAGCTCTTTAAAAGAAAATTCAAGTCCTTCCAAAAATTAGCTACCTTTTACTCAGTTGATGAATTTTATATTACAAGTAAATTATAACAACTTTAATAAATTTAATTCCCAAGTGTATATGTGCATTATCTACTACACTATTTGTCATATTTTATCTATGTATACACAAGCACATTTCGATTGATGTCCTATACTGTATATAAATAGTTTATATTAAAAATATATTTAGAGTATTTTAATCCATTTGTAATCATCATATTATCATCTTAGTATCAATTTATAATTACTGTATGTCTTTCTGTTATTCCTTGAAGAAACCTTCATTTCTGTCATGATCTTTTATGGTGAATAAACAATACAAATGAATGACATGATTACCTATGAATGGTAACATTTTTAAATCATGAATAACTATTTAAATGAAGGAAGTAAATTTTTATATTTATATGCAGAAAGTATATGTCTGATATACATAAAAGATCATGCTTAAAAAAGAAAAGCAACAAAAAGGTGTATTTCATTAACCTTCTAAAGCACTGGATACTGTGACTGATGAATAAAAACTGATCAGTTTTGTCAAAGTTTAATAAAATATCATGTTATCTAAAATTACATATATGTTGTATGTATTAATTCTGTATACCATGTTAGAATTTGAATGCACTGAAAAAGTAATAAGAAAAAGCAGAAAAGGGAATGAGGTAGATGCCAAAAAGATTTGCTTACCCCTCTGAGCTCAGGAAGCCGATCTTTAACCATGATTGTCTGTTCACAATACAACATACACACACCTACTGATTCTTTAATCTTTTCTCAAGATAAGTAATGTTTGTTTTTCTCGAGTCATATCAGATATGTGAAGTAAATATTAACTTCAGTATGGTTGCTCTTTTTCTCACTGACTGAGGACCTTTTAAAATCTGAATTAATGTAACCTTAATGGTAAGATAAATATATTAAAGGGAATTAGTACACAAATAGATATAAGTTACAAAATAATGTGTGCATACTTTAAACTGCAGGTATTCAAAAGGTTTAAGTCATAATTTCATGCTATTTTACAGCTTATTTGTATAGGGATATTTTAAGTTATGAAATCTAACAGTTTAATGTCATTTAAAGAAAACTAATGTATCAATTTTTATTTCTATAAACTTACTATTATTTCTTATTTAGGTGCACATATCTTATAGAAATTTGAGATAGAATGGTTGAAAATTTGGATCTCCTTTTAGGAGAATTACTTCTACAATGTTGAATATTACTATGTTATGACTTATATTTGCTTCAATTTTAACAAAGAATAAAGAAAAATGTTGTAAACAAAAGCAACTATAGAACCACCATCACAAAAAGATTATTGTTATGAAAATTCTAATTATAATACTATTGTGCTTAGACAAACAAAATACAACTGAAATTCCAGAACAATAATATTATACTTGAGTTGTGTGCAGTAAAGTCCAAAATGAAAAATTAAATTGGGAACTTTTTTCAGCAATGATTCATCTAATTAGACAATGAGCTCAGGATCCAAAGATCTTACAGTTCTCTGATTCATCTTTCAGGATTGGGGAAAATCCTGGAAAAAACCCTGTGGTATTGAAATGGGTTGAAATCATGTAACAGCAGTAAAGGTTAGGTAACTGACTTAATTTATAAATAGATTTATTAAACAATATAAATTTACTGTACAGATTACATTTTAGTTATGGCTCTCACCAATCTAATTTGTGTGTACAGTGGTTGAGTTCTGCTTCCGCAGTCAATTAAATGGTACTTGGGACATTGTTTGTTGGACAGTTTGCATATGCAGTCCTCTTTGGGGTCATGGTATGTTGTGTTCAGGTATATCTGCCCATGAAAACCATAGGCGGCAAATCATGTATACAGGTGGTAGAGTCAGAAGTTTGGTCCTTTTCACGCATCTGATTTCACTGCTTCTGGGTTAATTATTTCATTCGGATTTGTTCAATGGATTTGTTCTCCCACTCCTTGATGACGGTTTTGTATGCCTGCATCTATGTCTAATATCTTCTATAATATTTTAAGGTAACTGACTTAAAAGAACTTGAAAATCAGTACAGTCCAAATTGCTGTCTGTAAGACTAATATTGCATATACGGAATGGAATTGATCAACATAGTGAAACTGCTATTACCTGAAATTAAATACCAAGAGGAACTTCATCACTAACATGTTGTCCTGTAAGGTGATTGTCACTGAATAAAGAATAATTATGTAAATGAGCTGTATATTCAGCAAAATTTATTTCTTATAGACATACTGCTATTGTTTGAAAGTAATGAGTCGGTAATTCAAACACAAACATCACTTAAATTATCCTTACTTGGACATGTTTCGGAGAATGGTTTGTCCCCATCGTCAGCAGTTATCCGACTGGTTGGATCCATAGTTTCCTGAAGTAATTTGTTGTCTGTGATCACATTTGTTGACTGTGAGATGAACTTCCAAAGAGAGTTTTCAGGTGGCAATTCGAAATTTAAAGTATACTTTAATAAAGCCCTTATCCCCAATATACAATAAAACTTACAACAAAACAATAAGAAATTTAAATAGGAAGCCTGTGGTATACCTAAAAGCCGACAAAGGTAATTCTCTAGTAATTATGGAGACAGAAGACTATATTCAGAGAGTAAACCTTATGTTAGACAGTCCAGAATATGAAATAATTCCAAAAAATCCATTATCCAAAAGTATCACTTCTGTTAATAAAGCTTTATCAATTACAAAAACATTAAGTACATCTGAAAAATACAACTTAAAATCTTCCAACCCCACACTACCAAGGTTGTACTGTCTGCCAAAAATCCACAAACAAGACAACAGCATGAGACCCATCATCAATGGCATCAATTCACCTACATACCACATTGCAAAGTGGTTAGTAAGAAAATTAAAATCATATGACAAATTTCAAAGTTTGGGAATAAAAAACTCCTTAGAATTGATAAATCATCTACAGAAGTACAACATCCTGGAAAATCACATACTAGTTTCTTTTGACGTTAAGGCACTTTTTACAAGCATTCCAGTAGAATTTGATACTAATATAATTGGTGAACGATCAAGGGTTACCACAGCTCCACGTTGTGCGCCAATTTGAAGCAAACTATTTATGGGTGTACACAAGTTCCACGTTGGAACGCCAATTTGAAGCAAATATAAAGATGGGTGCACTGATTGGTGAATGATGACAAATATGATTGGCAAGCAATGAGGTTTCTCTCAGGGTATGCGTGGATGGGTGTGAGAAGGAGATTTTCACATGATTGAGTGTAACGTGTAATGAGAGGTTGTTGCAAGGTTGTTGCCAGTTGCAAGTATTGTTGCAAGGTTGTTAGTGAATTCAGGTGTTACAGGTACAATATCAGTGACATCCTTACTGTGTGCTCCCCATAGCTAATCCTTTTGATTTTCCAATTTCAACTGAAGCATTATTGGGCATCGCCTCGTTTCGTGCGTTTACCTCACTTACGTTGCTAGAACTACAACTAGGAACATTTCCACTTATTCTTAAATTTTCTAAGTTTTCCTTTACTCCTTTGATTTCTACTGCTACCTCTTTCATGTGATCGGTAATTTCCTCCAAATTCCTCATCTGTCTTCTACTTTCCCTTTCTACATTATTTAGGACAGTTGCTCTACAGTAAAGTGTATAGTGCCTAGAGAGATGTTAAATGAAATGAGAGTCAATAATCTCAGGATTAAACGAGCTTATTTACCCAATATTTGTCTTTAAAGATAATAGAAAATCCAACAGAAAACTTAGATGAAGAGCATAATCCAATATAAATATTTCTTTAGACTAGAGAGGAGAAACATGCAGAATGTGATAGTGGGAACTTTTTGGATTTAGGAAAAATGTTAAGGGTATTAATTTTTGTCTAGACAAAGGATTAAGCTGGTAAACAAAAATAACATAGTCAAGTATCACTTTTGATGTACTAATTTAAAATTTATTATAAAAATCACAGTTCTTATAAAATATGTACAATTAATGTATAGCGCTGTTAAATTATTTTTTTCATAAACTTCAACAACATTCTAACAATTAGTTTTTCACAAAATATTTGTGATAACCCATGCTTCTTCAACGTTCATATACTTTAATCCAATTCTGAATGGTAGGAAAAATAAATTTTCATGAGAACATTTTACCACATTTTTTAGGTATATCTTTTATATACAGGGTGTCCATAAATGAATATCGGGGTTTTAACGCTTTATAACATTAATTTTATTAAACTTACAGTAATGAAATATATGTCACATGAAAGAGCAACTCAAACAGTTTTATATACGAGCTTACAAGTGTTCTATGTGAGCACCATTTGTCACACGGCACACATCAAGTCTATAGCTGAGTTCTTCCCAGACGTTGAGCAGTGTGTCTTCAGTAATTGTTGCAACAGCTGCTTCAATCCTGTTTTGTAATTCATGGAGGTCAGCTGGTAATGGAGGTACATACACACGATCCTTGATGAAACCCCAAAGGTAGAAATCGCATGGCGTTAGGTCGGGTGAACGTGGAGGCCACGCATAGCAAGCTCTGTCATTGGGTCCCTTGCGGCCAATCCAGCGGTCGGGTAAAGTTACGTTCAACCATTCGCGTACTGCGTTGTGCCAGTGAGGTGGCGCGCCATCTTGCTGGAAAATGAAATTCTCTGGTTCATATTGTTCCAACTGAGGGAAGAGCCATTGCTCTAGTGTATCAAGGTAGGAAGTACCAGTTACAGTAGCTTCACCAAAAAAGAAAGGTCCGTAAACTTTCCGCCGGGATACAGCACAAAAAACATTGATTTTAGGGGAGTCTCGTTGCACTTGTACGACCTCATGAGGATTTTTTGAGCCCCATATCCGCGCATTATGAGTGTTAACATGTCCACTGAGGTGAAAGGTCGATTCATCACTGAAAACAACATGATCTAGAAAATCTTCATCGTCATTAAACAGCATTACGTTAGCGAAGTTGGCACGTAAACCATGGTCTGCAGGCTTTAGAGCCTGTAACAACTGTAAACGATAAGGACGTAGTTGCAATCGTTTCCTTAAAACTTTCCAAACAGTCGACTTAGCAATTTCTAATTCACGACCAGCCTTCCGAACTGATTTCTTTGGGCTACGAGTGAACGACTCTCTCACTCGCTCAACATCCTCTTCGCTAACTCTTGGTCGTCCCGTGCTCTTCCGTTTACAAAGGCAGCCTGTATCTTCAAACTGATGAAACCATCTACGGATGTTATTGTCACTTGGAGGATCACACCCGAACTTAATGCGGAACGCACGTTGCACAGTAACTACAGATTCGGTCTTTGCAAACTGCAAAACACAAAACGCTTTCTGCTCACTAGTCGCCATCTTTGCTACTACCGCTTTCTAGCGGATCGCGGCGTAAACATTTCACGCACATGCGCACTGGTGCCAACGAATAAAACTGTTTGAGTTGCTCTTTCATGTGACATATATTTCATTACTGTAAGTTTAATAAAATTAATGTTATAAAGCGTTAAAACCCCGATATTCATTTATGGACACCCGGTATTAAACTCTTTTAGAAGGGGAGGTGGGGTAGAAAAAAAAAAAGAAAGAAAGAAAGAAAGAAAGAAAGAAAGAAAGAACTTCAATTATGCAGAGAAGTTGATTTTATGAACAACCCTTTTCTAACTACCATGGCATTACTGCAATTTTATTACACGTAGGTTTTTAAAAACAGCACAAAATCACTAATTAAAATGATATAAGGTAAACTCTTGGAGTTATCAAAAATATTTAAAGCCATTTTAAAGCTAAACTTAATGCATTATAAAAATAACATATTTTCTCCAGCTATATTTTGAAGTTTAAGCTCGAGGTGGGGAAAGTTAGCCATTCCTTTGGAATAAGACTTGATACTTAATGCTAATGGAATTTGAAGACAAAACGCGTAAGTTACTGAAGCATTTATGAAGAAAAGGATTAATCATTTTATATTTATTGTATTATCAATACTATAAATGTGAGATCTCTGAGAATAATACCTTCCCATTCTTGCAAATTTCCAAATGAAATTTGATTGTTTTGATTGTTTTGCAACTGATATTTTATTGTAATATTCAGAATGTGTGCACAGCTAGTACAGATGAGAATAGTGTAACTGTCCTCTCTTGAAAATTGAAAACTAACAAGTTGATATTGCCACTGTTTAGAGAAAAGCTATTAAAAAGAATGTAAGAAAATTGGCACATATGCAGGAACTGGCTCTACCATGGAAAGCAGAGCTACACAAGGGACTTAATAATACCAGATACTGAAATCCGTGTGTCACTGCAATCCATTTTTCCATTGTTCTGTAACCTGTAGGCTTTATTGATATCCTTTTGATGAACACAGAAATTGTTTTACTTTAAGCTGCAAGCTTTATTCTTACCTAACAAGGAGTACATAACCAAATCAGATGGCTCTGTGGAAACATCTGAGGCTTGTGTTTGGGAGATTCTAGTTCAATTAATGGGCAAGCCATGGAGATCATGGATTTTTCATAGTTTTCCATCTGAACAAGCAAATGCTATAATGGTTTCTCTTCTATGGTACATATTCTTATTCTTCATTCTTGTCATTTAATTTCTCCTTTCCTGTTTCAAGCAGGCTTCAAGGCTGTACAGTGTCAAACAAATTAGCACATATGTTTGTTTTTGGAAAGCAGTTCTTCTTGGGCCTACCTCAAGCTAGATTTCTTTGAGCCATCTATGTTGGATCAAGTTCTCCATGACTCAACAGAGGGAAATCTTCTCTGAGCAGTCTAAGGGTGTGATTAGATTTTCAAACTTGTAATTGTTAAGTATCTCTGCAAATGTCTGTGATCTGTCTACTTGCAACATTTAGCCTTCTGTGAAAGGTAAGTAGACACAAAATATCCCCTTGGGTTGTGGTGTTCTTCTGCATTATGTTATAGTTATAGTCATACAAATACGTATTCATATATCTTCAGACTTTTGCAGTCAGGGGTTGAAGTCTTGTTGGGAGCAAGGTTTACAGATCTATATTACAACTATGATATTAACAGTGCCAATGTAATGACATGCACTACTTCCATTTTGGTGCATTCATTTGCAAATATCCAAACTGCGTGTCATTAGTAGTTGATAAATTTAAAATCAATGATGCTAGAAAGTACCCCCATGGCAACATTATGCAGTAAGTGTAGAAAACCTTTAAGGTTTCACTGTTCTCACCTATATATTATCTAACAATGCTTAATTATGTAATATGCATAGGCAATAATACTATACTCTGAAAGTAAACCAACACTGCACATTCACCTGCACCTATTGTTGTTTACTCTCATCTCTTTCCCAAGATGTTGTACTGTTGCTAAACTTTCAAACTGGTACTTAATCAGTTCACTAACAAATTATGCTAAAAGGAATTTAAAAAAAGAGCATTTATGTGTACATTATTTTTAATACTGAACACTGGAAGACAGGCTCTCAGATTGAACTTGTTTTCATTAAAATATTTATTGTATAAAACTTGAAAAATAATTTTTCTCAAAATGTTAACACATAAGAAATTTCCCTTAGCTACTCATAAGCTTGGCTCTAAGCTTTGTACAATCTTAATGTGCCTATACATTTTAAAAAACCAACTGCATGGTAGTTAGAAGAGGATTTTATTTTGCATTAAATAAATGCACACCAATACTGCATTGTAGAAACATCACCACAACTATCACTTAGGTCTATGTGGAGAAGCAAGACCATTTGGTTGGTGTTGTGCAAGAGTATTCAGGTACTCCACTGCATGAATATGCTTGCCTTCTTGAGCCAATTGAAGTGGGGTGGCACCTTCCTGATTTTGAAGTGTTGGATCTGCACCTGCAGCAACGAGTTGTTTCACGACTGCAACATGACCAAATAGTGCTGCTGCATGCAGAGCACTTTCTCCATTCTGTAACAAATATATGTACCAAATAATATGAATTTATCTTTGCAATTTGGCCTTAAGTTGTCTTCTTGTAGTATAAGCTTTTTCAAAAGGGATTTCAAATAAAATTTGGTCAAAAGCTTTCTTTTTGTTATATATAGTCTTGTAATTTTAAAGCACAATAAATTATATAACATTCTAATAAGGACAAACATAAGAACAGTATGGAATTTCATAGGAATTCTTAGGATGCAATCTGAAGTATCCTTATAAACAAAAGAAATCTTTATTTAGCTTTATACAATTAAAATTATGTTGGAACATCATGATCGTGATCTGCGCTAATAGTTTATTATGTGTTTCAAATGGGAAGAGTTCTCGCCTTTTGCGAATCAGATGTATTAGAGCCTTTACCATTGCCACCTCGTTATTCTCACTCTTTTTATATTTCCCTCTCTCTGGCACACTTGTGAGTGTTTGTGGCACTAGATGTAAGGGAACGCAAACTGAATTTTCCAAAATTTTATAATAATGCAGTTGTTGAAATCACAATTGCAACATGAATATTCGTATATTACGCAAATGTTTTAAATATTTAGTTTAAAGTTAATTACAGTTTATGAATTACTTATTTTTTAAATCCAACGAAAATACCAGCAGTGCATCCATATAGCTGTGAATGTTACTTACATTAAGAGATAATTCGTCATTGTCATTGTCTTCAACGTCTGAGTACTGAAAATTTATGATGATAGGTTCCAAAATCTCGTTACGTGCTATTTCTTTCCAAAAGTCGTCTTCTTGTAGTTTATCTGATGTCTCACGCAATTTTCCCAGTTTTGTTGTGTTCCTTGTCAATTTCTTCGTGAATAAGTCATTCAATGTCAATCAGTTTAAAAATATTATTTCTATTTGCAACATAATTTGAGCCCACATTAATTCTATTGGATTGTTCTAGCAGTAGCAATCCGCCTGCGGTGCCGTATGTATTAAAAGCGGGTGTTAAACACTACACATTTCATTTAGCAGTAGCAAGGGGGGGGGAGGTGGATCACGTCTCAAAGATCCAGCTGATACAGTATACACCTTTTCATGGAAGAGTAACTGAATAATGCTGCTTTGAGCTCTAGAGTAAATAGAGATTACGAACCATTCATAAACAAAGATATAATGTGACCAGACACGTTCTGCCAGACTAGCAAGAAGTGTATCGTTTTCCTCTCATTGAATTTAACAAACACATTGGCTTATTCAAAGCACATATTTATTTTACCACGTCATGTCAAATGTTTACATTTCACTTTCTGAATTTTTGTCTTAGCGCAAATAGTATATGATTTATTAGTTTGATAAGATTGATTAGTTCGCCACTCGTCACACACCACTTAGGGGGTATGCAATACAACAACACCACAGGACTCCGATTGGTTGCTCACCTAGTAGCGCTCAAGGACAAACACCTTCCCATTTGAAACACATGGCAATTAGAAAAAATCGTAATGAAAATGGTAAACGGGAAGATCTAAGACATTCAGCAAATAATAAAGTTATTACAATAGAAGAAGAATTTAATCTAACAATATCTCATTCAAAGTTCAAAAGAATGATACGAAGAAAAAAACTTCCGATACAATAAATAAAATTATTCCTCATCTAAGAATCAATGTTAACTATTGAGTTGATTTTGACCCTACATAGCTTAAATATTTCCCTCCAGCAAGCACCTGGAATTTAAAGTATGCCAAATGTAAAATAATTTTAATTTATTCAATTTTAGATCCATTGTTAGGTCAGGGCAAACAGCCATTCCTTCATTATTGTTTCAGCTATTATGATAATAGGCTGTGTCTAGCACCTGCAGTGAACATGTAAGAAGTTTAAAAATGGATATATCAAGCTTGGCATACAAAATACTCTCTACACCTGGTCATGCAAGAAAGTTTCTGCTGATTCGTCTTCCTTCTTTCACTAATACAGCTATGTTTTATATGCAAATTGATCTACAAAGTACAAAGGATTTTCTTTTTTGTTCAGGTCATGCAAAAATGTGTGCAATTGATAGACTTTATGAGTTATTCTGATACTGAAATAGTGAATTCAAAAGAAGATGACAGTTCTGGTAAAGAAGTTAAAGTTACTGATCACATTTATCTTATCGCATCTTATCTATTTATAGTGTGATCAGGAATATGATCCTGAAGGAGACTGTAATAAATGCAATAGAGGGTTTCTAAGAGAGATGTATTTTATAAGAGACAACAGAGTAAATAGAATAAAATCTTCAATATCCGTAAAAGCAAAAGAAAACAAAAAATCACCAGTAAATATTTCATTTCAATGGATCAAAATCTGTTACCACAAGTTTTACAAATGAATTAGCTTTAAGGAGTATCATATCTTTGGATATCACTGACATTTTTGTGAGATACACAAATATGCATATTAAATATAAAAATGAAACTGTTGAATTCGAGAGAAAGTGACATTTGTGCAAATACAGATAATGGTACTTCTGTGCTTACTTTAACTCATAGTTGTCAAGAATTGAAAACCTTAATGTCATTTCCCTGTGGGAAAGGGATGGTTCAAGTGGAAATAACTAGAGTTAAATGTTTACATGTTGATGATAAGGCCACTCTAAATCACAGAAAAGAAAATGACAAATTAGCATCCATCTGTAGCTCTGAATTAGTGTTACTAACTGCAAAAACAGCTGAATCTGTTTGCCACTATAGATGAAAAACTGCAGGGTTTCCATGGATGTTGTAGTTTTAATGAATATACATCTAACAAGCCAGCCAAATGTGGCATCGAACTCTCTGTACCAAGACCTTCTACACTAGCAATGTAGAGATATATTGTGGAATCAATCACCAGATGCATACAATGTTCCAATATGCTAAGGAAATTGTCCAATGGTTGGTGACATCAAGAACATAGAGCAAAAACAGGAAGACATATCAGCAGCAGCTTGGCATTTTTGGAAAGACCAAAAACAGATGTTCAATAATACTATAAAACATTTAAGGAAAAACAGAGCTCACAGTTTTAGAAAACTACATCTGGAAAAACAGAAAAGTGTGTTCAATTTTGAAATCAGCCAAGCAACTACTTATGCAGAGGTTCATCCAACCACCACCAGTTACAAGGACAACCACTGATAATGAGAGCTAGAAAAAAGACCTATCTGTCTTTTTCACTTCCAAAATCAATTTTAGGTTTAGTCTTGCAACATGTTTCATGTCAACATCTAAATACTTCTGTAGCAGTATGAGTCTGCCCCACAATACTTCGCTGATTTGAAGCTATATGTTTCTGTTTCACAATGCTGTGCCAGTTAGTAACAGTAATTTCTGGTTTGATGCTGCTCCTGAGAAACCTATTTCAGGTTTGTATGGGTGTATATTCAAAGAAAGGATGACGCCGGAATCTGAATTTGAAACGATTAATAACTAAAACAGAGAAGTTGCTGATCAATGGAAACTAATATATAAATATCCAGAATTAATTTGAATCCTTTCTCACACAACAACATGTAGTTCTATCCTTGAACCAAGAACGATGTCTAATCCAGCTACATTTTGTTCCACAGCGACCCAACCAAAAGAATCCAAGATTCTGCCAAGAATGTGCTAAAGGGCTTCAAAGTTCTCCAAATAACTCCCACATTTTTCCTAAATACTCTAAGACTGCCACTATTAGCTTCTAAAATGATGTTGCCACTTAATTTCTACATTACTGAAATTTGCTTTTTTTCATGCTAAAATCACTCTATAAACTACTATGAAACATTCCCACATATTCCATGAATTCCAAGCTAGCGTGCCATATTAATTTGGCGACTTCAGATACTTTCACAGCTCATCAACATAACCCACTGCACTACTTCTAGGAATTTGCCTAAAAACGAGCCGTCTTTATAACTTAATGCCATCTTACCCCGAGCCAAACTGTACTCATAATCTATTAACGAAACCTACAGCCACTTATATTTAACATAAATGCACAAATTCTTCATATTTAATTTTATTATAAACCATATTTATATAAACCATTTTATTATAATTTATTCAGTGGATCCATAATTTCTATATTGCTTTAATATGATGGCAAAAATGTCATCCATGTGTCTTGCCCTGGCTAAATATGTGTCAGGATTTTCTTATATAAATTTCTAGAGAACTCATATATAAGTCTCCTAGCAATGGTGACAATGGGTTTCCCATTGAAAAGCCTTTAGATTTTCTGATAAAAGTTCTAGTTAAACCTAGAGAAAATTTACTTGAGGCATAAATTTGGCAGTTTTGCCAGCTTGCTTATTTTCGTTTTTCGCTGTTTTAATAATTCTAATAAATTCTTAAGATATTTTGGTCTTTAGCCTGTGGGAGTGTTTGTGAAAAGTGATGTTGATCAAAAGCAACTAGGTTTCTTCTGGTCCTTGATTTTCTGACTAAATTTAGTACTGAAACTAAATGTTACCAATCCATTCAGATTTTAATTATTCTTTAAACGTTTCCACACTTTATTATCACTTCTAACTTAATGTATCCTTCACATGTTATGGAAACTGAAGAATTTATAAAACTCAGCTTCTATTTATTTTGTATTTGCAATGACTATATATTTAATTAACTTTTTTTTATTGCTTTCAGTAGTAGAATCTCTATTACAATGATAATTTTGAAATGACCAACAATATTTAAGAACTAATTTAGTTTAAACCAGTATGGTTATTTTACTCTCATCTTAGCAAAATCATTTACAACTTGTTGTACTTGATGAGTAATTACTCCTGATACTTAGCAAGGGGATGGTATTTGCTGTTAAATTAAATTGTGCTAAAGTATGTCCTTCTCATTATATTAATGATTCCCGTAATTTATCTTTTCAGAATGTATTTATTTTGTGTTTGCTGTACTCATGCTTATGATGTCATCTATAAAATGAATCTTATTTTGTCCAGATAAATCAGTAATCCAGAAAAATATAATTATGTACAATTCTACTATGTTGGATCAATTTTCAAAATGTATACACTCTGGATAATTATTTGAGAAACATTATTCATTTAACATGTATTTTTGTGAAACTTACTGGAAGCAGTCCTAGAGATGGTTTGTACTTCAACAGCTCTTCAATGACACTTGTGTGGCCTTTATGGGCTGCTTTGAACAAAGCAGTAGCTCCATCCTATGCAAAAAAAAAATTAACTTACAATCATCTAATGAAATTGCTTTAAATACATGAATAAAATTTTTAACAATAAGATAAGTGCATTTAATAGGAGCTATGAGGAGTGTGTGTGCATGTGTGTTGTGTGTATGTGTGCGCACACATGTGTGTATGCACCTATGTGTGCATGCATGTGTGAACAGCATAACTACAAATGTTGAATAAATACCAAACTTGTCACACCTTCCATAGATGTGAAAGCATGTTTGACAAAATTCCTCATCCATCTTTATATGTTTTGAAATATTGGATTTTATCAAAAATGGCTCTAACAATTTTGATTAAAATATCACATGAAAGACATTTACATGCTAAATAAAATATAAGATAGATCTAGAATTTCCTGGGAGTATCTTCTCTATAAAGCACACAATTTATTTAAAATAACTTTTCTGTGACTTTAATCATTTCAAAGATATCCTTTATTAATGCTTTGAACTGTTCAATACTTCAATAATTATTTTACAGTTCTTTAATTTTCAGCTGTTCCTCATGATGCTATGGAAAGAGTATGGAATTTTAAGATCAGTGTAGGTATAAGATCAGTTTCACTATGAAGCCTGGGACTTAAGTACTTACTATTGTAAGTTGCCACAAATGGTACATATCTCAATGTATATGAGAACCCCTACTAGTTTACCAAGAAAAATGCGAGTCAATTGGAGAATTTAATGTTGTGCTGGCAGGTTACCATGGTAGCTCAATGGTTAAGAGCTACCGGATGGATACCAGGAGATCTGTGGTTCAAATCCTAATTATGGCACTGAATTTTTCAGTCTGACTCTACCTATCAGTGTATAATGTTCACTTCTAAAACTTTTGACCATCACTATTCCATTTACATATACAACTTTGTATGTTTTTGTATACATATTTGTTAAGATTTGTCTTGATTAAAATGAAATAGATACAATATAAATCTTCTAATGTCAGGACAGTGGTCAAACTAGGGAAGTTGAAGAAGAAGTTACAAAATAAATTTTTGAAAGCCCATTAGTAAGCTACAGAGGACAGAGAAAGCCATATGAATGTAACAACCAGACTTTTTTTAATCACATGTTGAGTTTCACAACACACAGCATCAATGGAGCAGCAGATGATGCTGATGATAATTTTTTTATTATGCTGCTTCTTAAGCTATTCTCTTCCATAAAATAATTGAAAACAAATGGTGCTATTAACCTTTATAATGAAGAATAAATAAAATTTATACAGTAAAAAAGCCTTTAAAACCAATACTGCGTAAACTATTAGCCTAAAGTGGTGAATGTATGCAATTCAACCACTTTTGCTAATAACTTAAAACTTCACGTGAATTTCCTATTTGTTACCTTAAATACCAATCTATGTAAAATACTACTGCTAATGCTATTGAAATATACTTAAAGCTGTATTTAAAAGCGCCCAATAAAACAAAAAATAAATTTTTCTTCACACGCTACAGAGACTCCATGTGACAAAATCTATCAGTGCTTCCAAACTATCGAAGAGTAATGATTGCTTCTGGAAACCTATGAAGCATGATACTCATAGTTTTGAATGTGTAAATAACAGAAATATTCAGTATCAAATGAGCTTGCAGAACTGGTCACTTGAATCTAAGCAGATATCAAATTGTCCACAGTACCGCAGATGTTTTCAAATAAATTTTGAAAATGTATCCAGGGCAAATAAAATATTGTTTGGCATGAATTTTCTTGCTTTACTTCCTTTTCTTCTGATATCCATGGGGAAGCAATGCTTGCAGCACTTCATTCCATGCTTCACCACTGAGGGGAATGGATTAACCTAGTGTTCTCTCCAATGGCAACTCTGCTTTAAATTATATTTAAACAAAACTGTTTGAGTTATGTAACTCAAAAAAAAAAGGTTAACAAATAATTAAACTTACATGGCGAGTGGCATCAACATTTGCACCAGCTTTAAGTAGTTGCCTCACAATATGGTCATGTCCCATCTGTGCTGCTATCCATAGAGGAGTGGCACCATCTGTTCTCCTGGCATCAGGTGCTGCACCTTTTGCTAGCAGAAACATCAGTACTTTAAAGTGTCCATTCTGTGCAGCAATGAACAGAGGAGTAGCACGATCCTGGAAATAAACCCAAAACAATGGAATAGATTTCACCAGCAAATATAACTTAAAGATTAATCCCTTATACTTTCTCATAAACGTCAGATAATTACATATATTGGCTTTAATAATTCAATGCAGTTTGATTTATATTAAATCTGACTTGAAACAAACTCCCAAGTTCTGATTTTAAAAATCTGCTTTTCCATGTTTGAACAACATACATTTCAGTGTCTACTTATAATAACATTGGCATGAAAGCAATGTTTCATGACACTAAATGTCTCACTACTATGGATACTTCAAACAATAAATATAATTTAAAGCAAAGGGTTAAGACAACGTATATAAATAAATATTTACATAGTTTATTTATACTAGCATTGTACACTAATGTTCATATAAATTAACACTGTGTGCCTCAAAGCATCCGCCCCTTCTTGCCAGAATCGATTCAGAAGTTGATCACAGATCTCCAACCTGGCCTGTTTTTCCTGCTTGGTTAACAACGTTGGAACCCATTGAGCACTAATTTTTCTAATAATGGTATGAGCACTACCAATGCTCACACCCACTTCTGATGGAATTTGTTGAACAGTGGAGTGGCGATCATCTTCAATAAGCTCTCGAATGGCACAGATGTTGTCACTTGTGAGACTTGATCTTAGGTGTCAAGCATGACTTCTATTTTCCACAAATCCTCAGCCACCCTTAAGCACTCTGGCACAAGTAAACCCTCAATCCTGGGACCATGTAGTGTCCCCAAACTATGTCCTTAAATGAGTTGAAATTTCTAAAGATTTAACCCCTTCATTAGTTAAAAACTTTATTATGATGTGTTGTGCAACAGACGAAGGAACCCTCTGCTCACTCATGGTTGTACTGACAACAGAACCTAGCAGAGAAGCTAACTAAGCTAGTTCCCCCTCCCTAACATACTCACCTTCGACCCCCAACTGTGCTGTCACATTCAGTACTGCTTACTCCATGATATGCAACAATTATTGTTTATATTTGAATCACCTACATAAAACTCACAATGAGTCAATGTGTCTTATATAATCTTTTCAGAATTTTAACTTATAAATCTATTTGAATATATATGTTGTGCATGTTTAATGTTGTATACTTTACCTTCATGTGAGTATTGACCTTTGCCCCTCGTTCCACAAGTTCTTTAACAACATCCATATGTCCACACTGACATGCTACAAACAGAGGGGTGCCACCATCCTGAAAATATTATGCACAAATTTTATTGAATGTACAGTTTTCTTATAAGAAAACTGGAAGAGGGAAAACAAAAGTAAAACAAAAATTCTAATTATTGTTGTTTGTACTATCATCAGTTTAAAATACAGTACAGAAATTTGAATTCAAAGAATCAAAAGTAAATTTACTTGCTGATATGTTGTATATGCTAATACATAAAGATGAAAATGCTTTAACAAGACTATTCCTTTCTATTCCGTCGGTTTTCAATATCATAGAACAAAAACTGTTTGGGTGTGTAAACTGAAACTATCCATATGTAAAATAAACTTACAACCCGTTCTTCTGCTAATTTTTAATTGTGCTTGAATAATAAATAATACTAACCTGTATGATAATTGCCCCAAAGCCAAAATTCAAAGTTTGAAATCTTTTATGTTTTCACATGTCTATGTGTATAAGTTTATAACCTCCTCTTCATTATCTTAATTACTTTGCCCAAAGGGAAAGGGCTCTAATATTTGGTCTATTATTATGTCTTCTTTAGCATTACAAAATGTTTGTAAGCATAATATTTCTAATAACTTTTATTATTTACAAATGTTGGCTAGAATGAATATCCAAGAGGTTATAACAAAATTTCAAGTATGTAAATCTATTATTACAATACATTCATAAGAAAGAGGTTCAAGTTTGTGTATTGATAAACATCTTTTGCCCACATTTGAACTGGATTAACATCTCGGAAAAACTGGCTGCAGGTATGGGAAAATGTTGAATGGGAAAAAGTTAGGGTGAAAGAGTGAAAAGGGAGGGCAGGGCTCAGAGAAAGAGAATCTCCACACAGCACAACATAGGTACAGCTGCAGGTTCTGCTAGCAGGAAATGAAGAAGTACATTCTTCTAAATGCTTAACCCTGGAAACAATGTTTGCCTTATAGTGACAGAACAGAAAGTTGCAGAATACAGTTATAGACACCTCTATTTCAAATTATATGAATGCTATCACTGCCACAAACAGATATGATATTCACCACATACATAAAACTAGGGATATAACAATGTTAATTAAAGCCCTGAGCTAGAAATTGATTTTACACTCCCTCCCCCCCTCCTATTAGTTTAGCTTCAATCTAATCCAGGTGAAAATAACCCAGATCCTAGGGTCTAATATTTAGACCCTAAAAATAGAATGACTGTCAATTGTAGTTGATGAAATCTAAAGCTATCCTTTAAACATTCTCTGCTAACTAAGAGTAGATTCTGTTTCTACCCATAATGGGAGTCTTTCTCAACATCTTAAAAAATCAAATGGAAGCATTATGTATCACTGTACTTTCATCTAATAATTTGCATACCATTTTTGCTTGTTTGTTATTTGCTCATATCATAAAACATATTTAGAATAGCTATAGAAATAATTCTGTAGTCAAATATTCCCCAACATAATCCCTGGCTTTATCACCAGCCACATTAAATGTTTGGATTTCTTAAAATAAAAATAAATATTTTGCATGGCA
>JAUKNK010000581.1:0-172500 GCA_030765055.1 Mantis religiosa | reverse complement strand
CTATAACCAGGACTCGCATTTGTTACGTACCAGGTTTGATTCCCAGTGACTGACCCATCTGACCAAAGGTTTCTTCGCGGTTTTCCTTGGTCACTAGGCGTATGCTGGGTTGTTTACTTTACTTTCCCATATTGACTTCCCGACCCTCCACTTTATTTAACTTTCCTTTTAACCCGGTCTTTTCAGGGTCGAAGGTGTCGGCGATGGGCGAATGTTGCGCTGCTACATGAGGACCTTGTGCATTGTAACTAGTGTTCTACGTGTAGTGTGGTGTGGTGTGTGTGTGTGTGTGCATGTATGTATGTGTGATTGAGAGAGAGAGAGAGAGAGAGAGAGAGAGAGAGAGAGAGAGAGAGAGAGAGAGAGAGAGAGAGAGAGAGAGAGCAGCAGCAGCAGCAAACTCAAAAAGGAAATGTTCGATAAATATTAAAGTTGATATTTAAATTAAATTATCTTCCAAATAGACTATACTTAGATGTTTAAGAAAATTGCCCGAACTACCGTAAATATTTTCAACATATGCATTTTCACAAGACATCTGGATTTTCTCTGACGCCTGCACGGTTTCTCCCGCACGTAAACAGATCCTACCTCACATGAAGCTCGCCTTTATGCCTCAAATACTGACCATCAACTGTGCAGGTCCAGCGGGCATGTCTGCCCGTTGCATTATACCGGCAGAGTCATCAACATTTCGCAGGAATAAGGTAGTTTCTTGTTCTCTACAAACTCAACACGCACTCATGTGTATACTGCCACACACATAGAACACCAGAAGTTGGTCTCTCTGATGAAGAAATATTTTGGTCAACTGTCAGCATATCCTTATTGAACCTTTTTGGCCGTTGCATATGTATGGCTTCTAGTTGTCCGTAATACGCTTTTTGTGTTGCCGGCTTGACAAAGCGTACACTAAGATTGTTCCTATCTGTTTATATGAATGTGAATTATCTCTAATGAGTTCCTCTTATCAAAAAGTTTTCGTTATGTTAAGACGTTGATTTTTTCAGCTGTTATTTCGATTCCTCAAAATTAATCTTTGCAGTAGCATTCATAGAAATGAGTTGGAGAAAGTAAACTATTATATCAATAGCCCTTTATATTTATATAGTTTGTGAATGACATGCTTGAAGAACTTTAAGATTCAAGAACTGGAAATAGAAACATTGATTTTCAGTTCTATCTGTATATTTGAACTATCATTTGTGCCTCTCCCATTAAAATCATTAGGGCCCGGAAGTTTAGCCAAAAAGCAATACAACAGGCCAGATGTATTATTTTATCTTGACAGGAATCCTGCGCGGTAGGGATGAGTAGCAACTGTGGTGGGGATAGTTCACCTATCGCCACAATGCGACACACGCGTAAGATTACGAGAGGGGAGGGCGGTGCATAAGGTGTCTAAAAACAAATTTCATTCTCGAAGCCAGTTTTTGCAGCTCTTATAAACTAAGTTGTAATTCTTAGTATGGTAATAATCTCCACGCTTTTGTTGGATCTTAAATAGTACATAGGCATTTGGAACAAAAACCCTGTTCTCCTCCAGCACGCATGATAAACAACTGTCGGCCTTTCAATATCGCTGCAGAGTCCCTGTGACGAATTTCACTCCAGGCATATGGTCTAGTATGTGCTGTATTTATATAAGTTTCATCTTTATAAACTATATAAACTTCACTTCGATATATCGGAATATTTCTTAAATACTTAAGCCTTTCTGCACGTATGGTGCGATGTTCGATTAAAATTTGTCTGTCACGCTTAGTGCTTTTTTCTTTTCAAATAATCCTTGCTTCAAAAGAACTATTCTCAATGTTCAGACACTGCCTTGGAAGTCAGTAGAATTTTTAGCTTCATAAGCACTTTCTTCAAAGTTGGTCTTTGTTTATCTGTGCTTTAAAATTATTCATAGTTCGCCTAACTACTTCTGAATTAAAACATCCAAATTATATTTTGTGCATGTTCTTAATCTTTGTTTACTGGCTATACAGAAGGACGTTTTTGCACTAGCAGCATTGGCTTTTCTTTCCTTAATAACTATCCTAAACTGCTTTCAGACACAACTGTTGCCTCAGATACCCTTCCCCAGATTTTTATAGCTGACCCAGACCATTGTTCCTCTTTTATAAATCTATGGATATTGGTTATTACTTCTCTTGTTTTTAAATGTAGCACTTTATTTCCTAATGTGCTGCTAGGAGGCGTCATTTATAAATGCTCTCTTGGAACCAGGAGACAAGCACATTTTGAAACAAGCTGTAGTATTACCGAGTAGCACTGCGCGTGTTCACTTGCTCGCAACTGGTACGCAACTGACCTGCCCTCTCCTCCAGTTGTAACCGTTCTGAAGTGGACTCGTCCAGATACCACTGCGCATCGCTCTGCACTTTTCAAGATAAAAAAATACATCTGTAGTAATGACGCTACCTGCGTCTCGTAAACATAGGGGAGGAGTTGAGTACCATGCAGTCGCGCACGTACTCATACAACCAAGGTCACGAGCAAGGGTAATCTATCAAACGTAGTCGCATGATGGACACAATGTCATAGAATATATTGCAAGCTTATTCATAAATTATAAAAACAAACTTATATATGCCAGATATATGAATATAAACAAACGTGCCATTAACATTTACAGTGTTCACAGTAAATGAAACGCTAATTCGTTGTGATAATACCTATTACATTATGTCTGTGCACATGCCTTGTTACGTGAACAACAATATACATTTTGAAAGTTTCAAATCAAAACTACCTGATCTCCTCCAGACATGTTCTGTATTGAGAAAAGCTTCTTTCTACATCGCATGTCACTGGGGCAATTTTAAATCAAAAGGAAGTGCTACTGTTTCCTTTTTGTGCATTACACTTTTCTCTAGAACCTTGTAGTTCATCCCGAATTTTACACAGAGTGGAATATTCTATATTTTTATGGAGAACACGTTCTAGTTTCTGCTGCACCTATAGAAGTATTTCATCTTTGCTTGCCGTAAGCAATGTGCGCGACTTTCCACCAACAGTACGAGTTGATGACTATCAGACGATCTATATACCTCGTGCATAATTACTTCACGAATTTTTGGCTAAACGTTCGTGCCCTAGTAATCATTAAGTCTAACGATAGCAAATTAATGTCAGCTGTATTAAATGCGTCGTGTGTTTTAAAATTTAAGCGGAATTGCTACAGCCAATTGGAATCAAAATACTTGTTTTACTATATTTAAGTTGGACTGTCGTTGCAAATGCCTTTTGAAATTACATATTAAATATTATTTAAAATTTTTATATAGTCAAAATATTCATTTCTTACACAGGTCTGTTAGCTGGTACCTGTTATTTGTTTTAAAATTACGAGGGCTATTCAATAAAGAATGATCACAATTTTTTTTTACAACGTACCTTTACTCATCCTCATAATTTTGAGGGTCCTTCTCAAAATAGTCTCCCCTGAATGCGATGCACTTGTCCCAACGTTTTTTTCAGTCTTCAAAGACATGCTGGAAACCATTTTTGAGAGATCCTTCAAAATCGCCTCCGCAGCCTTCACCACTGCTTCTGATGCTGGATAATGCCTCCCACAAAGCCGTTTCTTCAAGTTACGGAATAGAAAATAGTTACATGGGGCTAAATCCGGACTATAGGGAGGATGAGGGATGCACTTTACGTTGATTTTTGAAAGATATTCAACAACAACATTGGCAATATACGGCCGCCCACTATCGTGGTTCAGCATCCAGCCTGCTTCATGGAAATGTGGTCTTTTGCGCCTGATTTGGACCTACAATGTTTTCAGGACATCCCTGTAGTGTTGTCCAGTTACTGATGTGTGTGCAGGTACAACATGCTGATAAACCATTCCATGAATATCAAAGAATGAGATGACCATAACTTTCCCAGCCGAAGCAACCATTTTTGCTTTTTTGGGGGGTTGGTGACGAAGGAGATTTCCACACTGAGCTTTGCTGTTTGCTCTCAGGATCAAAATGATATAGCCAAGTCTCATCAGCAGTGATTACGTTTGAAAGAAACTCCGGATCATCCTCTAACATCAACTTTAACTGCATGTTACCTCCATTGCAGCGGTAGGCGATACTTAGGTTGTCTGAACTTGCCTGGTTCTCACAGGCGGGAACCAGGAGTGTAGTGTTGTCCAGTTACTGATGTGTGTGCAGGTACAACATGCTGATAAACCATTCCATGAATATCAAAGAATGAGATGACCATAACTTTCCCAGCCGAAGCAACCATTTTTGCTTTTTTGGGGGGTTGGTGACGAAGGAGATTTCCACACTGAGCTTTGCTGTTTGCTCTCAGGATCAAAATGATATAGCCAAGTCTCATCAGCAGTGATTACGTTTGAAAGAAACTCCGGATCTTCCTCTAACATCAACTTTAACTGCATGTTACCTCCATTGCAGCGGTAGGCGATACTTAGGTTGTCTGAACTTGCCTGGTTCTCACAGGCGGGAACCAGGAGTACCAACAATGAAACTACTACGGCGTGTTTGTTTCACATTAAGTTAACATAATATAATAAGATTGAATTTTAGTGCAAAAAATTATGACCGTACAAAATTATGATAATTCTTTATTGAGCAGCCCTCGTATATATATTATAAATTCTGATCCAGTCTTTTGTTAAAAATCTATGCCCAATACCAGAGTTGACATTACACCACTTCATAAGATTTCAACATTTTTTTTTTTTTTCTGAATTTATGTATCGTTTACATACCAAAGATAGAAGAAAATTGTGTTTCACGTAAAACTTCCGCATCGAGTTTTCAACAGAAACACCTTCTGGGAAAAAATTAAATGACATTTCTGTGTCAAACACAATTTATGGAGTCCATATAATATTCTAAAGAAAACATTTTCCTTTGAGACTACCTTCAATTAGCAGAGGTCTTTTGATTTCCCCCCCTTAAACTCTGCTCATAACAATTTTAGGTTTAGAATTCCCGCCTATGGTAACCTGTGTAGTCAGAACAAGCATAAAGAACCATTATTAAAATGTTAATTTTTGTATAATTGAGAAAACAGAAGGTAGATGAAAAAATTTACTTCAGGAGAAACAAGAATTCCTGATGCCCTTTTCATTCTGATGGGTCGCCCGCTTCGGTAGCGTGGTGGTAGTATGTCTGCCTCACGTTCAAGAGGTCCCGAGTTCTAATCTCGGTCAGGGTGAGTTACTTGGATAAGATTTTTCCGGGGTTTCCCTTATCCTGGTAGACGAATGTCGGGTAACTCTAAGCTCTATGGACCCTGGGCTCATTTGAGCATCATTCCACCCATTCCATTCATCGTCCGATATGTCGGGCCCAAATGACCTTGTTGTGGACGGGCCCTAAAACACCACACACTCGTCTGATATGACTTAACGTTGGAGGACATTCAAAAATTAGCGGCAACACTGCCTGCATTTGGCGCTATTAGTGGTAAATCATGTAAGCTGATAACAATGAAAAATAAGAGCATCTAATGTTTGTTAGCTGTGAGTTTGAGGATAATAATTTTATTTAAGAAGACATTTTAGTAAGTTTGATTGCAGGCTGTAATCTTTAGTGCTCTAAATATGTTTAGTAAATACGAACACACATGTTTCATTAAAATTTAGGTTGCAAGAAGTATCCAATGCCATATAAAATTATTGGAAGTTTGTTGTAGACGGACTTAACCATATCGTATCGTGGCTATGTGAGCGAATGCATTTCGTAGAGGAAGGGAAGACGTTCATTAAAAATATGGAGCTGGCAGACTGCAATCAGCAAGTGATGATGTACATGTGAATTCTGTTAGACACTGCTGGAAGAACATCGTTGTTGGACTTGTGCTGAACTAGCGAGGAAAGTTGTAGTTGCTCCTGGTACGAATCTCCATATACTCAAGAAGACGTTAAAGATGAGGAAAATCTGCCTTCGATGGGTTGCACGCAGTCTTACAGATGAAACAATGTGGCAGAGGATGGAAACCGCGAGATTACACTTAGAACGTTATGAACGTGAAAGCGAGCGTTTTCTTCGACGTATCATAACATTAGATGAAACCTGGGTTCGATGCTACCAATCAAAATTAAAGAGACAATCAAATGAGTGGCGGCACATTGATTCACCACGGCCAAAAAGGTATCGACAAGAACAGGATCCATTTAAAGTCATGTTCATTGCTGCTTATGATTTTGAAGGTGTTCTTATCACTGATTCAGTTACTCAAGAATTCGTGTGAATGTTGCATATTACAGTCACTTTATGGAACACTATTTACGACCAGTTGTGCGTCGTAAAGAAAGAAAAAATCTTGAATTCTCCTCCCATTGTGTTACATTATGGTGCTCACTCTCACACGTCTGCGCCTGTTGTTAATTTATATTAAAGATGGAACTGGGAAGTTCTGGAGCATCCTCCCCAGATATGAGCTCATGTGATTTCGAGGTTTTTGCGAAAGTGAAATTACCACTTAGAGGAGTTTGCTTTAGAGCCAGACAGGTAACTATAAAAGCAGTAGAGCAGTCAGTTCGAATATTAGAACAAGACGCTGCGGATGGCATCCATCGGCTCCCTGTGCGGAGGCGAGTTCTTCTCGTTGGAGGAGATTACTTCTAAGCACTGCAAGAATGTGACTGCTTCAAAAATATTGTATTTGTTCATTCAAATGTTGCCACTAATTATTGAATGAACTATGTAGCTTAGTTTGAAAGTATTTCCACATTTATCTTGAATGGAAGAATTAGGTTTTATATGAATAGGAAGCACGTGTTGCTCATTGTCTTTTCTGCGTGAGCTCATAATCATAAGAAATACAAACCGACTTGTAATATAAATAGCTGAATGTTGTTTCTGTAACTTGCATGAAATTGATACCTTACTGCGTAAGTTTAAATCACTTCCAAGGAAACACTGAAATTAGGTAAAGTGGACAGTAGAATAGTATTAGTTAACATCTATGTAACAGCCTAGATAAGCACTGTTATTTTTATACTTCTCTTCGTAGGATGACAATTACAGATCTGCTTCTAAGCTTTTAAAAGGGATCTGATCACCTATACATAAAATAAGTTTTTAAAGCTGAAACTGTAACCAAATATACAATGCTTTAATTGCCACATAAATTAGTTTGTTTCGTCTTTTCTAACAATATAAATGCTTCACAGTAATGAATTAAAACCTTTTAATCTATTACTACATTTTATTTAATTTTTTATTTGTATCCTTATCACACAGGATACCAGACTTTTAGAACGATTAATTTAGTTTACTATGAGCATCCGTTAGAATGTCATCAGGAATAAATATTTTGCCCTGTTATCAATTTCATTTTATATAAAAACATAACTAGTGACACTGTTGCACATTTAATTACAATAATTATTTTAATTTACATTTTAGTAGCAACGCTTGGCTAAACATCTACACCACATCGGAATACTACAAAGCTTAATCTGTATGCTCTGTAACCATGGTATTATGGACTCTAACCACCTCAACAGTTATTCCTCTTTGATAACCATTACACTCACTGGCAGATACTGGGAGGGGAGAGAGATGATAACCATAATCTCATAGTGAAATATTTCATTGTATATATGACTTTCTTTAATTTTTAATTTATTAATTGTATTTTAATTATTGACATATACTGCTACTGCCATTATTGTGGTTAATGATAGATATCAAAAGCTCTGCATAAGAGCTTAGTTACAAATAAAGTAGTATATCCGCACGAGGTTAAAATATATTTAATATTAAATAATTACTACAATACGTGTACACTTTTACTTCAGATTTCCTGGCTGGCTTCAAATCACACGCTTCATTGTAAGTTAATGAAGTCGGATCTGTCCATGGGTGATTTCTAACAAAAGTACCTAAGTTCTTTGCGTCTAGGTAATTAAATACTTGCAACATGTATCTATTGTATTGAAATACGTATTTCGAAACACATAGATATGTCAGTACTTTGTAATCCAACGGCAGAAACAACATTTGTCAATAATGTTAAATATCAACAGTTCCTATATTAGACACGTTGAGATTTATGGAAGTGGAAGCTGCAGCAATAACGGATGTTCTATTACTTCCGGAAGGTGGAGTTGCAGCGTACCTGCTGAGCTGAATATATGCAATGTCCTGTCCCAGTTTCTATTTTAGTTTGACAGGGAATAAGAGCGGAAACGGTAAGCTCATAGGCCAACATCCCCAGGTAGAGCAACTTCACTTTATGGCATAGAACGTAGGCGTAACAGCTTCATAGGATGCCCATAACGGTGAACTTGCACAAACATGTAACAGTATCTCGATTAAATCCAAGATCCTTGAATAAAAACATTCAATATGTGTAACATATATAATTTAAGTTAAATAAGTCCTGAAATAAAACAAAATTATTTTAAGAAAATAACTAACGAAGCAAAGCTTTCGCTTTTACTGCTGATTCACAATGGAATTGAATTTAACCACAATGCACAGTAAAATTATTGAACGTTTAAGGACGAAAATTAAAGCATGCTTAGCCCGATTTTATCAGTATTCGTTACTGCCCTGATAACTCCTTAAAAACTTGAATTTCATTTCGTTTCCCAAAATTCTTCAAAGGCTTCATATATCTTAATAAAGTGTTTAACAAATGCAAAAGGGGCAAGGTTTCTCTATAGAAATACATTTGTATTTACATTAAGTTTTAAACGGAATAATGATAGTCATACTTTCTTTAAATGTATTCTAACATTTCTATGTTCACAATTTAAGCTACAGCTTAAATTAACTGTACTTAAACTGTGAGGTACAGCCCTTGTTGAGGCGCCTAGCTTGGCAGGTGTGATGTCGAATAAATAGGGACAAGCATAAAAATGGTTTTCAAAAGACAGTTTACACGTCATATAGCATAAAATGCATAATTTTTACTTTCTCTATTACGAATGGTAAGGGAAATATTGTATTCCACCCAAAAATTCGATATAGAATTTTTTTTGTCGGAAATGTAAGTTTTGAGTCCTCCTGAATTAAAAATAATAAAATAAAAAAATCCATACGTATGCTTCTATGTGAATACCATAGCTATGATGAAAAGTAGGATAATTACCGAAGTTGGTATTTAAGTTCAGCATCTTCCAAGGATGCACCAGAAGATTTTCAAAATGTGCAGACTTCTTTTTACATGTTACATTTTGACAGTTATGGTTTTCTCAAAATGAAACGATTTTGATTAAAATGGCGCTTTTTATATCTTCATAACAAATGAAGTGCATATCTTCTGGGAATGCTCTCGGAAGTTCTCTTCATATTAGATAACTTTTACATTAGAGACAAATTCTTACTACACAAAAATGTAGAACTATTAAAAGCATCATTTATGTTAAATACATCCTTTGGTGGATGTGAATCATTTCGAAGATATCTGTTGTTTTCTGTCAAACGGGAAGTTATTCATTTTTTATCTCTTGGCCACGCAAGGAGAACGAAATTTCATAACCATTACATAGCGACTAGCTTTAAAAGATCTGCCAAAACCTACTATATTTTCATATTTTGTGGTGGTATCATGTCAGCCTCACATTCAAGATGTTCGATCTTCGTCACGGTGATATCTAGATAAGGTTTTCTCCGGTTTTCTTCCCTTATACTGAACGATGATTGTCGAGTAATTCTAAGCTCTATGGATCCTGGGCTTATTTGAACATCATTTCATTCATCGTCCGATATGACTTACGTTGGAGGACGTTAATTTTAAAAAAACTTCCATATTCCGCTTTCACGTACAAGAAAATTGGCAATAATATTATTTTTACAAATATTTAACTTGATTGATATGAAGCTGATAGAGGCATAAGCGTTTGTGAGAATAGTTTGTGCAAAAGTAGAGTAAGTCATGTGAGGGCAAGACACATTTTGACTGTAGTACGACAAAGATGGACGATCATCCAGCCGATGCCGGAGATGATGTGATCAGCTTCCCCCTCAAATTTTACACGTTGCTGAGTGGACAGGGGTCTTATAAACCTGCATTGCCATGTATGAGCTGGAATACCTGAATATTACATGGCTGAGAACTGGAAAACACACTGCAACCCTACACGCCAGACCTCAGGATGGGGCCGTAAAATTTCAAAGGTAAAAAGGTGATAGTGTGAAATCTGAAATCTTGAAAAACTTACTTAAATAAGAAAATGGCAGAAATATAAGAATAAAGAAAGACATTCAGGATGAGCCATAGCACATTTAAGTGTAAGCAATACTTCTAAAATGTTTTTGTGAAGTATCAAGTAGCATAATTGGTAGGATGCCTGTTTGCCAATCCGTGGCACCAGGTTTATTTCTTGGCTAGACACTACGACTTCTTTCTTTCCGTTCGATTTAAATTTCCTCTATGTCCAGCGCCGTATTTTGTGTGTGTGTGTGTGTGTGTGTGTGTGTGTGTGTGTGTGTGTGTGTGTGTGTGTGTGTGTGTGTGTGTGTGTGTGTATTTGTGTGAGCGAATTGGCATAACATAACTATCATATTTCGAAGAGGCTAATGAGTGGCTACCTGAGAATGCATTTCATATCAACCTATGTAACACGTCGTAATAACGGAGCAGGATGGCTCAGGCGGTTTCGTCTGTGGCCCGCATTCGGGAGGCCTGGGTTCGATTCCCATGGCCAACCAACCCTGGGGGTTTTCCAGGGACGCTAGGCGAATGCTGAGTGGGTTAATTATATCTCCCGAATTTCCTGTCCCTACATTTCATCTCCAATATCATTTCACATCAACTCTCATCTGGTGGTCACTTTTAGGGTAGAAGTGTCGGCCGGTGTCTTGGCGGTGCATGGCAGGATGATATGCTCTGAGGAAAACTACTTCGTCCTCCAGTAGGTCGGTTGCCGGTCTCCGCTCCTTTGCTGGGACCATTTCGTGACCTCCAGCCAGTGAGCTTTGGGGCTCGGATCGTCTACTTGGGACCATTAGGGCTAGGCTGCTGGGCTCGTTTCCGTCCCGCAGTAGGGGAGCGTGTCTGTTGGCCTGTCGGGGGAAGTCTATCCAAGAAAACTGTGGGGACCCTGCCCTCTGTACTGTCGTGGCTCCTTGAGTAGGCCACCCTATGTCTCCTTCACCTCATCCTTCCTCCCGAGGGGGCCATGGGAACAATGGGCCCAGAATGGTGGCCTACGTACCGAATCCCCTCCGTAATGAAATCCTAATCCTAACAGGTCGTAGTGCATGTAGCTGTATGATGCCTATATGTGAGACAGTTAAAGAAAAATGTCATAGGTAATACTGCTGCTGAATCTATGGTTTTGATTGAGATTCAAAATATTTTCTTATTTTTGTGAACGATGTTTTCTACAGGATATAGACACACTCACTTGCTAATTAATTGTATCTTTTACCTACACACAGGTTTTGGTTGAAAAGTTTACTGAGTTTCTTTGCTACCCAAAACTTACTTCCACGTGCTCTCCTGCGGGTATCCACTTCTGCAGCCCAGCCCGTGAGTAATCAGTGACTGGCGTAACAGTTCAGCATTTCATTCATGCTATGCCTAATTTAGGTGCATAACTACGAGCACATGCCAGTGCAAGCGCATCTAGTCAACGAAAGAGTGTATTTGCAAAGTGAATATTCTTTTTCGTAAAACACAAAAATACTAACAAGGGCGTCTGTCATACTGATGTTACAGATCGAGCTGGGATTTCTTTTAGTGAAAATAGGTCCAAAATAAAATTACCCGTGACACGAATTTTTCTCCCATAGATCAAAGCTTGATAAGAAAAAACGTATTAATAAATTAGAATGATTCACTAATGATATCTAATTCCTCGCATAAATCGGTATTTAAAAGTATTAAACGAGAAAACTTATAAAAATGTATAAATCAAATGTAATACATATTTTTCTTTTCTTTATTGAAAGCACACATCAATGCAGGGGAGGGAGAACAAAAACGAACTGCAGCCAATTTTCTCTTCACCACATGCTTCTTCGATGCCGAACAATGCTTATTATATATATATTTCGTCCCGGGAAGCTGTCAGTTGAGTGGAAAAACAGGTCCAGGTCGACCATTACATCCCACAACTTAAAACTTTGTATAATTTCTTTCCCAGTGGAATTGGAACCCTATAGGAGATAAAGCCGAAATACAGATACTTTTGCATTCGATATATTTTCACTATAAAAATAGCAGCTCAATCTGCGACATCAATGTGGCAACGGCTCTTATAAACTGAATCAATAAAACACTCGCGAACTCTTTGTTTCTAGAAACAGATTAAGGGAATTTTTCTTATTATTAAAGATAAAGTATGAGAATAGTATGATAAAATACAGGTATATTTAGCCTGGGAAACAAATAAGAGCAGATATCTTGTCAAGAACTAGTAAAACTTATCTCTTGAAACTTTTGAGTTAAATGTCTACTATCCAAACGTATTAAGTTAATAACTAGCAGAACTCGTTGCAATTTAATGGACGAATATCCCTCCTACTTCATCACTAGCTTTCCCTCTCTACTCTCAGAAGACAAAACACTGAAACCCAGAGAGTCGTTAAAGCAAACGCACACTGTGTTATTGTTAAGGACTTGAGAATAGGTACGCACACAACAGAAGCACTGAAGAGGAAAGAGATAATTGCTGCATTGAAGCCTGGCACTTATACGTCGCCCTTGGCTGTTGTATATGCTGCCAACATATTGGAGGGAACGGTAGCCAAGACGGGAGATTAATAGCGGCGAAAGAATTTAATGATAGCTCAGATATTTTCATCAGCAAATCGCTTCCTGCTCTCGATATTCAATCAATAAATATTGCAGAAGAGCAAGTCAGCATTCATCTTCTTTTGAGAGGAAGGAGGTTCCCTTCCAAATGTATACTGGACGTTCAAATTTATTTGGGTTTTTCCTATTATCATTCTTAGCGAGTGTTTCCTTAGCCTCGTATAGGATCCGCGAGTTCATCAGAATTCTTGTTGCTATTAAATTTCATAAAAGGTATTTTTCTGCCATTTCATATCATTTGTGTTACTGAAATAAACCAATTAGAGTAGTTCGGAAGTCTCTGATACATAACTTGAATGGATGCAGCTACCAAACAATTTTCTTCCTGAGATAATTTGAAAAAATGATTTACAAAACCTGGAAGGTTCATTTTCAAGAGGTGACCTGATCACCACACTCCAATCAGTGATGCCCAACCATGTGCGAAAAAGGATAATTTCCTCCACCTACTTTTCACCGACCTATGACGCATTCATGAGATGCAAAAACAATTCTGCGTAGTACTTGGTTACTTGAATGAGCGAAGGGGAAATGTTTCATGCACAAAACAGCGCGATAATGTGATACCACTAGCTCAAAAGGATGAGTGTCACTGCTCCAAACTTACTGCAGGCCTGAGTATGACAAAATATATCCACGAAAAGTAAATGATTTCAACACAACTTTCAGATAAGTGTACAAAATACAGTATAATTTTAAACTTTTATTTTTTTATCTGGTGATCTTAGCAAACATTTCAATACTATTGCTTTTATTTCTCGTCTTCTTGTATTCAAACTTCCCTCTTTTTTATTATTTAATTATGGTTTAATTGTTTGATTGACATGTATCTCACTTTTTATAATGAGACTAATGCACCTACTTTTTCTATTACTTATAATAGCTAGTGGCAGTATTGTATTTCAGCAACAGGTTCAATACGAGATTTCTCAAGGAATACACGTTTTAAGACTGCCTAAATAAGAAAGAAAAAATGCTGTGTGTAAGTTTGTGTAAATAAAATAAAATACACGTTTTGTTTGTTAACGACGCTGGCAATTTCCAGAATCATATCAGCGCTGACCAGGTGCCAGAATTTAGTCCCGAATTCTTTTACATGCCATTAAATCTACTAATAGCAAATTTTCTATGAACAGCACACGAAAAATTAGTTAAATATCAAATTTTATGTTCTATTCAGTGTCTTCTAAGGAGCGACACAGAGATCCTCGAAAACTGTTTCCAAAACTACTTTTTAGGCGGCACAGTTTTCTTATCTCCCCCCCCCCTTCTTAAAATAGCTTTTCCATGAAAATGCCACATGTTTATATTTGCATGAGAAATGACAAGTTATCTCGAATTGTATGCAATTGGCTTATGAAGTCTTCTTCTATTTGTATAGTTGGTAAACGTAACAGATGGTTAACTTAATATCCAAAATGTAGATCTCATTAAAGAACACAATTGCGTTAAATAAAAGTTTTTGTAGCAACCATTTATCTTTTTTTTTTTCCCCTTCTTAAAATAGCTTTTCCATGAAAATGCCACATGTTTATATTTGCATGAGAAATGACAAGTTATCTCGAATTGTATGCAATTGGCTTATGAAGTTTTTTTTTTTTTTTTTTTTGTATAGTTGGTAAACGTAAGAGATGGCTAACTTAACATCCAAAAATGTAGATCTCGTTAAAGAACACAATTGCGTTAAATAAAAGTTTTTGTAGCAACCATTTCCAAGATATTAGGTATTGTTATTGGTTTAAAATCTCAAATACCCTTTTCAAGTGATAAGCGACTATTATTTTATCTCGTGAACACGGAATTTCAAAGCCGTCACATAGTGACCCAGTTTTTAAAACTCCGAATATCGCTTCAGCCTATTGTATCCTTACATCTACAAAGTGTTTAGATTTGTTATTGGAATTTATCTCGATTGATAAGAAGTAAATGCAGGAAAAATCTTTTGAAATGGTTTAGTAGAGAAAGCCAGGTGAATGCAACACAAGATTTTCTATCTTTCTTCCATGACAGCAAAACTTTAGGTCTAGAATTGTTCCCCCCCCCCCTCTTAAATAGCATGTGCGTTTATACGCCATTGTTTTCGTCTTCGATGTTTCAGTGAAATTAGCTCGAAGCTTAAATGTGTAATCTAGATCACAAAAATATCTGAACACCCAAGTTTATACTACCCAGCGTTGGAAGCATGGCGCCTTCTTTTAGGGTTTAAAGCCCGTTCTTTCTGCATATGGCACCAAAGGCGGTGGACACATGAAATAAACTAATAATTCAGAAAAGAAATTTTCGGAGCTCCTCGGCAATTGCCAATTATGAAAACAGAGGAAACCCTGGAAATATCTCAACCAGGGAGAGCGGTGGTTTGTATCGCGAACCTATTGTTAAAGGGTCCGTTCCTTAACGATCTTAACTAACCAGAGTCGAACGATTGATACGTGATGTGATCTATTGTGGGCTACCACCCCCGAAGATGACCGAGTTTGAATCTCTGTCAGGGTGAGTTACATGGATATGGTTTTTCCGGGATTTCCCTTATCCTTAAAGGCAAATGTCGGGTAGCTCTAAGCTCTATGGACCCTGGGCTCATTTGACCATCATCTCACCCATTCCATTCACTGTCCGATATTACTTAACGTTGGAGGACGTAAAATTAAAAAAAAAAAAAAAATTAAAAAGGAGATCGCAGGCCGGCAGAGAGCGCAGTCGCGGAGGCATGAGGAATCCCTTACAGTTGGATAATTGTCACCCGATGGATCACCGAAGCTTCTCACCACCACCCAGGAAAGGGCAATGAAGCTACCCTAGTGGCCAGGGCAAGAACTTCAAGGGGAGTCAGGGAAAAACGTTTACAGAGCGCGCGCATACATCGGAACTACTGTTACACTACATTTTATTGTAAAAGAAATAATTAAATGTGGTATGTGTGACCCGCATCTCATAAATCTCCAGGTCGCTTTCAAGCAAGCTAGGTACACTTGTTACTTACTCGCATGTGAGCAAAAATACTATCGGTATTAAACATCTAAAGCGCAAGCGTGTTGAAAGGTATGGGATGAGAGCCGATTTCAACCAAACTGGATTTACTTAAAACTCATAAAAATGTACATTACATACCTACTTCTAGCACACCCTCTAGGGGAGGACATGAAACTCAACATTAAAAGTAACGAAGGAGGCGAAGATTCATAAAAAAAATCCATAAATTATAAGTACACCAATAATAAAGCACAAGTTGGTTTACGTAAGTAAAAAGAGCAAGCTTGGGGAAAAGTTAAGCATAAAGAATACTTCGGAAATTGCTAATGCTATAAAAAAATATGGTGGCATTCACACGACTATCTGTACTAATTATACTCCACAGTTTATAATTCTTCTCTCATTAATATGTGTAAACCTTCGTTGCACATATCGATGTATATTCGAAAAATAAATTAAACTAAAACAACAGTCAAATCTTTTCAGAGTTCGGTCAAAAGTGATGGCTTTGACTTTTCAAGAGAACTCCACTTAAAGGTATGAATAATCACTTCCTTTGAAAACAGTATAAGTACATATTTAAATCTGCAAACCAGTAAGGAATATCTTGGAAATTGCTAACTCCATAAAAAAGTTGACGTTAATTGCTTTAACGAGATCTATATTTTTGTATACCAACATTTTGTCTATTTCTTACGGTTTACCAGTTATGCAGAAGTCGTTCAGAATAAAGGCTACTTCAGAAGCTATTCCCAAAAATTCAAGATATACTTTTCATTTGGCATTAAAATTTCTTAAACTATTATTTTTTAGGGAAGGGAGCCTCAAAAAGTGTATTTTCAGAAAAATCTCATATACTTTCAAATTTTGGATAGGATACAATACTTCATCTACTTCTGTACGTAGTAGAAAGAACAACAAAGTTATTCTATAAAATTGTATATGCGAACCTATAAGTTGTCTTTTTTTGTGTGTGATTTACGTCCTCCAACGTTATGTCATATCGGACGATGAATGAAATGGGTAAAATGATGCTCAAATGAGTCCGGGGTCCATGGAGCTTAGAGTTGCCCGACATTCGTCTTTCAGGATAAGGGAAAACCACGGAAAAACTTTATCCAGGTAACTCACCCTAACCAAGATTCGAACTCGAGACCTTGAACGTGAGGCAGGCACGCTACCATCCACGCTACCGAGGCGGGCTAAGCTGTCCTTGAGTAAGTTGTGCCTTCTAAGGTAAAAAGTGAATAAGAGTGGAGAGGATTAGTGAACAGCCGGTTGGGCTACTGACATAAGATTTAAGACACAAATTGTGACTTACACCAATATCTATAAGGTATATTTTAAGCAAATCAGTTTGAGCCAAGTTTACGAAATAAACAAGAATAGTCTGTTTGCAACTATTAGATTATATGTGGTGGAAATTCAAACAATATATTCGTCTTGGATTCTAAATCTGTCTGACAATACAGATTTGATAGGTGTACGGTTTTTCTTTTTTGATTTGCCATTCTCTCTCTCTCTCTCTCTCTCTCTCTCTCTCTCTCTCTCTCTCTCTCTCTCTCTCTCTCTGTCACACACACGCACAAATGTACTTGGTGAGTCCTCTATTTTGATGACCTTTAGTCACTCACGCAGGATTATATCCTCCAGCTCATGTAGTATTTCGTTGATATTTTCCATTCATCGTTCAATATCACCTGCTCGGTTAAAACATAAAATTAAAACAACAGATAAAAACTAGTTTATATGACTTTCAAAAACGTGTTTTATCTATTTTATGAAATGACGTTAGACGTAGCACTTTTTATGTTTTCACTACTGTAAGGCAAGATTAATGTTTACACGATTACATAAATGCGGTTATTATTATTAGCAGTATTATCATTATCATCTTGATGTTCTAACTAGACAAGTGATATCAAACAATGTTAAATAATGTGCAAACAAGTTCAAGAACTAAGATACTCTTAGGATTCAAGAAAAATGCCGAGTAAACAAATTATCCAGGATCCAACAGATATTACAACGACCCTTGCCATAAGATGGCTTGCTAAAATTCTGTCAGTAAAAATTTGATAAACATTAAAATCCACTTTTTAGTATATCTCACATACACTTTAAAAATACATGAGCACTCTTTGCTTCTTTCTTCAGTTAAAATTTTCCTCCAAGCGCATTTCTGACTCACAATCTGAAGAACCTGGCTTTTACCATTAAAGCATTTAATAATAATAATAATAATAATAATAATAATAATAATAATAATAATAATAATAATAATAATAATAATAATAATAATAATAATAATAATAATAATAATAATAATAATAATAATAATAATAATAATAATAATAATAATAATAATAATAATAATAATAATAATAATAATAATAATAATAATAATAATAATAATAATAATAATCGCATTTCACGAGGATCGGCTGATAAGTCCCGGGCTTCATACAGAGTGGAATATCTTATATTTTTGTGGAGAATGTGTTTCAGTTTCTACTGCACCTGTAGAAGTAGATATTCCGTTTCTGCTTGGCGTAGCCAAGCCACCAACAGCACGAGTTGACGATCTTATATCTCGTGCACTACTAACTTCATGAATTTTTGGCTAAACTTCCAGGCCCTAATAATTAAACTATTTCTACAAAAATGTATTTCGATAAACGTAAAGTGTATAGAATAAGCTTTCGTAAGAATAGTCTGCTGAAGCTATTTCAAAATAAACGTTAGTGGATAGACATTTGTGAATGTGTCACGTGAATGTAATATAAAAGACATTTTTTTTTTTTAACTTGGCAGAATATTGCTACCAGGATCGATATGCAAAGAAGAGTCTTCAGCGCTGCACTGTCCTACTGTAATACAAGGGGCGTCCAGAAAGTAAGTTCTGTTTCAATTCATCTCCGCTGCAGCGCTGCGATCGCAGTTCCACACTTGCACGGTAGACGCTCTGTATCAAGGAGAAGAAACGTGCGCCATTGTGAGATCGCTTTGACCCACGTACGCTTTTTTGTGCTTGTTTACAATGTCGGTGTTGATTGAAAATCCCGCCTCTTATGAAATCAGATCTGTGATTCGTTTTCTAAATGCTAGGAAAGTGAAACCAATTGAAATTTATCGGCAAATTTGCGATATCATAAGATGTTGTGTTTCTTCACGACAACGCAAGACCACACACTGTAAATGCGACGAAAAACATCCTACAGGGATTTGGCTGGGACGTGTTTGACCACCCCCCGTACAGCCCTGACGTCGCTCCTAGCGACTTTAATCTGTTTTTGCATCTCAAATCTTTCCTTGGCGGTCAACACTTCAACAATGAGGAAGAGCTGAAAGAAAATGTTTCCAACTGGCTGAAGACACAGGCGGCAAACTTCTATGAAGAAGGTATACAAAAACTTGTGCCTCGCTATGACAAATGCCTGCAAAATTTCGGCAGTTATGTGGAAAAGTAGCTTCACAGTTGTAGAATTTTGTGCAATAGATAACTTTTCTGTATCTGTACACAATTTAATATTATTACCAAACAGAACTTACTTTCTGGACGCACCTCGTATCAAGTCTGATTAAACGGGTGAGAACAAAGACCTCTGTATTACAAAGAAGCAAATAAATGCAGCTACTACTGATTCACAACAAATATGAAGGATGTTTACTCTTCATATCGTTAAAACACTGACCTTGAAACAATTGAAATACGAGTAGTTAGGTCATTTTTACTTTATTGCTACCCAGTCATTCCTTTTACGAGCTAAATATCTATAAAACTACGAGTAACCAGAAGCAATGATACACAACTACAAATTTCGTTGTCTTTAAAAACTATCGTTATGTTTTAAATTGCTTACTTTATTTAAGCATCCCTTTTTCAGACGAAACTTTAATGCTGCAAATATCGAAGGCTACCGAAATGGCTCCAATGTGTATCTAGAGCACTGGGGAATCAATGTAACATACAAAAAACGAAATACCGAATAACTGATGTTCTGTGATTGCCGAAGCCGGTAATATTAATCTTCAAAGTTTAAAGAGCCTCTGAGAGGGTGCTTAATGATTTTAAAAACCGGTTTACGTAGAGCACTGCATGTTGGCAAAAGTGTTTACGACTGGAAGTAATAACCCCCTCAGCTGTTCAGGAACTCGGTGACAAGGATCCTATTTATCATCCTTGGAGGATGAACACCTAGCAGAGCCAATTATGTATATGGTCTGTAGGTGTTGAAAGTATTCCTGTAATAACGGAGCAACCCACCCAACAAACATTTGCCTGCGACAGCCACTTTGCTTCCTGCTGCTAACAAAAGGGGTCAAAAACGTTTGAAACTTGCACAGTGCCAAGTAAACATCCTTCGTTATATATTATGCATAAACAGAGGCGTGAATATATTCTATCCGCCGGCATAAAAACACATCATTACGCGATACATGAATAATCTCTACAAAGAATCGAATTATCTCTATCAGAGTCAATAGCAGCAGAATGAAGTTAAAATTTGCGAAACGAAAATACATTATTCTTCAGGCACGCCTACTCTAATATAGTGTCAGACATATATTATATAATCTCTTTGACTACCGATTATCTCGTAGATGACTTAGTCCGATGTTCAATTTTTGTTTAGTTGCCTGCATAATTAATATTGTCATAAATTGCAGATGACTTTTGTGGCAGCAAACTAAGATTAGCAATTCGAGCTTCTTTTTCGAATTTCTTCAGGTATACAACTTTCGTCGTCTGAACCACTCATTTTGACATAAATTACCATTTGCTATTTTTGTACCACAGTTACGATTCTTTGCTATTCAAAGCCTCCAATATCATCTTACACCTAGTACAAACTTAGATTCTAAATTTTTGTAAAACAATGTTTAATGTTTTTATAATCCATAATTGAAATCGAGTTTTACTTAAGCAAGAGATAAAATTAGTATGGGACTAGAGAGGCTTGACGTTTATCATGCGGGCGTTAAATTTTTCACTCGCTAATAAACAGCAAGTATAATTATTGTTCGGTATAATATCAACCACTGGAATTTTGCAACTACTTAATCTACAGTATACTTGTTAATGTGGTATAGTCGTGCTGCTCGAACTGTTACCATGGATTTATGTTTGATAATAGATACCTCTCAGATAACGCATTGATTACTCCACGTGGAGTGAACATATATCTGTCATTTGTGATTCCTGCGAATTCCATTGGCTGAAGTGATGCGCTCACTGATGCTTAGCACAGGGCTGGGTAGCGCAGCAGCTCCTCCCTCACTCTTACAAGAATAATCAGTGCCTCATCTGAGAAGTTTCTATTAACAAAGATAAAACCATGGTAAAGGTTCAAGCAGCGCGACTATATATATATAACACGCAGGATTACTTCTGAAACCATTCAAGCTATTGGGACAATTCTTTCACCATTGAAAGGAACTGTTCTTTCTGAGAGACAAGACACAAAAAGTTAGGATGATGTCACTTTCATCTTGAACAATATTAACCTAATATTTGTGCCATAACCTTATTGGTGTCCCCATCCGGTAAAACTTGAAAGTTCTATATTATGTTATTTCTTCCTCTTCTAAGATGCAGGGCGTTTTTGCACTTAAATATTATAAAATGTTTAGACAATAACTGCTTTTTAGATCCTTCAACATATTGTTTTTGAATGTGTTAAAACTCCCCATAACATGCAAAAGGGATATTTAGCAGCAGATAAAAAGGTAGCTTCTTTCCTAAAAAAAAAAAACTAAAATACCCTCTGGACGGCCAACTAACCTACATGTTGTGAAATACGAAAAGAGCTCAGGTTGTTGTAGATGTTACATATATCCGTTACATAGAGACGTCGTCGTGACAAGCATCAATTTGTAGCTGCGGTTGGCACCAGATGGTATACGCGGCCCTCTGACCTGTTTTCCTCGATTCTGAAAACACACGTCCCTCATTTTGCATTCATTCATTCATTGCTATCTGCTCCAAAATACCAGTGGCTCACTTTGATTGTTATTTGATTTGCTGTAGAGCAGGAGCGGCTCCGGCGGCAGTGTCTCCGTGCCATGATACTGCCTTACAAGAGCGAAGAAATAGGATTTTAAAGTGTTTGTATATTCCCAATGCAGTCAGTCATGCTTAGTATTTTTCAAGACTAACAACAAACAACCACAGAAGCTGATGGAAGCGACTCTAAGTTGTCAGTTTGCAACACTACTATGCCTTGGATCCGTGCCACTTCAACTTTAGCACGATATGACGTCATTGTGTAGCTCTTGACCACAAGATAGAGGAAATTCGTGCCTGTTAGCACTTGGCATGGCTATCGTTTTTTTTTTTTTTTTTTTTTTTTTTTTGTAATTTACGTCCTCCAACGTTTTGTCATATCGGACGGTGAATGAACGAATGAACTGGGTGAAATGATGCTCAAATGTGTCCAGGGTCCGTGGAGCTTAGAGTTACCCAACATTCGTCTTTAAGGATAAGGGAAACCCCCGGAAAAACCTTATCCAGGTAACTCACCCTGACCGAGTTTCGAACTCGGGACCTCTTGAACGTGAGGCAGACACGTTACCACCACGCTACCGAGGCGGGCATGGCTATCGTTGGCAGCACATGTCAATCCGTAATACATATACAAGAAATTTTTTAATTTTTTTTTAATTTTTAAGTCAGATCGGACGATGAATGAAATGTATGAAATGATGCTCAAGGTCCATAGAGCTTAGAGCTACCCGACATTCACCTTTCTGGGTGAGGGAAATGCTGGTAAAACGCTTAACCAGATAGCTTACCTTGACGAGATTCAAACTCGGGACCTCTTGAATGTGAGAGACACCCACCAAGAGGCAAGGACACAAATAATAGTATATTGTATTCAGAAGTGAAAAATAAGGCACTTGTAACTACTGTGTACTGAAAAGTTAGCGAAAAATTTTATTCCTTATATCACATTTGTCATTCTTTCCTTCCCATTGTTTATATTTAAAATTAATCAATGCTTTAATAATGCTACTTGTATTGCAACAATACAGCAGATGATTAAAGGAAAATTTTGCTTCTACTAGGTGTTGAGCGCACGAGAACTGCGACATGGCATTTTCTTTATGTAACTAACATGACTAAAATAAATGTTTACTAAGTAGCCTATTTCCTTCATTATCGTTAGAAGACAAGATAAAAGTACAATATATTGGAAGATCTCTGCACAACATAAGAATTAAATAGGACTTTATACGAAAAGTACACTGTTCCGTCAAAAATGTCTTATTCTGCTTTCCACGAGTTTTGCCTGGTGCCGATGTGACTCAGAAAAAGGAGTGGTGGACTTAGTTTACGCGAGTGCAAATATCAAGGTGCCTTCGCGAGTACCTTCACTTAATATGTTGCTCGGTAATCAATTTGTCAAGTTTAGGAAGCCGACATTAGCTTTAGAAGAAGAAGAAGAAGAAGAAGAAGAAGAAGAAGAAGAAGAAGAAGAAGAAGGAGGAGGAGAAGAAGAAGAAGAAGAAGTAGAAAAGATCAGTTAAACTTGAGGGTTCTAGGGATATGGCTCGCGTTGTCATTGTGGGTGGCGCTTAGTACAGCCGATATGCAATGAAAAGGTCAGTAAGCCGTGGCGTATAAGCACACTGGATCATGTAACTGAGCATTATTTCAACCATTTCTTTCATTCACCGTCGGATATCTCCTACCCGAGTATTAAAGGACGTTATTCATCCCGCCCTACCAGCTGCCTCTGCTGTACGGTTGGCCTCGTTGAGAAATGGATGTATGTTGATCTAAATTTTACATTGAATAATGATTGCGTTCTGCTATGACAGAACGGCTGCAGTAAATCTGCATACAGTACTAGCGTGAAAGAATTATTTCAGTAATGGCAGATCCAGAATTAATCAAAAGGAGAGGGGCTTTACTCTATGTTGTGAGGTTAGTGTGTCTGCTTCACATTCTAGAGATCCAAGTTTGAATCTAAGTTAGCATAAGCTTTTTCAGGGCTTTTCCGTTGTCATGAAAATATAAACGTAGAGTAACTTCAAGCTCTATGGACTCCATGGCTATTTGAGCATCATTTCACTCATTCATTCATCGTCAGATATGACCTAACTGAACGCTAAACTTAGAACACAAAAAGGAGAGGCTTGAAACGGCATACCATAAATTAAAATGCATGATATCATGGGAATATTTGACTCAAACATTATGCTATCACAACGTATTTGATCAGTATATTGGAGAAATGACTACGCAAACTAAGTAGATGCATAAACATTTTCTTTAACCCTAACGCTTGGAAATACGGCCGAAGAAATGGGAATAAATGATTTAACTCCTGCAATTTAAGTAATTGCTATAGGATTTTTTCGAATTCGTAATGAAACAAGTTTCAATAAAAGGATTTGACTACCAATATCACAGCGCTGAGCAGTATGGCAAAGGTCCATGCGAATTTTTGTCGGAATTGGCTACATGAACTAAGCCAATCCTTTATGCAGGTCTGTGTCCTGGAAATTACTATTTTAAATCCATCTGCTTATTTTCCGGTATATTTTTAATGAACGCATCTGTATATATGTACATTATAAAGCTATTCGGCACTGGTCATAAGTAAAACCATCATCAGTATATAACTCTGCTCCACTAATCACGATTCTGCCGACAACGAATTAACAATATATAGTAAATAAATAAATACATGTGTTTGGAAATGTGGTGTCAGACTGAAAAATACAATGCAACAGTCGGATCTGAACCACGGATCTCCTGGTTTCCATCCGGTTTTCTTAACCATTGAGCTACCATGGCAACGTGCTAGCATGGCATTAAACTCTACAACTAATTGGCATTTTTTTCGATAAACCACTAGAACTTCTCACATACATATGGGACTACTATCTTAATGACGTAACTTGTAAGTATTTTATAATTCCGGGATTCATCGTTCAGATCATTATTAGGTCAATTAAAGGAAATTAATTGATCTTTCACACTAGCCGTATGTGGAAAGATATACTGAAAAATACACGTTGTGTATGTAATACATCTACTTACACGTCGGAAGTCGCCATATATGAGAACCCCCAGTGGTTTACCGGGAAAAATGAGAATTAGTTGGAGAATTTAATGTCCAGCTGGCAGTTGACATGTAACGCAGTGGTTAGAGCAACCGGACGAAAAGTGGGATATCTGTGGTTCAAATCTCCGCTATGACATTGAATTTTTCAATCTGATTCTATCCTTCCCATTGCACTACACAAATGGAAACGTAAACGGCGCCGTTAATTGTCAGGGTTATATCAGCGCTGCCAGTGTGCTGAAACTTCGTCCCGCAGGAGTTCTTTTACATGCCGGTATCTACAGATCTTAAGCTGTCATTTTAGGTGTTAATGCTACATATGCAACTTTGAGTAAAAATACAGGTCATTTTTCACATGGTTTGAAAGGTAAGATTGTAAAGCTTTTCTTTTAATTACAATTTAATGCACTTCAATACGCTACCCAATTTGTCATTCCATTATAGATTCCATTTATTTAATACAACATATTTATTTTATGAATACCCTGTATAAACAAAAATGGAAATGAGAAGAGAATGCCGCTTGTGAAGAATAAATGCGATTTTATGTAAAACTAATAATTTTCTGGCATTAAATATGAAATGAAGCTGTATCAAAGGATCTGTAAGCCTCCTAATAGTGAAAGTTAGTTCGCATGCTCCTTTAGAATGAGGAAATAAAACTCCGACGTGATATGGTAAGCTGTGAAGGATAGGAAGATCAATAAGCTAATGAAGAAAGTTTTCAAAGCTGATGTTAAAGATGAGAGGAGATAGCAAGAAAACACGTCTCAAAACTAAAAGGACTAACGATTTGAATATTTCCAGGAAAAAGAATACTCCTGTTGAACAAAATTGGGTAACCAAACGTATAGGTACATGTTATATTATTTCCTATTACTTAGTTGACATTAAAAAAGGTTCTAAATTTAAATATCCATCATATATCTCATGACTATGGAAATACTTTCAAGTGCATTCCTCAATATATGTAACTTAGCAACCTCCACAGCTACATAAAAAAGTTGCAAATTTATCTTCAAAATGGAGAAGAAAATGTGTTTCGTCTTTCTTCCTGATATTTTCTACCAGTTTCATTTAGGTCTGGATATACTGTAGTCGTGAAAATATTTAAGGAAAAGTGGGCGTAAATAGCGCAGTTCTAAATCCGGCAGTCGCATGTAGTGATTCAACTTGCACTGCTGTCGTGATATAGGTCAATCTGAACATCTGGTTCAGCACAATAAGCATATTAATTTTACACAATGATTATAGGGATTTTAAACATACACTTTCTCTGCAGCACAAATAATCCATCTATAACAAAGTGGGTCTGCAGGTAGCCATGATACTTATCTTAACACCTTCCACTCTGTCATTATTGGAATTACTAGTTCTCAACTTTCCCACTGAACAGATTTTTTAGAATGCACAACAAAGTCATTTGACTCTCCGCATTCTCATCAGACACTTGTCTGATGCTGTTTTCTATTTTAGACATTCTTTCCTTTGTATCTAATTGCACTACCTACGAATGTAACCAAAAGGAGCGTTAGGACTAAATGTTCGCCTACACGCCCGCTATATTATAAACCTAAATTTCTTTACTGTAATCCTGATTTATGTTTCGCGATTTCAAACACACAAAAGATCACCTACACGCGATTTGCCATACCTTATTTCGTTGCCATGGATACGGTGACAAAGCAATAAAAGCTCAAAAGGGCTTCTATTCCTTTCAGTTAGACAAGATACAAACAAAACAAAATCTGCGCACCGAGCGGGATGACTCCGTGGCGTGTTTTCGAGAGTTCCCGGTTTCAAATCCCATGGGCCGACCAATCAGAATGGGCTACTTTCTTGGTTTCCCTTAGCCGCCGAAGGTCATGCCATGCCATGTGGTGCTGGCTGGCTGTATAAAGCCAGAAGGTTTTTGCTGCGTGCCCACCCGTTTTTAAGGGTTTTACCGCAGGTAAGGTAAATATCGGGATGTTGTAGGGTGAAATGTTGATTTTTAGGATGATGAATTTTTCTGAGGTTACTAGTAGTACCTGGGGGTTGAAGGACAGGATGCAACACCTTGCACCCTGGTGTTTTATTTATTTAAATTTTGGGTTTATAATTTTGATGCCAAGCAGCTTGGAAGAATTATGTGGAGTTCAGCTTTAGCTGCTGTTCGGATTAGCTCCTTGGTTATCTCGGATGCCCGCAAGCCATGCGGGGTAACCGGTGCTGACTAGAGCGACGTCTAGTGGGGTCATAATCTCCCAGGGATCTGACAAGGGCGCTTCTATGAGATGGTAAACTTGCGTAAAATTTTGATGCCCGGCGCCTGATTTCATCCTCCACGTATGGGAGACTCGAGGCCTCGTGTAGCAACCTGGTAGGAAAATAAGGACCCACAGAATATATAGACCTGAGTCCTCTATTCTGTGCACGTTGAAGCCATGCTAGCACGCTGTCTGCGGCCATGCCCCAGATCTCACAGGCATACAGCATAACCGGGATTACCAGCGCTCGGAAAAGGTATAACTTCATGCCAACTGGCATCGAGGTTGACCCCAGCATTGGATACAGTGAAGCAATTGCTCCCTGTACCTTAGCCGCTCGGTCCCTGATGTGTTGGCGAAAGGTTAGACCTTTGTCCAAGTTAACACCTAGGTACTGGACAGAGTTAGTCCACTCTATCCTTCGACCTCGGTAGCTGAAATTGGGGCAGTCTGCGGGGGTGTGGCGCTTTGTGAAAAGTATGGCGTGGCTTTTGTCCGGATTAACGGACATCCGCCAACGCCTACACCACTGCTGTGTGAGACGGAGATGTCTTTGTAGGGGGTTGAAGGCTCTTAGGATGTGTTTGTCTTTGCAGAACAGAAGCACGTCGTCAGCGTATTGTGCCATTTCGACTCGTGGCTCTGTTGGGAAGTCTGCCATAAAGACGTTGAATAGGGTGGGGGATAGTACAGAGCCTTCGGGGACTCCGCCTCTCACTGGTCTGAGTGTAGATGTTTTCCCCGCGACTGTGACTTTGAATGTGCGGTGTCGCAAGAAGCTGTGTATAATGTTGAGTAATTGTGTTGGTAGCCCCAGGTGGATCAATTTGTAGAGGAGCCCGGCGTGCCATGTCGTGGAGAAGGCCTTCTCGACATCCAAAGAAACTGCAACAGTGAAGGCGCCTTCCTGGAATCCCAGGGCAGCAGTCTCCACCACCCGCAGCAACTGTTGGATTGTCGAGTGCCCAGGACGAAAACCAAACTTATGTGCGGGAATGGCTTGAAGGTCTCCCAGTATTGGGGACAAGCGGATGAGAATCAACCTCTCGAGAACTTTCGAGAGGGTGGAAAGGAGGCTGATGGATCGGTAGCTGGAGGGGTGAGCCGGATCTTTCCCAGGTTTCAATATGCAAATCACCCGGGCCTCTCTCCACTCTCGTGGAAAGTACCCAAGGGTGAGGCACATGTTGAAAATCCTAGTGAGGAATAGAACCGTGTTGAAGGGGAGATGGCGGAGCATTAGGGGGGTCAGCCCATCCGGCCCCGCCGCCTTTTTTGCTTTGAGACGCTGAAGTGCGCCCTGGACTTCACTGGGACGAATGGTGGGGAGTCGAACCGCGTCCTCAGGAGGGCGACGTAGGAAACGACGCACCTCCCGGCGAACGCGTTCGGAAAAGTTATCGTCCTGGGGGTCATCTCTTGGACATAAGGTACGTTCAAGGTAGTCAGCGAAAGCATCGGCTTTGGCTTGGGGATCGTAAGCCAGGCCTTGGGTGCCATGGATGGGTGAGTTGTATTGGCCTCTGTGATTTCTGAGGGCTCTGCTTATCCTCCACACGTCGCCATCCTCGACGCGCAATCTGGCCATCTTGTCCTCCCACGCTTGCACCTTGTGCTCGCGCAGTCGGGCACTGACCTCACGACGCAAGCGTCTTAGAAGCGCTCGATTATGTGGCGTGCGGTGACGCTGGTATAGTCTCCGTGCTTCTACCTTATATCTAAGGACAGTAAAAATGAAAATAGATGGTAACAGCAAATGAACTGCCATTTATCATAAGGTGGTGTGACTTGATAGCACCCTAATGTCATCTGCTCGGCACGTGTAGAAGCAGAGGTGCAATTGCCAAGTTCTAAGGTCTTAATGGACTCGAGGAAGCTGTCATCTACCTGTCACAGAAGCAAAGTTACAGCTGCCTCCATGGACACGTGACGAAGCAAGATGTTCTGGTACAGGGATGAGACCTATGCAGAAGGCTAACGGTCCACCATACACATAGCACTAGGTATTTGCCATATGACCACTTAAAATAAAGAGAAAAATCTGGGCATGTAGACTTCCAACTTCAACAGTTATTCTTCAATTTGTTACGATTCAAAATAATGTACACGCAAAGAAAAAAAAAGCTACATAATAAGACTATTTAGTACGCCTAAGCGTATTTGATCTAGCATATGTCTACAACTACTTTACCTAGTTAGAACAAACTAAACAGAAAACTATTATCAAGTTAGATTTAGAATACTCTTTCGGGGAACACAGGATTATGAAAAGCAAGTTTTCGTACCGGGTACAGTACAAAAATTTCTAAAAAAATGTCACGATTACCAAGTAATTTAACATAAAATTGAGGACTTCAATGGCTATTGAGGACCTCATAGACTATATAGACGTCATATTCACAATAATTAATAATAATAATAATAATAATAATAATAATAATAATAATAATAATAATAATAATAATAATAATAATAATAATAATAATAAATAATATAATACTATTATTATTAATATATAATAATATTATATTATTATTATTATTATTATTATTATAATACTATTATTATAATACTATATATATAATACTATATATATAATACTATTATTATTAATATATAATAATATTATATTATTATTATTATTATTATTATTATTATTATTATTATTATTATTATTATTATTATTATTATTGTTATTGTTATTATTATTATTATTATTATTATTATTATTATTATTATTATTATTATTATTATTATTATTATTATTATTATTATTATTATTATTATTATTATTATTATTATTATTATTATTATTATTATTATTATTATTATTATTATTATTATTATTATTATTATTATTAGCCGCGCAAATATATTAAGGTTATTTATTTTTATCAAAATCGGTAAGAACCATTTTTGAGAAAGTCAAATTTAAGAAACATTTTCCTTGTAAAGGGTATTCTGAGATTGGAACATTTTCTGAAAAACTTCGGCGTTGCATCCTTTGAACATACTTGAATTAATTATCAGGTTTGGTACTCGCCAGACTTTCTGTTATTGAGGTATGCTGTTCACGTAAAAAACACACACACAGCTGTGCGCGCGATCTTTTTCTCAAAGTACTTATTTACATTCAGGGGATCTCAAAATATCTGTGGTGAAATCTCTATATGGAATTGTGGGTGGAACACAATATATCTATTCATTGCAGCAAAGAGTAATGGGTCGATTCTTGGAGCTGCTTTCAGAGCACTCTGAACATGATAGTAAGCTATGCTCGTATTTCAAAGCGAAATGGCGTGTTCAGACAGCTATGCGTGTTAATGCACAGTTCGCAGTTGTATTGATAACTGAGTGGTTAAAACATCTGCTGGTCGGCCGTGGCGTCACTTGGTTCAAGTCCCAATATTTTCTTCTTGGCTTTACTCTTAGTTATTTTACTGTTTGGATTTCACTTAACCTTAGAACATTAGTTTTAACTGGAAGATGCGATGTCTTTTTCGACATAACGTGGAAAGACAAACAAATGGAAGTATCACCTAGTTATGTTGCATCTCAATAAACCAAGACTGCTCCACAGATTTAATTTTCATGAACTTATGGGATACCCCAACGTTTTAGTAACTTTTAACAGTGTTTCTGTTATTTCATCTCAAGAAAGCCCCCGCTCAACTGCACACCAGGGGAATCGGTCTATGATGTTAAACAATGTGTAGCCCCTAAAATGTTTTCAATATTTTAATTTTGTTATTTTAAATTTATTAAGAAAAGAATTCATTGGAAATCATTAAAAATTGTGGTAGGCACGGAACAAGATTTTAAAAAGGCGAAATAGTAATTAAAGAGGTGGAAGCAAAGGAAAATGAATATTATTATGTTTTACGACGATAATATTGGTTTAAATTTTTAAGAAATGTTTGAATGTTAAATTATTTACAAATTATTTAAACAAAAGGTGATGATTACCAAATATTATCATGAAAAGTGTGAAACTAAACATGACGTAAACCAATAACAAATTATTCAATTGTCATTATAACGGCTAACTCAGTAATTTCAAATCAACTAAAGTTAAGTTCATTTGTAGTTCATTCTACGTTTAGACGTTCTGCGTAGAATCATCGTCGGGAAATAAAGAACGTTTTTTTTTTTCATAGATGCCGTCGAGTATGGAAGAAACACAATTGTGTAGAATGGACGAGGAGTAAAACATCATTGTAACGCGACACTTCTGAAATCATGTATTAATTTTGTGATAAGACGTGTTTATGTTCACTTCTGAAGGAATTAAAATTGGAATATTTGAAAAGAAGTTAAACAATTCTTCAATTTAGTAAATTACTTTCATTCTATTCCCGTTCGATACTACGACCGAGGTAAGAGGTTTTCATACGACGACTGTAGCTGTTGGGGGTAACAAAGAGACGATATCGCGATCTGGAATATCGGTTCCCGTCCATCCCTAAGATCCAGGAACAACGCCTCGATGGAGTACAGAATCTCATCGTCACCATTAGAAATCCCGTCGCAAATGCAACTAACTTAAAGTAAAGACAAGCTACGATATTCAAGTTGTAGAGTATTAGAAATGTGTTCCGAACATTTAAGGCGAATAAAAACCCTGTTACTCTATGACAAGGTCGTAGGAGGTACTTAGCACCTCGGCCTGTAGAAGAATATCTATGCCATGATGGAGCATCTTCAGGAATGGAGGGGGCAGATGAGAGGTAATCAGGATAATCGAGCTGAGGAGAGACGATAGCAGCTTGTACAATCTGATATAACCAGGGTGAAAGGTGACGTGAATTGGAGGGAAGAAAATTCAAGGGATGTAATTATCCTTCCCAGCATTCACCAGGCAACTCGAGGTATACCCCGAAAACCATAGGTCAGGAAGTTCAGCCATGGGAATCGAATCCACGATTTCCCAAAGGCGGGGGCTGCTACCACTTAGGTCGTCTCGCTCGGTAATAAAATCCCTATATTACGGACAGTACATCGAATTCCGTGTCGCATGTGTTAAGACATGTCAAGGTAACCGAGCGGCAAAAGCTTACATAATGCTTCCTGAAATTGAAACCCTCGTGTATGTGTGGCTCAGTTATTTAGGCGCCGGGCTATTGATCCCAAGCTCGCAGGTTCAAACCCGGCCCAGGTCTGTAGTTTGTAAGTGTATTTAAAGGCGACAGCCGCATGACAGCAGATTTATTGACATGTAAAGGAACTCCTGCGGCATGAAGTTTCGGCACAGCAGCACCTGGCAACTGACAGTGTCGTTAACAAAATATTGTTTTCTTTCCTTCGTCCAGCAAGTCGTAATAATTTTGCTATTACTGAGTTTAGAATGTATACAGTTTTCGGTGCCATGAATGTACAAATATTCTGCGTAAAATAAATGAGAATTCCATTTTATAAAAATCCTTGAAGACCTGGTAGTAGTGCTTCTTTCTGTCACGCATGCTGAAACTGTTCCTTGCACTATAAATGAACAGGTATTAAACGGAGAGAACACCACCTCTATGTACTTCAGACAATTGCCCAGTCCACCTTTTAACTTTTTAACTATAAATAAAACCACAGAATGCGAATAAGGTAAATAATTTACAAGGGGAGTTGACTTTGAAATTCACCTCTATTACTAAATGTTACTGTCGTTATTATGGTTATTAATAAAGTTCAGTAATGATGCCACAAACGTTTAAATCCCGCAAAACAAAGTACACACAGATTTTGTTGTAGCCCAGTAGAACATTTGTTGTAGAACATCATGAACAGATCTTCTGATAAGCTCTGTATAAGCGCGATAATTCGGACTGTAAACTTAAGTTAGCCAGAAGTATTACGTTATTGTAGTGAAAAATTACTATTATATAATGCAATACAAAATAACGTTTTGTCATGTTTACAACACTTAGAATTACCATAAATAAGTTTGAAAAGGGCACTTGTAAAATCGTAAAACCCTCCAATTCCCGCAAATTTTACAGACAAACGTAAAAGTTGGCAAGTATTCACCATCTATTATATCTCCATAACAAATGATAATTTGGGGTAATACCCCAACCTTTGTCTTATGGTTGTATTTCCTTCTAATCATTATAGTATTAACCTATTCATTTCCTTCTTCCAAGCTGCATTCACAGTTCCTTTGGAATTTGTTAGAACTCATATCCGAGAAGATTTGAATAACGAAGTGAGCGGTGGAGACTTGATATCTGAGCATGCGCAGTATCGTATAACGAGGGCTTGTACATTTCAAGCATCTCATTACCTTTTTCTTACTTTGACTTCCCGTGAGCCACAGCTGTTCTCCTATCCAATTTACAAGCCATAACCAAGAATGTCAAATATAGCGTGGGTTTTGTTTGTGTGGTTACCAAGTAACGGAGTTTCCCCGTGTGAATCAGCACCAAGATTCCGCGCCAGTGTGGGATCAGTGTACTCACCACGCGTCTTGCTCTCGGATCAGCTCCTTGGTCAAGCAGCTCCTTCACGCATTCCAGGTGACCACTTGCCGCAGCCAGGATCAATGGCGTCGTACCATCCTGCAACATGAACATCTTTGTTAGGTTTCCCATCAAAATAGAAGAATTCACACATGTGTCAAGTTTCCACGACATGCTGAAAAGAAGCCTGTCCCTTCATAACAGCTATTATATTTATAAACTACTTTAATCTTTGGTTACTTTACGATTACATTCCTTCTTATTGCTAAATTCACTCTGAGTATATTAGTACAATACAACAGCTCGAAAGGACTAAACGTCTCGCATTAACTGAAATTAGGGTTATTAATTTTGAGATACGAAAGGTCCAGATAGTTTCAACGAGATAAAGCTCACTTGTAGATCAGGGTTTCTAAAAAATTGAAAAACTTATTTGAAAAATGCTTGCACTTTTAAAAGTACTCAGTATTGATACAAAAATAAACCAAAGTTTTGTTTTTCGATTTTATTTGCGAACATGATTGTCTACTTGTTCCATAATTGTGTCCGTATATGTTTAAATTCACAATCTGAAAATGTTTCCTACATTCATCTTGAAACAAAAATTATGGCATACCACTCGTTCTAGAGCAGCAAATCTTCATTGGCTTTCCTACATAATATTATTTGCAATGCAAAATAAACTGCATTAGATCTCCCATCGTACAAGCTCCTCTCACGTCAGCTTAATTCATTCTTTTAAACCCAATATTCGATGAGTTAGCGCCAATTCGCAGAAGTACCTATCTTTTTCAAATTGTTATTTTTCAAACCGCAAAAACCATTTTTTTTGCATGGTAACTATCACATTTTATGATAATAAAACTAGATCTGCAGTTTTCTCGTATTACAAAATATTTTGTCAATGTGATACCAATACTGACATGACTTACTTTACTCGCAAGAATTTCACACATACATATCCGCAATGTACTATAGTATTTCTGTAATAGATGATTATTCTATCCAAGGTACGTTGTTCTCAATATACTTATGCTTGCAAAAACAGCATATAACTGTTTATTGCCCGCCTCGGTAGCGTAGATGGTAGCGTGTCTGCCTCACGTTCAAGAGGTCCCGAATGTCGGGTAACTCTAAGTTCCATGGACCCCGGACTCATTTGAGCATCATTTCACCCAATTCATTCATCGTCCGATCTGACTTAACGTTGGAGGACGTAAATTGGAAAAAAAAAAAAAAAAAAAACTGTTTATTCGTAATCTTGCAGGTTTCTTTTAATTTACGTCCTCCAACGTTGTCATATAAGACGATGAATGAAATTGGTGAAATGGTGCTCAAATGAGCTCAGGATCCATTGAACTTCATCTTTCAGAATAAGGGAAAACCCGGAAAAATCTTATCCAGATGACTCACTCTGGCCGAGATTCGAACTCGGAACCTCTTGAACGTGGGGGAGACACGCTACAGCTATGCTACCGAGGCGGACAATCTTGTAGTGGAATGTAAAACGATATTGCAAACTTAACAAGAATGTCCATCAAATTGTGCACTTAGGAAGTAGTCCTTCTACCTAACATAGAATATTTCGAAAACGGCTAATGTTAACCTCAAAGCATGTAAGTATTTTGGTAAAATTCGAATGCTATTCGCAACATTTAACATTAAGGCATTGTACTTTCACGTCATTACTTTGATAGATATTTGTGCAGCTTATTACAGAATTTACAGAAATTTGATTCTTCTTTAAGAGGGTTTAAAAATCGCATCACATTCGTCTTGATAATTGACGCATCCTCCTAAAATACTACAAATGAGAAACCAAAATATTCAACCTATACTGGTCATCCAATCAGTAGTTCAAGAAACCTCAAACTACGTAAAATATTTTAAGAGTGCACTTGAACTGTGATTAATATGAAGGATTAACCAACTACGCACACTTAGAAAACTGGCGAAGCTCTAAACTCTAAAAGCTCCGCAGAAAACCTTCATTAAAGCTCAAACTATTCTTAATGAACTGTCTCTGCGGTCGAAGGGTTAGCATTCTGGCTTCTCATCCCAGAGGTTCCAGGTTGGATTTCCGGTTGGAGCAGGGAATTATTTATTCCGAATTATTCAGTAAATCGTCTCTCTTAAAATACAAATGCGTATTTTAACAACTTATGTTTCATCAGTTTGTTCTCATGTTAACGCCGAAATAACCAAAAAGTTAAAAAAATTAAGTTTCTCATACAAATGAGAGAAAAACAAAAGATAAAATATCTGACCGCTCAAAACAAGATTTCTTCAGACGCTGTTAACCTATTTCTGTCGTATTTGGGGCGGAATTACTTTACAAAAGAACATTAAATTACAAAAGTACAACTCTAAGTGTTTCAGCCTGCTGATTTGCCCTAAATAGTAAGTTACAAGCCAATTCAAACATCCTCTTTCCTCGTCTAATGGAGAGCTAGATCCTGGAAAACTTTCCAGGCAGCCTCTACTATTCTCTTGGCAGAAAGTACATCTGTTCAACCCGGATCAAGAGTCGTCTCCCCATGGATCAAATATTACAGCGGCGCTGTTTGTAAATGAAAATTACTTGAGGAGTTGGTTGGACCTACTACTCTCATTGCTATGCACATTACACACTGTTGCGTGTAGCGGAAAACCTGTTGATCAATTAATATTAAAGGAAGAAATTACAGCCTATCTCTCTAGCGTTAATTTAGCAAAACTGTTCTGCAAAGCTTAGCTCAGCATTTAATAGTCTCAACTTTACAAAAAATGCTGTTTTACATCTTATTTTAACTACATCACTACATTAGTCTTCATTCCACACAATAGTGTACAAGTGGTTTTTTTATTTTTAATTTAGTCTAGCATTTTATGTAAAACGCCTAAATATGGTGCTTTTAAAGAATAACTATGATACAATTCATTTTATGCATAATGTAAACTATAAAAGATTGGCAATTATATCTGAAGTAATTCTTGATAAATAGTATTTAATATGATACAAATGTATAATATCTAAAACAAAATCTAAAACCAACGAAAAGGTATTTCAAAGTTTCAGGACGAGAAGGCTATCGAAAGCTCTATTTATTCCAAACATAAATCTGACATTGACTTTAAAAATAAATACAAATATAATTTTAAAAACTGATATCATCAAACCCCACATGCTTCTTACGACTATATAATATTCTAACAATGTCAGTTTTTAAAACCTGATAACAACTTTTGAGTCCAAAGATTGGAGTTAATTCCTTGGACTGTGTAACAGTAGAATTCTGGTATAGCAATACTGCTCCCGCATTCATTGCTTTCTCACACAAGATGTATAATGAAGTAGTTACTGTTATTCGAATCAAAGCGAAGGTGGAATAAATGTTAGTATTATTCATCATTTTCACAAGTAGATCGCACTATTCACGGCCACTAAGATTCTGGGCATGTCTTCACGAAACGTTAGCATGATGCCAATTGAAAGCTTGGGTACAAAGCAAAGAACGCTTGCCAAATCGAATTTGTAGTCTGCACAGATCGTGGGACACACACTAACTGTTCGAACAAGTCACGTAGGAGATCGTCAAGATAAAGATTCTATGGGCGTGTGCAAATATAACGGCAAGAGATTAATATAACCATGACCATCAAGATCACGTTTAGGATGTGCCCCTGCCCATCTTCTCGGACCTCTCTTTCTTACATATCCCAAGATTTAAATTTGAAAATTTGAAATTGAGTCAATATTCTACAAATTCCGTTAAACACTGTATTTTCCAGGATTCAACACCCAAACTTTTCTACGTGCTCTAAGTCACTAAACATATTCCTTTTTACATGGCATTATGATCATGTCCAATGAGAATTTGCTTTGCTAATTTTATGTTTACTTTTCTGGTCATCTATAGCCTTATTGATTTATTATTCGACTAAGAAGAGTGCAATAGTTATTTCTCAACAATAGTGTTTTATGATCCATTATCCGTGCACTGAATTTCCCACAATCAGTACTGGTAATCTACTACTTAAATGGCTTGCCTATTTTACAACTATACGCACAGCTTATGTAAAAGTTTCAGACTTTCGATATATTTAATATTACAGGAATATGATACTTGATAGTTATATTTAACCTTTAAATTTGTACTTTATTATTATATCTTCAAGCGTATTTATTAACTTATCATTCAAATTCATAAACTACATGTGTAAACTGAATGTTATTGATTTTTCTAAGGTAAACAAGCACTTGAGGATAATCGACCTTACTACTGAAAGCACCAAGTACAACAGGTGTTAATTACTAACTTTATTTTCACCCAATATTATTTCTATTACCTATTATCGTTAAAACATCGTATTCAGTATACGTGCATTTAGTCCTTTAAAGAATCTGAAAGCAAAACATACTGGACTTCAAATTATTCTTCGTTCTCCAACGATGGCCTCAGTTCAGTCTATCGCAATATATGTAGGTACTTTTATATACATACATATATATTAACTTATTCATTTTCGTTTACCTTTTAAAAATAAAGAAACCAATACAATCAGTAAGATAAAAAAATAAAGAATAAATACTGTCACTAATGCACTAATGTAATTAAATTTTAATATATAAACTTGAGTAAAAAAGAAACTGAATTGTATTTTTTTAACTGTTGGGGCACTGTACAGGACATATTTTGTTCATTCTCTGTCGAAATTACCTTATTTCACGATCTATATATTGGAACCTATGTTAAAAATACAGGATAGTTATCATTCATCAAAATGTATTTTGTCTTATTTTCACGAGTATTTTCTGTGAAGTAAAATAATTTGTCCATTAGCTCTAGATTCGATTTCCGGCTGGGTTGGAAGCACCTTTCTTTAATTAAAATCATTCGCTTCATTCTGCGTGGGTTTTGTGTGTGTGTGTGTGTGTGTGTGTGTGTGTGTGTGTGTGTGTGTGTGTGTGTGTGTGTGTAATAATTTACTCCTCTAACGTTAAGTCGTATCGAACGATGAAATGATGGGTGAAATAATGCTCAAATGAGCCCAGGGTTAATGGAGCTTAGAGTTACCCCACATTCCTCTTTCAGGATAAGGGAAAACCCCGGAAAAACCTTATCCAGATAACTTACCCTGACTGAGAGTCGAACTCGGGACCTCTTGAACGAGAGGCAGACATGCTAACATCTACGCTACCGAGGCGGGCTCGCTTCATTCTGCAGTGCCTAAAAGCATGAATTAAGAGTAAAAGTGTTTCTGTTACACCACAAATTAATAAAAATAAAAACAAAGGGCAAAATGGCGCAACTCGCTCGCGGGTAGTCCCTGGTTCGATTACTGATGATTGACACCCTTATCCATGGGATTTTCATAGTTTCCCCGGGTAGGTAGGCGAATGCCAAGGTAATTCTTCTACCATTACTTCCTATATTTCATTTCTCTCATTGTGATCTATTTTAGGGATGTAGAACCATGGGACGGTGTTCACTGGTTGCGATGATGTGCGCTTTGTAGATTTCTCCTCTGGCGTCAATCGGACTGCCCAGTCAGAATCCGCCTGTGTGGGCCCCGCCAGGGATACGGCCAGATAGCGCCTGTTGCGTTCGAACCGGAAACGTTATGGACTGCGCCAATACTTACTCCCTCTGATCGGATCTGATAGCCCTTCAGGTCTGTTCCCTCATTTCCCCTTCCCAGGGATACAGCAAAAGCACAGGTCAGAAGCCCCGGTTGCAAATTCCATCATTCGTCTGTATCTTGCGAATGTAGCAGATGGGCTTTAGGGTGAACAAGTGCATTGTTTGTTACCGAATGTGAGCGTTTCACATTAAAAAGTAAACAAAACTACACTTAACATTACAATACAACTGCTTTTCAGCTAAGGCCCCTAAAATAACCATAGAATTAAAGGAAGCTATACTAAAGCAGTAACAAATTATTGTTACCTGTCGGCTGTCGCTTTTAAACACAATTAAATATCTGCGTTTAATCTTGGGATCAGCGCTTATAATGGGTCAGAAATTACTTAGTGAATAACGTTCACAACACCGATTACACCATTCTGACGGCGATGCATTCTTACTACCTGATTGGTCAGTGATCTGACGAGCCCCCGTCAGTTGATAACCACAAGTGTCACAAAAAGCCATAACCTCACCGTAACCAATAGAGCAATCCATATCCACTGTCGGTACAGTGGATAAGATTAGAGTTTGGTACTAAGGCTAATCTGGAGAGACATTATTTTGAAAATTTGATGAGAGTAAAGTTAGAGCACATTTATTAGTTAAGGTTTTATAGATATAATCATGTTCAAAATGCGGCGAAATAAATAAAGAAAAGCATATACCTTTTTAAAACACGAACTGTATTACTCAATGTGCAGTTGAAAATTAGGTCATGATGGTTATATGAAGCCTTAATATAATATTTTATTTATTAACGTCGCTATCAGTTGCCAGCATCATGTCAGCGCCGTCAGTATGCCGGAATTTCATCCTGCTGAAGATTTTTACATGCTATAAACCTATTGAGATGCTGTCACTTTTAAGCACATCGGTGTAGGACAAATTTGAGCCCCGATCTTGAGATGAATAGGCCAGCGCCTAACCACGCAGTTTGATACAGCTCACATACATAAATAAAATAAATGCAAACATTCGAAACTCGGCAACACCCTAACAAAGTTTTATATAGTCTATGGGAGAATTAGTGGTTTTCAAAATTATCAAAATCATAGAAATGATAGACAAACGCGCCAGCACACATTTATTTTCTTTCTTTATAAAACTAGTATAAGAGATTAACAATAATTACGTCGCGCGTGGCCCAAATATTAGACCGCTTGACTCACCAAGCGGCCCGGGTTTCGATCCCAGGCAACCGCAAAGTGAGCCATCATTCCACCAATTGCTCCATTATCATCTTTCCTTTTATCCACTTCGCCCTCAGTCCGTTCATCTACTTCCCTCACACACATTCCGGGGACCGAGCTCGTCACCCATCCCTGGATTTCTCTCTGATCCATAGTTGTGGCTCTCTCACACGACGCCTACAATGGCATAATGGGTAGAGGGGCATCAATGAACAGGATTGTCCTATATCAAGAGAACAATAACTACGCCATTTTGTCCCAAGCTTAGTAAAAAATCTATATTTTTGCAAGTTCTTGGTGCTATATCGAATCGCACAAATAATTTAACACATGTCAAAACATAGTGGAGAAGATTTCATTCAACAGAATATAAGGAACAGCATCATTTTCTTCGATAACCTTGCTGTAAAGCACCTGTGCAATAGTACTTCGGCAAGATAAATACATTTTGCGTCGCGGCTTTCATGGCCAGGGTCATCCATATTTTAGGGAAGTCGCCCGAAGAAGAGGGGAGTGCTGAAGTTTCGAGAGCCATTTCAAGCCTTCCTCATCAAGGAGAAGATTGCCCTGAGCTTCGCAAAAGTCGATAACACGATATGCCTCAAGGAACATGACAAAATACTGTGGATTATAGCGCAATCTCAAAGGCTTCCTTACTTTTCTGTCAGATGACAAGGGTGCTGTGGTTTACTGAGACACCTTCAGGCTAGATGGTTGATTCCTACAGCAAAGGCTACTTCTACAGTGTTTATTGAGTCTTGGTATAACAGTTACTGAACAGGACATTTTATTAAAACTCCAACAAATTATGCCGATTTTAAGGCGTAATTGACAGTATGGATTCCTACACAAATGTATAATCATATTCAAGGCTCAATTTAAGATAGGCTGTTCTGTTTGCAATCAGGGTATGCCATTTGTTCACTATTTCAGATCGAAGGCGGTGAAAGCACAGAATTTGTAAGGCTAGCAGCATGATGTCAGAACTCACTCCTCCAGGAAGATGGAAAACCAAATTTTGTATGACTGTGCATACATTTTACAAAAATAAAATTTAAAAAATAAATATAAAAAATAATGTTCTGAAACACATTCAACAAATAGAAAAGGAAAGATTATTTATTATTATTATTATTATTATTATTATTATTATTATTATTATTATTATTATTATTATTATTATTATTATCATCATCATTTTTAGTAGTAGTATCGTTTATTTAGTTTCTATATAGTTGTGAATAGTTCGTTAACATCTCAAAAAGAAAGAAAGAAAGAAAGAAAGAAAGAAAGAAAGAAAGAAAGAAAGAAAGAAAGAAAGAAAGAAAGAAAGAAAGAAAGAAAGAAAGAAAGAAAGAAAGAAAGAAAGAAAGAAAGAAAGAAAGAAAGAAAGAAAGAAAGAAAGAAAGAAAGAAAGAAAGAAAGAAAGAAAGAAAGAAAGAAAGAAAGAAAGAAAGAAAGAAAGAAAGAAAGAAAGAAAGAAAGAAAGAAAGAAAGAAAGAAAGAAAGAAAGAAAGAAAGAAAGAAAGAAAGAAAGAAAGAAAGAAAGAAAGAAAGAAAGAAAGAAAGAAAGAAAGAAAGAAAGAAAGAAAGAAAGAAAGAAAGAAAGAAAGAAAGAAAGAAAGAAAGAAAGAAACGACAAGTATGCGAAAGAAATATTTTTCAAAATATAGATCTTGTTCTCCTCCTATTTGCTTAATAGGTTCATGCGTCTGTCCTAAACCCATTTGTTCAACAAGTTGGTTACGCTGTCGGGCGAACAAATGAGTTCTAAAGAACGCAGATGCAAGTATGTCAGTTTTAAAGTGACACGGACGACGGAAGAGTACAGCACATGATGCTGAAGGATATTTAGCCGGCCGTATGATATCGAAAAATAGCAGCATTTCCTGGATGTTACCTCCAATTCCTACATCTAATGTTATTAATTATATACAGGGATCATCCGTATGGTGAACATAATAAGCAACAACACCAATGTGGTTTCATTTAATCATTGTAATTTCTATCTCATGTCCGATTAATTACAATTATAATTAGTGCCAAGGGCATAATGAAGACATTTACGGCAAGCATGATGGTGTTAATGTTTGAGACAAATTAAATGTTGAATTTTCCTATCAAAACACGTTCGGAAAAGAGTACAATTTAATACATTGATCATATATGTATTGTAATACAGGTGCGATCTGTGGGAAGTGCGAGACGAAGGCGAACCCTAAACATATTCAATTACATACTATATGTATGACGATGGCGTATAATACAAATATTTACACGAAAATAAAATATTTCAACTGTTTGAAAGCAGTATCACGGTTAAGCGCGTTAGCCTGTGCGTAAAAGTGATCGATTAGTCACTGTTTCGATAGTGATGAGTAGAGCTCGAATTTTTGCATATTTGCATGTTTTATTCCTTGATAGATGTATGCAAGTAATAAATTTATTCCACATTGTAAGTTTATTACGAAAGTTTTATAGTGCATATATAAGAGGTCAGAGCATATTTAACTAATTTCTGCATATTTTTGCATATATTTTACTTTGTTAGCAATACAAATATTTCATGATACTTGAAGATAAAGAGAGGATTCAGAGAACATTTCTATTTTGTTGCTCTCTGAAGGAATGTTAAGCTATCATGTTTCTAAATGCGTAAAAGGTCGCCGAAAATGAGAACATATCTATCAACAAAAAGATCTTCCTGACATAAAAATATGCCGCTCAGCTGCTTAAGCTGAGCGTATAACAGCTATCATGCGGCAAATCTTTAGAAGAGTTCGGTGCAGCCATCGTATCTTTAAACTTGATACGGTTTGTACTAATGTTACAAGACAAATGAAGCTGTCGGATGCAACGATATTTCCAAGAAATAAAAGGTACCAATTTCACTCAAGCATACTCATCTACTGTTTCGACAGTAGATTGATGGAAATCCCACTCTAACAACAGATGGAAATATAATGCTGTGTCAAGTGTGTGAAAAACGATTAAGGTGTATTGTTGTATTTGTAACAGAATATTTTAAAAATCAACAGGATTTTCAAGTTAGTGATTGTTGCGTTGGTTTTATTAAAGTAAAATAACATCATACTATTTTATATCACTGTTATAGGTGTACTGCGACAAAGTCCCAGTTTACGCAATAAACAGCTATTCATAAAAATGTATCTAAGGTCCAAACAACCTTACCAGCAGCATTTTCTGCAAGCAGAAGTGTAAACGATGACAGTGACAATTTTTCGGAAGATATCTGCAAACCAATAGTTTCAGCCAACATTCCTTTGAATGAGTTAATATGGAATTTCGAAATTTCCTGGAAAAAATATTCCGGACGAAAAGTTTCTGACGAATCAACAATAAGGATAAACTATCTTGGCAAAGTGTATGAAGAGATAAATTTAAACATTTATTAAACAAAATTAGTTTGTGTATCAACTACCCCTACACCCTCCCCAATATTTTGAGTTTTATAAAAATTGTCATTTATTTAAAACCCTTAAATGTATTATATCCAAATATTTTCAATTTGAAAAAAAATTACGTATGGCCTGCAGTATGGCAGGAAGTTTTGATTTTTAGTTGTTTATTTTTTAATCAATCAACAAACATTTTCTATATTTTTTAAACTTATTTCTCCTAAAACTGAGACCCCAAATTACACCCTTGATCTTTACTAATGTTGAATATAATTTTTTTCAGGTAATACAAGAAATAAGAGACGATATCAGCGACTCAAACTTGTTGTCTGTCGATGACACCGACTCATATGGGAAATTTATTGCCAACTCGCCGTGGGAAAAATGACAATCTGAACCAGAAACTCCACATCTCATTATCTCCAGGGTACTGGAAGGAAACCATTCGACGATTGCTTGAGTTGTTCGTGATGCATTAAGTGTTTTGTGGCCTCGTGGCCATTCTTAGTGAAGTTACAGATGCAGCAGCATACATGTTTAAGGCTGTTAAACTCTACAGGTATTTTATCCTAAGGCAGTTCATATGACATGTTTAGCACATGCTCTCCGCCGGATTGCGAAGGAAATTGGAGCGTGTTTTTTAACTAATGCCTTAATTTCCTCTGTGAAAAAAGGGTTTGTGAGAAAACGCCATTAAGAGTGAAATTATTTACTGTTATGATGCAAGAAATTTGTTTACCCCCAGAGCCAATCCTCACGAGATGGAAAACATGGATTGGAGCAGCTCTATATTACAGTGATCATTTGGAAGACGTCAAAAAGGTACTCGACGTGATGGACAAAAATGCAAGTATCCCTGCTGCAATAAAGTCTCTGGAGTAAATTAGTGTTTATTAAGACCTACTTTAGTAAAATACCAGCATTAATCAAACATTTGGGAAGAAAAAGGTTGTTTTTATCTTCTGCCCTGCAAGTATATGACACAGCTGTCGCCGGAGATATACCTGGAGAAATAGGAAAGTTTCTCCGTAACAAATTTGAGAAAACTGAAGCTAGGAATCCAGGTTTAATGTTTCCTCAGGATGTGAATAAGGTGCTACAAGGAGAATCTGAAAAAGAACTTAATGCTTATTCTGTAAGTGGCATAGCCTCTTTTCAGTACTGTCCTGTGGCTTCGTGTGAAGTACAGAGATCTTTCTCTTCAGATAAGAACATTTTAAGCGACAGAAAAAAGTAGTTTCATCCAAAAGTTGTGAAAAATATTTAATTGTTTATTGCAATAAAAACGACTAATGCTAAACTAGACTGAAACAAAGACTAATAAATATTAATTTTATTAATGCCGCAGATTAAGACTGATTTTACAATTTGATCACTTCATCAACATTAATGAATGTGAGAAAGTTGAAATAATGTGCTTGATGTTGAATGCATATTTGAAAGTTTTAGACCATATTTTACAGATGTTTAGTGCATATATGCATGCTGTTCAGTGACAGTTGGTCATATTGCGTTTAAAGGAGTTGGTGGACCTTTTTGAAAAAGACAATTGAGAATAGCAGTGAGAAGATTGAAACATGTTGGAGGAAACGAGTTAGTTTTGTATTGTAAATCGTTTTAATATTTAATCAAGTATTAGATTTAGCCAGCATTCGTTATATGTGAATGTGCAAGGTGTGGTAGTTAGTGTGAGTACAAGAATGTACTGGCTTTGAGAGTAAGAAATTAAATACATCAATATAAGCGTCAAACATTTTCTTCTCCTGACAATTCACCGATTCTTCTACAATACAGTCCATTTAGGTTGTGAGCTTTAATTTGACGGCCACAGCTTACACCACGACGGAACACATGCATATATATTCATACTTTATAGTGCATATAAATCCGAGCTCTAGTGATGAGTGATGACCAAGTCATCAACTGAATAGAAGGCTGCTTGCGTTAAAAGAGTATTTTAATGTTGCATTAATTAAATCATAGGTAAATCATAACAAAAGAAAGTAAACATAAATTATATGATTTAAATGGCAAAATCGCACTATCCGATACAATTACATTGCATATCGTAACAATAAATATACAATGCCATAGTCGGAATTTGAACCATGGATTTGAATCCCGGCTATGGCACTGAATTTTTCAGTCTGGCTCTAATCATTCAAACTTTAGCCTACTCACGGCTAGTGTGGAAGAAATGATTATTTCATAAATATGCATATTGACAGTTGTAGGATTCACCTGTGCTTTACTGCAGTATTTCATCATAACAGAACTACAAAAAAGTAAAAATATACACTTAGGTATAATCTAAACTGAATTCCTCCATATTTTCTTCTGTAGTTTTTCCATGAAACTTTCTAAAGCAAGGATCGACACGTTGCAAGCTTTGCATATGTACCATGTTCTTTTATTATATACCTCTAGATTTTGAAGTAGTATAACTGAACCAGAACACTAAGGCCGATTATGTACATATTTTGTATAAATAACTTTGTGAAACTAGCAGGCACAGCCACGCCCCCTTCAAGGCCCTGTCATTTTCTTTTACTCTATGATCTCATAGAAGTGACACTAGGATGCGCTAAACTTTTTCCTGGTTTTGTTGCACCCTCCGCTAGATACCAGCATAGACTGGAGTTGATGAGCAGACTTCTAACATGACAAAGCAAGTCCCACGTCTTTAGAAAGGGTTAAGGATGCTAGATTCGTTTAAAATACAGTGTTGTCACATAACTCACCCATACATAATATCTATCACTGTATTTACTGAAACGATCATTAGGTCTGGCAGCACGGCTGATTGCCCGCCTCGGTAGCGTAGATGGTAGAGTGTCTGCCTCACGTTCAAGAGGTCCCGAGTTCGAATCTCGGTCAGGGTGAGTTACCTGGATAAGGTTTCTTCCGGGGTTTCCTCTTATCCTTAAAATACGAATGTCGGGTAGCTCTAAGCTCCATGGATCCTGGACACATTTGAGCATCATTTCACCCCTTTTATTCACCGTCCGATATGACTTAACGTTGGAGGACATAAAATTATAAAAAAGAGCAAATAAACAGTTCAAACCCCTCTCCTCTTCATGCCGCCGTTTGCCTTCTTGTGGTAGGAAGACAGTACATTAATTTCATATACGAGAGTTACTGACAACTTCATTCGCCTTATATCTATTTATTTACTCGTACTCCGTTTGCATTAGAGCTACTGTTATCCTATTCTCTTCATTCAGTATTAATGGTCTATAGAGTTGACAATTTTATTCGTCACAACTCTAATTAAAGGTAACAAACACAGGTTGCTGGTTAACAACAGGCATGAGAACAAATAAATGAAATGTTTAAGTTGGATGAAAATGTGAACTCTGAAATATAAATTTTAATTCAGATTTGTTATATTTCTCAATATTTGAATATAATTTCTGATTTAATTACATTAAACTGGAATAGTTATTTAGACTGGAAAAGTTAAAGAAAGAAAATCGTTAAATAAGTTCCAGCTTTCGCTATGCCTGTCAGGAAGTTGTTGAAGCATATTGGATAAGTTTCATGTACAAGAAAATGTGCACAGGTGCGTCACCATGCAACATTGATGCTCAGGTTCGTGAAACCAGACCTTTCATTAGCGCTGAAGTGTCTCCATTACAAAAAGGTTTGCGCAGATGGGTCCCAAAATGTTCACAGATATACAGAAGTTGTGAGAAGGCCGGCTGCAACTCGTCTTTCTAGAATGGCACTTCCACAAGATTAACTCTTACGCCAAATAATAATGTTAAAGTGAATAACTTATTTTCATTATGTCCCTTGATCATGCAGGAAACATTGACTTTATATGCATTAAACTTTATTAATACTCATTTATAAAAACACGTCTTTACATTATATTATGGCTCACTTATCGTCTTTACTAATCATTTACCATAAGAAATGCATTTTAATGAGCATCGTTTTATAATAAAGAACACATTCTTGGACACAAAAGAAAATATAAACACAATTTATCTTGATTTCCTACGGTGTTAGGGGAAGAAAACATGGTTTTCTCAAATAGAGTAGTCAAGCTATAGGCAAACAAAATAGCACAGTTTAAAGCAATTTAAACAGCAGATATTTCGAAAGTATACTCCTCAAACGAGACAGTGTATCCGTTAATAATTTGTATAAGAGAATAATATATATCATTGATTTCACTTTAAAGAAAATTAGGTTGTGAATAAAATAATGACGTTATTATCTTCCTTTGGCGTAGTCCAATTTTCATATTCTCTCTAAAGTTAAGATTACTTTTGGGAGGGAAAAGAAGGGAGAAAGCAACTGCTCTCTGTGACAAGGGAACATTCAAGCAATTCCCTGTTTGGAGGAATTCCTGAACTAGAATGAAATGCACAGAACACGCAGGTGATGTACTTTTTTTTAATTTTTTTTTATTTAATGTAATAGTGTACTCTGTAGGGGACAACTATATATTTTGAAGCTGGTGGTGACGGGCGATGTTCGGATATGCTGTAATTTACGTATTGATAAATCCATCTGCCCAGCCCACCAGTTTTTTTTTTTCATTCATTTATTTGTATTTTTTTTTATTTTTTATATATATATATTTTTTATTTTTTTTTATTTTTTTTAAGGAAAAGGATAAAGGAAAAAAAAAAGTCTATTTATTTTCTAAGTGTTATGGGGAAAAAGGATGGGCTCTGATTTTTTTTTTTTTTTTTTTTTTTGTAAGTCTCATAAATTAAAGTCCAGGTGCTTATTCAGGAGATTCCATATGTTAGGGTATCGTTTCATCCTATATCTTTCAGCCTTTAGCCATGATTTAAACTCTATTAAAGTCGGTTGCTCGAAACTCAGGCAGTAATGGTAGAAACCAAAAGTCAACCATATCTGTGGGTGCTCTGTTGCTCCCTTCTGGAAGTTCCAAGCTAACAAAACTGAGGTTACTGAATTTTCCGACGTTACCCCAATCATGTGTCCCGTCTGCTTCTTGGTCCATTTCCAGATTTCGCGTACCATTACGCAGCTGGTTATTCTATGAAGTTGCGTATCTACGTCTCCACAATGTTTACACCACGGCTCCGGCACTATATTGTGTTTATGTTTCTTAGCTTCCGTGGGAATGATTTCGTTTACAAACTGATACAAGGTTACTTTCCAGTCCAATGGTACAAAACGATAGCCGAAGAGTTTCCATATATTTTTCCAGGGAGTATTTGGATATTTGAGAACAATCGCCGGTACTGCCAAGATATCCTTTAATAACTCCTTATATATAATTTTGGATGTCAATGTCTTTGTTGTCCTTGCAATTAAAGGCAAAACTCTCTCATAATCCCTTCGCACCTGCCGAACACTTGTGGGGAATATGAACCTGTCTTTTTTTTTGGTGGGGAGGGGAAGGGACAAAAGAGTTGTTGCTTCAAAGATTGTCATAAGACAATGCGTTAATACTCGTTGCACAAGCTGATGATAGGATTTCGTATGGCACAATAATATAAATATCCGTGTGAGAGACTACTTATAATAAAGTAGGCTAGCTTACAAATGCACTTATATTCTTGTCTTACTATTCTAATGCACTATAACGGTAATAACTGTTATATACTTGAATAACATTAAGAAAAACAGCCAAAGTTTCCACTTAACGTACGCTAGCACGAAAGCACTTTTGAGTAATGAAACCACAAGACTGTGATACAGCCATAGAGAGCACTACAACCCCACGTAGCTCCAAATTCGGCTACCAATAAATAAACAAGGTTTCTCTATTATATGTTCCATCAAATACTTCATCATGACGTATATTATAGCAGTATATCTGATGATCTTGGTTGCCTGAAGCCAGTCAAGCTTCCTTAACGGCTGAAATTGGGAACCAAAATAGACTTGGAGAGAAGAGCGATCTTAAGCCATTCTAAGGCGAACAGGTGGAATCTCTATTAGAAGTTTTTATTTCCGATTTATATTGCATCACTATCAACAAAGGCAACAGCGCAGTGATTACTATTTCATCTATTCTCCCCGCGCCTATGTGAAACCGCAGTATAAAATGCAGATACAGCCCTGAAGGCAATAACCTAAAGATTGAATTAATGCTTTACTTGCCTAAAATTTCGTCTACTGGTCTGAGGAGCTCTAAAAACTAAAAGTCATAATACTCAAGTGATTATTGTAATATAATTAAACCTTATCAGCTTCCTAATCAAATATACGTAAGAAAATTTCCTTTTTTATGACTCAACCATCTCGTTTCAGCTTTGCAAGCTGGTTCAACTAATAGGATATCATGTCTGTTTCAAACACAGAAGCCAACAATCAACACATCTATTACGATCGGATCATTCACACAATCCGACACTACAGAAATATAATTTCGGCTGCCTTGAGCAAAGAAACTTGCACGCAGAACATTTTGAGAGGGGATTGTTAATTCGTGCAAAAAGCTGCAAATGCACGTACGAAAATAATTCAGCTTCAGGCAGTAATGGCTTTGATTAATACTTAGATTAGATCACAAATGTAAGATCATAAGTACAGTCTGGATGTAGGGCATAATAGATCAAAAGTTAGTTGATATATTGAGGTACTGGGAAGTGATAGAACCAGCTCTTATTCTCCCTTTTTTATACCTAGCTGCATATTGAAATTTTCAATCCAATGGAAATTAATTGTTTTTCCACAAAATCCGTGTGTAGGATGCACTATGAAAGGATAGAGTCAGACTGAAAAATTCAATGCCATAGCCGGGATATGAACCACGGATTTTCCCGTCTCCGTCCGGCTGCTCTTGACAATTAAGCTACTATGACCAACGTGCCAGCATGACATTAAATTCTCCAACTGTTTTTCCCGGTAAACCACTAGGAGTTCGCATAAACACACGAGACAACTATCTTGAGACAGTGCCCTTTTATAAATCTAATATTTAAATTTTTCAATAATATTTTTCAGTTGTTCTATTACATTCAAAGAACCACAGATGATGGATACGCTTAGGCAACCTTTAGGTATATCTTTTTTGAGGGGACATGCCTAACTTTCTATTGTAATGTTTACTCTCCGGTAAGTGTTCAGCACTTCTCTTTAAAATTAGGCAAATAGTGATGAATAGTGATGATCAGTTACTGTCGCGTGGGAGCAGACACCATAAGTCCGGAGTTAGAATCTTGATCACGCTGATCTATCTGGATAATTTTTTCCTGGAATTTCTGTTATCTTGAAAGATGAATGTCGGATGACTAAGCTCAATGGGTCCTGGGCTCATTTGAGCATCAATTTATCTATTTCATCCATCGTCTCATATGACTAGTTGGAGGACGTCAATTAAAAAAGTACATAATTTATTTACGATGCCTAAATCAATCAACCATAGAAAAATAAACTTTGCAGTAGTGTTAGTGAATTTGGTGCCCATGTATTTTCAACTGATAGAACAGTTTTTACGTGGGATAAATCAACGCTTGTTGATTGACCAAATAGTACAAATCTGCTCTGTCTTCAAATAGTGATGAGAACATAAGGCTACTTCCAACAGCCGTTACCATATTTAGCAACAGTCACATTTTTTCAGTAGACTGCCGGGAATTTAAACATTTACAGCAAAATCTTGTGGCACCATGCAACTACGTAACTGTATCATTTGTCAGGCAAATGTGGTTATTAAATAATAACTATTGCTATGTACTTCTGTAAGAAGAGGCAGTATTGTTCTGTTCCACACAAACATTTGATACCGATATTTCGCCTAAAATACATGTTTACCATTCCCTGGATAATAATAATAATAATAATAATAATAATAATAATAATAATAATAATAATAATAATAATAATAATAATAATAGTAATAATAATAGTAATAATAATAATAATAATAATAATAATAATAATAATAATAATAATAATAATAATAATAATAATAATAATAATAATAATAATAATAATAATAATAATAATAATAATAATAATAATAATAATAATAATAATAATAATAATAAAAGAATTTTTAGAAAAAGATCTGTACATGTGTGTGAACTGTGTGTTGTCGAAATAACCACATGCTTCATTGTTTTGAGTACCATTCGTTGCCAACTCGCTTCCATTCAAGTAGGAATCAATTCCTATCTTTAGCCAATCAGCGTCATCAGAATTTTTTCCCTACGTGGAATAAGTGATCGAATAAGAGTTGGTTCCACTTTACTGGTTTCAACATCTTAGTTGCGATCTCAGTAGAACTGGAAAATGGGATACAAACGTCATATAAATAGCGGAAAGCGGATAGAACTTCGCTTCCTCACAGCATTATTCCTGTGGCACTTGTGAAAACAATAGCGTCTAAAGTATCGTGTTAAGGAGTTAGCGCGTGCGTTCAACTCGAGGAGAAATTGAATCGTTTCCAGCAGATGATACTCGAGAGCCAAGATGATCTAATGCATCCGGAGACCACTGTAGAGGCATGTCGATACGCCACGCGCATTCAAGCGTATCCTGGCTCAAAAGGAACTTGTAGAACATCGTGCAAGAGCGACATTAACATTGGTGTCAGAGTAGAAACGTAATAGTTACATCCTCTTATCCTAAATAAAACTTTTGTTAAGTAGAGTATGACAACGGTCTGCGGTTGTCGGTTTACCACAATCTCTCATCTTGACATCTGCAGTACTCCGCATGCAGGCTGTAAATCTGGCTGTAGTTTTTCGAGTTTCCAAATATAAACAAACGGATTATTGCAAGAATATGTGTGCTTATGTTTCTCATCTGAATATATGCGCTACTGCTATCTATAGAAACCCTTGCTAATGAATGGGCGCACTTCGTCTTCACAAATGAAGAAACTTTTATGACGAATATTTGTTTCAATTCTTCCTCCATGTACGATATTGATTTGTATCTTCTTCATGTTTTAACTTTGTCCACATACGAGTATAAACAAAACACTTTCAGTACCTTCTCTAAGGGGCAAGAATAAATTGTCACAATATTATGGGTTAGCTCATATTTTCAATGCTATGTTGCATTTGGTAAGTAGCTGGACTACAGTAGCCTCGGCTCCCGGTTAGGGACCTCTGAAATGTTCGGAACTCTTGCCAAAACTGATCTTGTATATTACAATATTATGTTACATCCCATAGCATTCCCCAGTCACAATTTTTTTTACTACTAAATCCCTTCTACAACCTATTCTTGCAAACGCGTATACTTTTATCTGCTTTAAATTGAGACACATTATTGCAGAATATAAGAGCCTAAAGGAATATTGCATTATATGCCAGTGTTGAAATTATATATTTTTTCTATGATATTACAAAAAAGATTGAATGGTGACCACTTCAAAAAGTGGCAAATCATTGATAATCTGAAACTAATAACAACTAATAATCAACAAATGGCTAATTCTACAGAAATTGTTTAACTTAAACTGTGTTATTTTAGAGTTTATATATACACTTAGGTCATTCAATAATTAGTGGAAACATTTGAATTAACAACAAATAAAACATTTTTGGAGCAGCCACATTATTGTGATGTCCTCTAACATGAAGAACTCGCCTCCACACATCAGGGAGCCGACGGATGCCATCCACAACGTCTTGTTGTCCTAACATTTGAACAGACTGCTCTAATGTTGCTATAATTGTCTGTCTGGTTCCACAGCCAACTCCCCTAAGTGGTAATTTCATTTTCCCTTGCTAGTTCAATACAAGTCTAACAATGATGTTCTTCAGCAGTGCTCCAACAGCATTCACATGCACATCATCACTTGCTGATTGCGGTCTGCCAGTTCCACGTTTTTTTTATGGACGTCTTCCCTTCCTCTATGAAATATATTCGCCCACCTAGCCACGGTACGATATGGTAAAGTCTGTCTACCACAATCTTCCAATAATTCTGTATGGCATTGTCGAGCATTGATACCTCTTGCAACTTGAATTTTAATGAAGCATCTTTGTTCGTATTTACCAAACATATTTAGAGCACTAAAGATAACAGCCTACAATTAAACTTACTAAAAATGTCTTATTGTCTTCTAAGCTCACAGCTAACAAACATTAGATGCTCATATTTTTCATTGATATCAGCTTACATGATTTACCGCTGATAGCGCCAAATGCAGGCAGTGTTGCCACTAATTTTTGAGTGGCCCATGTATATGTTGTACATTAAGTTTTTGTTTATCTTTTAGGGTTTATTTACTCCGAATGAAAAGGAGTAAACCCTTAAACTGTGAGCAGCGATTTAATTCGGCAAGCCTTAACCTAGAGTACAAGCAACTAATTAACTACCATTAACATAATACTGTTTCGGGATTCATTGGGAAGGGGCGCAGAGAAAAGGAAAACCTTGTATTTTATAACCACGTAAACATAAAACGATATATAAACTATAACATGAATGCTTTGCTCTTACCCCTCCAGTCATTCTAAATTGTCCTTTCCCCTTATTTCACTCTGCTCGCGTTTATCTCGAAAATCTTTTTTCTGTAGACACAAGAAAAATTTATTCTGAGGTCTCAGAGCATTCAGTTGGCTAACTCTGTCCTAATCAACGCTACCCGTCGTAGTCGTCATCATTGCCTGCCTCTGTAACCGAAGTGGTAGCGTGTTGCCTCACGTTCAAGAGGTGCCGAGTTCAACTCGGTCAGGATGAGTCATCTGGATAAGTTTCTCCTTATCCTGAAAAATGAATGTAGGGTAACTCTAAGCTCTATGAATCCTGGACTCATTTCATTCATCATTTCACCCATTTCATTCATCGTCTGATATTACTACTGATATTACATTGGATGTTTATTATTATTATTATTATTATTATTATTATTATTATTATTATTATTATTATTATTATTATTATTATTATTATTATTATTATTATTATTATTATTATTATTATTATTATTATTATTATTATTATTATTATTATTATTATTATTATTATTATTATTATTATTATTATTATTATTATTATTATTATTATTATTATTAATTATTATTGTTGTTATTATTATTATTATTATTATTATTATTATTATTATTATCATCATCATCATCATCATCATCATAGTTATATTTATTTTTCATCCCGAACAACGCTCTAGCAAATCTACCACATAAAGAAAAGTAGATCAATTCTTCAATAAGACGATGGTTGCCTGAGGGAAACGACTGAGGAGTCAGAATTCCCTGTAGAGCTACATTCGTGACAGACTTGGCTGATGAAATATTAATCCACATTTCCGCGCAATAGGGTGCAAGAACAGCTTCCTAATGATGTGCAGAAACAAATTGGACAGCTATAGAAACCCAGCCTGGCCCTTGAGAATCGACTCTGTGACCTATCGATTTACACGTTCTACCATACCAGCGGTCTACTTTCGTTTACGATATCCCATTTTACGAGCTTCTGTAGCAAATAAGAAACTTCCATCTCTGTATAGTAGTGTCACCCTTGTTTCGAGCCAAATGTTTACTCTAAACATTAAGAACGAAACATGAAACCCACCTGTGTAGCATTTGGTTACTACCTATTCACATCAGCACTACGCCAACGCGACATGCATGCTGAATTACCTGCGTCATGGGCTGAAATAGAATGACTATATTATATCATGCTGTTCACATTTGCAGCTTCTGGAAAAACTTGGAAACCCATCTGTCAGGCGGTGTTGGATTTTATCTTTTTAAGTCTTTCTTTTATCGGACTGCACTAAAAGTTTCAAGTAGACTCAGAAAGTCATTAAACGTTTGATGACGTTATTAAACCCATAAAACTTTTAATAATTCAATCATATTTGCACCAACTCTTATATTATTTCCCATTCATCAAAAGTGGTCGTTCAATAAACAATAGATACAGTGTCAAGGCGTGGCTTTCAGAGCCAGGGAAGCTCCAAGTAATACTTTTCATTAAAATAAGAGAGAATAATGAATTTTATATATGCGCGGCCATCTAAAATAGCAAACATGGCCACAAAACAATGTTCGCGATCTATAACATCCACATAACTAAGGAACTGTAGTACATATATTCATTAAAGTGACGCATAAAGTGATACCTATGCTTTGCGTGCCGATATCATTATTAATACGTATTTTATCTTGTCACCTTTAATTATATTTCGTTCTTCCTCATAAACCAAAGAACTAAAGAACTAAAGCTTCAGTACTCTTTCTACTGTAGTCACACGTAGGCCCTTCTTGCATTGCAAGACTGCACTAACACTACATGCAGACATTCTGCTTCACTTCTCCACTCAGACGTTCCAATTTCTCCAAGAGCTGGCCCAGGCCGTGAACTGTTAACCTAACATGGAGAACGTATGTAATTCACACACTTTAACTAATAACTTCACAATAATTTCCTATGTGTCACCACTATAATCCTTTTGAAATATACTTTCAGTTGTATTTAAAAGCTCCACCAAATAAAAAATAATAAGAATAATTCTTCAAACGTTTCAGTCTTCACGTGATAAAATCTGTCACTGCTTCCTAACTTCGAAGTGTCGCGATTGCTCCCGGGAACCTACGAACATGTATTCAAAGTTATGAATGCCCGAGTACAAAAATATTCAGTAGTGAATGAGCTCGCGGAACTGTCCTGAGGCTTTCACGGCCGGTGTCATGAAGAACAGTAAAGTTTTCTTCCGAGCTTGTAGGCCGTCGTCCAGTAGGATTTGAATATCCCGACGTTTCGCCAAGGACTGCGCTTGGCATCTTCAAGAGGCGTGATCCGTGTTCGTAAGAACTTCGAGCAATCTTTGGCGAAGCGTTGGGATATTCAAATCCTAAGGCATGCATACCCGGAAGAAAACTTTACTGTTCTTCAAAAAAAAAAATGTTTGGCATGCATTTTTATGTTTTTCTTCCTTTTCTCCTGAAATTCTTGGGTAAGCGGTATTTCTAGCACTTCATTGGCTTCGCCACTGACTAGATAGCGCTATCTAGATGATGATGATGATGATGATGATGATGATGATAATAATAATAATAATAATAATAATAATAATAATAATAATAATAATAATAATAATAATAATAATAATAATAATAATAATAATAATAATAATAATAATAATAATAATAATAATAATAATAATAATAATAATAATAATAATAATAATAATAATAATAATAATAATAATAATAATAATAATAATAATAATAATAATAATAATAATAATAATAATAATAATAATAATAATAATAATAATAATAACCATAATGCTTTAAATGTTTAATATGTGATATCTAGTACAGCTGAATTCCGAACTTTCTCTCTTTTTATACACCGTAAAGGATAAGATAAATGACACTTATGGCTAAGCTGTTTCTACACCAATTCGAGCTTGTGATGTATTACTGTTTAATTCAAGTGAGTTTTTGTGACGAGATGAGTAAATGTGCTAATTTGTCCTGATGGAATGTTTAGCAGAAACAACGAACGTCAAGAAACAAAGCCCACGAATGAGAAGCGCTTTAGTGAGTTCATTTTGAAAACAACGCAGGTAGGTCAGAATGACTCAATGAAAATGTTCGAGGAGATACTTAAAACCTGGAACTATAAGATATTTCGTGGCGCCGCCCTTAAAGGAGGGATGAGCTGAGAGGTTGGTCCGGGCCTGAGAGATGACAACAGAGATTAATCTATAGTAACACATAACCGAATTTATCAAATAAATATACCATTTAAGCCATTAACTAAAAACATAAGTTATAAACGGCATTATATAGTTTGTTATTCAGATAGAATCAAGGCAACAATAATACGCTTGAACATCAGGTAAATTCTAATTATTAATAAACGTTAGTCCATTATCCAAACAGAAATTAAATTAAGTTAGGCTTTAAACAATTTCACGTCTCAAAGAAACGGCAAGACTAATTTAAATCATAACAATCACTGCCATGGGAACTAAGATTAAAAGAAAAATTAGTATCAGTACAAGATGAGTACATCTGAACCGAAATTAAAACACGCCAGAAGCCTTAGAGAAACAATGAAACTTATATAACTTTAATGTTGGAAAAAAATGCGAGTTAACATGCCATGTTTTGACTAATATATTCTCAAAGTCATTAAAATACAAACTAAATAACGAAATAATGTCAATCTTATTCACAATAGACAATGTATTGTTCAAGACAGTGCACTCTCCCCCCCCCCCCCCCCTCATTCTAATGCAGTTGGATAATAGTTTTGCAATGACTATTGCATAACTGGTGAACACTGGTAAACTGATACACAAAATCTTACCACACAAAAATGTGGCACTCGTTAATACACAATTTATGTCAAATACATTTGGGAGGGGGGAGACTGAACCATTTCTAAAATATTCCTTATTTGTTTAAATTATGCAATAATTTCAAATGGAAAGTCCTGATTCATTTTTTATCCTTTGGCCATGCAAAGAGAACATAATAACGGGATTTCAAAGCCATCCCATAGCGTCCAGCTCTTAAAAGATGTTATTATCGCACAAAACTCTTGTATCCTCATATCCCTTTGCATTTACAATATTATTATCAATGAGATAATTTTATTTCGATTAATATGAAGTAAAGAAATGAGCGATTGAAAGAATAGTTTTTACAAGAGTTGAGAATGGACCTAAGTACAACACATCACATTATGCAAATTATAAATTAAGCACTCTCCTTATGTTTAAACCTTGAAACTGCAGAGTTTTAGGCTTATATTAATTACTTATGAAGTAATGAATTCCCTGTTAATCTATAGAAAGATGGAGCCATTTTGAATTGCATACCACATTGTGCGATGAAGGCAGACATAGTCATTTGACTTGAAGCACCTAACGCCTAAAGGTATGAGCGAGATTAAGCGGACCGGCTGCTATAGCCTTAGGTATGCACATTTCTTCATTTAGGAGATGTGGGTTTGACCTTGCCACTCGGGAGAACAGTCCACAATTTTCTACTGCTTAACACATCGCTGTAAATTATTTTTGTTCGCACTATTAGCAAATACTGCAATGATCTGCTAATCTGATTCAAAACACGGGTAAGCACGTATACCACTGGTCTATCCATACGTATTACATAGCATTTATGCTTTTCCTGCCTCTCCCCTTCTTTAAACATTTCTATGTTTTTACTTTGACTGCTAATTATGGAAGAGGGAAAAAAAGGGCATTCTTCCTAAGTATTTGTGTATGCTATTTCACAGAAAGTACAATTTCTAAGGTCCTCTGAAAAGAACATTCTTAAGTAAAAAAATTATCTATCCATTATTATTAATTCACTGGAAGCTTGATTTATGTATACAATAAAATGTAACAGAAAAACTTCTAGTAATTTTCGATTCTTGGATAGTTTATACCTGAATTATATGTATCAACGGTTAGTTCCAAGCAAAAACTCACTGTTAAAATTGTGTGTGTGTGTGTGTGTGTGTGTGTGTGTGTGTGTGTGTGTGTGTGTGTGTGTGTGTGTATGTGTGTGTGTATGTGTGTGTGTGCGTGCGTGCGCTAAATATAGAACATCACCACCTGAAATGTTCAAGTTTAAAGCTCAGTGATGCCTAACCTTGAAAGTTAGGTAATTGTTTATATTTTCAAAAATACATTAAGACTTTAATGCAAAATCGTAATTTGTGGTCGAATGGTCAGCTAGTCGACTTCTCAGCCGGACGTCCCGAGGTCGATTACCGGTCACGGGTAGGACTGTTTCTTTAATGAGAAAAAATTCCCAGCTCTATAGAGCTTCCTAATGTGGATGTGAAAATAAGTTTAAAACCACGAAAATCGAAATCAAAAGTACCTCACCTGAAAGTTCAAAGAGTAAAAGCATCAAATGTTTTAGTCAAAGCCATGTGGTATAGCAATTAAATGGGAGTTTAGAAATAAACAAAAAGGATTAATTTTTATAATTATTCATCCACATTTTCAGCTTCCTTTATCCCATTTTTCTTAACAAGCTGGCATTGCACTACTAATGGACTTCTTCTCATATGGTGCTACTGACTGCCATGGAGGGCCGGTAAGAAGCGATTCTATTTTGTAATCGTCCACACGTCTGCACCGCAAGAAACAAGGTATCTAAAATAGATGTAGAATATATATTCTAAGCATTAAATGCGTATCACGAAAATCTTTCAGTTTCTCGCAGCTCATTATAAACACTTTAGAAGAAAGTTCCTTTCGTGCGACGACAACAGACTCCGATGGTTGTAAATTCCTTGCTACTAGCCGCTATTTGCTTAATTAGTTTTACTTGTTTCGTATGAAATTACACTCCTTACTTTCCTGGGAGTAAACATGAAGAGTGGATCAGAGATTCGCAAGATAACAATTGAGAAACTGCCAGGGCTCGAATTAAGGGGAAGATTCCACCTCTTAGCTGAAAGACCAGGGAAATATTTCCCTTCTTAGCTTTAAAACCAGAGTTCAGAAAAAAACAATGTAATTTCAAGTTAAAAATTGTCATTTTGGACGAATCTGCGTAGGTGCACTAAATATCCCTTTTCCTCACTCTCCCTCCTCGTCAGAAGTTTAGATTCAGGCCGCCGCGAACATTTCCGGTACAAGATGTGGAGATGTTTACATAAAACACAAATGCACATGTATAGAGAGACTAGCACAAAAATCGAAGTTCGTCCAGTTGGTGCAGCGAAAAGTGCTTTACCTTCAAGATGCCTGGATAAGGCACACCTCTTAGAGCTTTTTCCTATCTTACAACATGAATGTCAGGTACCCGTAACATCTATGGACCTCCGGTTCATCTGAAAATCATTTCACCTGTTCCATTCGCTCATCGTCTGATATGACTTAATAGTTAAAATACATTAAATGCAAGTCAAGAAACAAACAAAAATAAAATCAAAACGTTTTGTAGAATCGGATTAATTTAAAACTGAACTGCGAGGGTTCTATAGCTAACCCACACACACACACACACACACACACACACACACACACACACACACACACACACACACACACACACACACACACACGCACACACACGCACGCACGCACGCACACACACGCACACACCCACGCACCCACGCACCCACCCACGCACGCACGCACGCACACACACACGCACACACACACCCCCACACACCCACACCCCCACCCCCACACACCCACACCCCCACCCACCCACCCACCCACCCACACACACACACACACACACACACACACACACACATAACATAAATATTTAAAAAGAAAAGTAAATTACTCGTGTGCAATACATATGAACTGAATCCCTACATTACACTGCAGTTCCCTCTGAGAAATGGCAGACATGTATTGATGAACGTTGTTAATTTCATCCAAAGTGTGCCTACCCTTTTAATACCTCTCCAGAAATAAAAATAGAAAGAGCTTAAATTTGGGGAACGAGGGGACCACATATTGTTAGAGATAACTCCATCTTCAAACACGTCATGAAAAATGTAATGAGAAGTTGGCCTATGTGCCGTCGCAGAGCCCTGCTAAAAGGTCATGAAAGTACGTTCTCTTTCGGTTAATTGGTCGTTTAAAGACAGCAAAATATTTTGCACATACTTCTCATTGTTAATCGGTTCCCGGAAAAAAACGGCCTGTAATTCTGTCGCCGCTAATAGCGCACCACACTCAACTTTTATCACGCAGGGGTTCCTTATACTACATTAAGCTTTTCAAAACTCCAGTAACAGTTATTTTGTGAAATAGCATGATCACTTAAGTGGAACATTGATACGTCCATAAAGGAATATATATATATATATATATATATATATATATAAAGTTCAATTTCTCCAGCATGCAGACTACTTAAATCAATTAATTAAAATACGTTTTGTAAGGACACCCAGATTAAGTTCTTACTCTAGTAATTTCACAGGGCTTTAACTTTATTATCTTCATATCCTTTGTAAAAGAGCAATGGGAAATTCTCATTTGCTGAGAAAGACGTCGAACAAATTTCTAGACGTTTTAAGCATGTGCAATGTTCTCAAAATTTCTTCTTGAGTACTGTACGTGGTTGTCTATTTTCTTGTCGATGACATTTTCCGTTTCACGAAATTTATTTACTAATAATAACTGATGAATCGAACTCTGCTTTGGAACTTGAACATCAAGAAATCCCTTTTGAAACAATCTCCTTACAGAACGTGCTGATTCCGTATGCAAGTATGAATCGTGCATAAATACTGTTTCAGGAACAGAGTACTTACATCGTCTCATTTCTCTCGATACGCTTTTACTGGATACGCTGTACTGCCTGGCCTCATAAACACTGTTACTTGCACAAGATTTTAACTGACATTGAAGTCTCTCACAGTGGAGAAGAAATAACTTCCTGCCTCAGCATAGTGGCCGATCCCGCGGTTGCATCAATATTGCTCACCAAGTACATGCAAATTTGAGTTGTAAACAAATTTACAGGTTAATCTTGAAAGTACGGACTAAAAGTAGTATACGAATCGAAACTGGCCAGTCTCCATAGTATTGAGAATGTATTAAATTCTAAAATTACTTCATCAATTGCCAAAATTGTGCCAAATATTATCGATTTTACAGTAATTAGCTGTTTTAGTTCATAGCTCTTGAATGCGTTCAGTTAAACAGACGAAAGTGTTTATTTAGTTGATTATGGTGTCGATTACCATATGCATGTCACAAAATGTTTTTCTGCTAAAACGAAGGCAGAACCACAAGCTTAAGTGTTATTACACTGTTTTTACTCGAATAAAAGTGCACCTTTTCTTCCAAATACAGTATTTATGGAGTGTACTGAATTTGAATGGTTTGGGTGGCTCCATTGTTTAGGAGCTGAGCAACTGGTTCCAAGATCGTAGGTTCAAATCCAGAGCAGACCGACGGTTTTTAAGTGCGCTTAAAAGCGACTACCAGTACATTGTAAAACAACTCCTACAGGATGAAGCTGGTATTGATATAATCCTGTAAATGGAAAACATCGTTACCAAGCAAAATAATTTGGTTTAATCTTACGTCATGAAGTAGTGTCATTTTCTACTTCGGTACTTTTATCGTTTGCCTAGTATTGCAAGGGACACTTGAGAAAGTAAAGGAATCAGGAAATGGAAGGCTAACAGAACATCTGATGACGCTACTTTCAAGCGTAAATTATTCTTTATGCCGACAAAAATGGTACTATCCAGAAATGCAGGAAGAGAGTTCAGTGTAGCTGAGATCAACGTGGGCGTACGGCGGACACAAATTGGCATTATTTGCAACTCAAGCTGGCAGAAGTCACTAACACTGGCAGTAGTAATGAACTGCTTACTGCAAATTATTATATAACATAGGTATTTTTAATTTGACTTTAGTGGCTAGTGGATAAATAATAGGATAGGCACAAATCCAGTTCGGTACAAAATGCATTTTCCTACCATTTATGCACATTACATTCGCCAATTATTTGTTTAAGTTCAAATTTGGATACGCATAAATACGGTACTATTTTGCGTTCTAGTTATATGAGATTACGTGGTTTTCTTTGTGTATGTTAATCTATGTTTAATGAGTCACCGTCTGCGAGCTAAGGGATTCTTCAACAGCCAGAATACGAATAATAAAAAATATTCGCGTAGCCATTTACTCACATTAGTGTGTTTTCTGAGCAATTAAGTACATATATGCATCTTCTTGATAAATATATTTCTGATTTCAACAATGTTATTGCAGCATTCAATTCGTTGCTAAGGCCACTATAGGTCACTAGTTGAATATAATTTTGTATATGTATGTATGACAGTAGCTACAAATAACATAAAGCCAGAATTATTGGTAGTTCAGAGAACATGCGCTAATTCAGTGTTTTAAAGCATCTGTAACCACAAAGCCTTATCCTGCATGGCCCCTCTCCACTTCGTTGTGGAAGCATCGATTTACGTATTACGTGCATTTTGTAGCTCTGTGGTGTGGAACAATTAAAAGATTAGACCGCACCATTACTTACTGTTAGTACCAAACGCCTGCGGATTACCTCATTACTCTGGTTCCTCTCTACGGTCATTAACTTTTATGATTTCTTATCGAGCACTCGCAATTATTCCGGCTGCTCCAAGCAGTACGTCTGTTACAAGACCTTTTAGTTATATCTGCTTAATTAGATGACCATAAGAATTAACTTTAAAACATTGCAAAAAATTCAGTTTTCCCTTTTTCTTTCTCTTCAATGTATGTTAAGTACAGAAAGTACTGTATTACAATCAATATACTATGTTAAAATTTCTCTAAATAGCATGTTTTAAGGTTCCTTGAATCCCCTAAAGAACGCTTAGAACAAAGGCCAGCAAGCGCACGTGTGTAGGTCAGTGTTTTACTATTAAAATGTTCACCTGAGTTTACTATATATGTCTGGTGTAGTTCCCTTGATTTCATTGAAATTTATATAATTACAAATATACAGACAAAACTTAACTGTATCGCAGAATGCTTTGAATGCTGCTCCCTATGTCGCTTTAATACCTATGGCTCCAACTATTCGAAATCACTTCCAGATAAGAAAATATATTTTTATACAGATGGCATTAAAAGCCAGGATTTGAACATCTCTGAGTAGTGTTAAAAGAAGATAATTCTGCCATGCAGTGTTAAAAGTTTTAAAACTTCAATGTTGCCAACTTTAGTTTCTTGTGTAATGTAACTAATGGCTCAATCAGTAGGCCGAAGGCTATGTAGAAATTCCATCGAAAACATGAAGAAAACTGCTTCATATATTCCTTCAAATTCAAACAATGAGCGTATAATAGTGTAACTAACACTTCAATTCCTACTCCCTCTACACAAGGAATAAGCATTTTAAATTGCATAAGCATCACAATTCCATCATCATTATTCAAGATTTGGGCTCTAGGATCCATTCCATCCCCCTGTTCGTCTCTTCCTCAGTTTTCCTATGTTTCTTTTACCAGCTGGAACGTTGTCGGTCACTATTCCAGGGAATATGTCCTTGTTCATCGTCTTTACATATCGTTTTCAGTTATCTTTGTTCTGTTTAATCCTTTCTTGTAAGTTAATATGTTGTTCTGATGATTTTATCAGTTAATTAAAATATCAACATTTATTTAAATATTTACCAATTATCCCAGAAAACTAACATTCTTCAACATTCACCATTAAAACAATTCCTGAAAAAAATAAGAATAATCAAACATTTTCCATATAAAAGGGAGTTTGGGATTGGGTCGACTTCTTGAAAATATTCATAACGTGAATATGGAAGATGCCTAACCTGTTTTCTTTCTCGTTTTTATTCAGGGATACTCTAAACATGAATTTCAGATGAAATATCGATATTTACTTTTTGGGTGCGATACAATACTTCTACATGGGGAAGTAGCAGAGAAAGTAAAAATTGTTCTTTTTTAATTTATCTACGTTCTCCAACGCCAAATCCTATCGGACAATGAATGAAATAGGTGAAATGATGCTAAAATGGGTCCAGAGAGCTTAGTTATCCGACATTTACCTTTCAGGATAAGGGAAAATGCTGGGGGGGGGGGGACCTTATCCAGATAACTCACCATGACCAAGATTCGAACTCGGGACCTCTTGAAAGTGTGGCAGAGAGGCTACCACCTACACTACCGAGGCAGGAATAAAAATATAAATGCACTCCAGAGATTTCTCTACAGCGCAATTTTGAGAATGAACACCTCTTCCCCTGTGCACAGCTTCAAATTCGCAGGAAAAAAAAATGTCAAGTGAATGCTCTTTGTAATTAAAAGAGATCTAAGTTACTATTTTCCAGCCAGCTGATTTAGCCAACAATGACTTTTGTTTTCTGTTGCGAATGTTAACATTGCCACCGAAAGTATAACTTCTATATTTTGCTGATTATTACATCTGGAATGTCGATTTAATTAATGTTACTTATATCTCCCGAAAGTAAGAAAGTACTGAACAGTGCTCTTGTAGACTGTAATGAGGAAGCATCCCTTTTTTCTCTTTTGAGGTAATCTTCGTGAAATTACTGATAACGATGATATTCGTAGAAATGGGTATAAAATATGTGTGTGTTGCATTTCCGATTTCCTTACTCCTCATTAGAGGCTAAAATCTCGATGAATGTTTATCCTTAGATGTTGACATAATTATCGGAGTGGCCGAGTAATCTTTAAACAAAGACACTGAAATGTTAAACCTTCTCTGTGGTCTCGTAGTTACCTAATAATGGAGAGACTTCATTTTCATCACAGAATGCAGCAACTTTTGACCTCAATAAATAAGTATAAAAAATAATACTCGAAGCAAAGCCCTTTCCGAGCCAAGGGTTGCCGCGCGGCCACTGCGTCCTCCACACACTTTTGGAGGTGCAATTCAGTGCAGTACTGGAGGGTGGGACATGATCAACGTCCTGCAGTCTCACGGCCGGTATATGCGGTGTTGTAACCAGGGGCCGCTACTTCTCAATCCAAGAGCATCTCAATTGCCTAACAAGGCTGAATGTATCTCGGATCAGGTCTCTCAGTAGGAGAAAATGCCCATACTCATGCCAGGAATCGAACCCGAAACTCCTGCTTGGTAAGCAGTAGCGCTGAACCACGCTGAGACTTTTGCTCTAAGCGGATAATACAAACAGTGCTGTTATAAAAACATATACAGAGTTTTGAACATTAGGTATAATTTGCTTAATAAATGCGTTCGTGTTAAAGCATCTTTGTTTAAAAAGCCTGCAGAAGCGCTAGATGTGCGATATCCACAGAAGCGTGTAGTTTGAAGATAGCTATCTGTCGGTAGCCGTAACCTTGTGATTTCCGTCACAAGCGAGTGGTAAACAAAGCGTTTTAGAAAACAGGAAAAAGGCAACGAAGAAACGTGCAGATTATGCGGAGCTGGTGGCGGACGAGAAAATTAGAAGAAAAGACGTGACTGGCCTGAAAAGATGCTATGATGAAGCGCACATGCTTCAGCAACTCCCCACTTCAGATTCAATGAGGAGCGTGCGCAAAGAAATTAGATTCTCAGCTATTCTGTTGACAAAGTATTGTCAAAAGAGTGCGCAAGCAGTCACCCACTTGAACAGTCTCATTACGAGTGAAAAGGAGGAACAAAAAATATAACTGGGCTTCCGGATTGCCGAGATGTTTACGGTTGAGGTCTGCTGTTCAAATCCCGCTATGACTGTCCTCCCTGAATGAAGTGATCAGTTGTCAAACTAGCAAATGTTGGGAGGTACTCCAAACTAAGGCCTGGAATGTTTCTTTCCCAAACATCTTTTCCCAATCCATTCATTCACTGTTTACCGTCTTTGTGTGGCACTTATGCCATAAGAACTGACCTTAAACACCGCTAAAAATTATTTCTGTTAAATAGCCGAATTAGACTATGCATATTCGTGGCATACATAAAATGATAAACAGTTTTCTCGGACATATGGAGCCAAGAGATAATTGCGACACATTTACGTTATAAGAATCATTGGAGAAAATATGAGAAGAAACCAACATTTCCTACTTCCGAGAAATGTCAAGATCTCGGAAATATTTAATTTGTAAAATGTAACTAAATTATTATTATATGTCATGTATAATATTTCAAAAGTTAGAGATAATATCAAGTACTATAAAATAGACAAAACACACAGATTGGTTACGTTACCGGCAATAAATGAAGGGAGTTCAAATTTTTACCATGACAGCAAGAACAAATGGATCACAAAGCACTATTATCGATACAAAGTACTATCATGTCATTTCATTTCCTTGCTTAGGATAGAACAGAATATACAGAGGGAATTCTGTACGTCGAACAGCCTGATGTTTTGTACCTATGCCTCAAGTGGGGAACCCTCGGGAGGAAGGACGAGGCAAGAGGAGACAGAGGGCGGCCGATCCCAATGAGCCATGACAGAGCAGAGGGCAGGGCCATCACCATTGACTAGTTTTGAAACTCCCGACAGTGTAGTACAGCCGGCATCCGCCGTCTTGAAACATCTCACTATGCCGCATGGAGATTGGAGACCGCCCTGCCGGAGGAAAGTGTTTACCATGCAACGCCGAGGTTCCGGCGACAGTTCTATCTCGAAAGATGAAAGATGTCAAATGATAATGAAAGTGAAATGGAAGGGCAGGGAAATTCGGGGGAAGTAATGAACCTACCGAGCGTTCGCGTGGCGAACCGAGGAAATCCCCGAAATAATCCACTGGTCGGGTAGGCCGGCCACGGGAAGCGAACCCAGACCTCCCGAATGCGTGCCACAGAGGTAAACGCGTGAGCCATCCCGCTCTGTTTCCTTGCTTATACTTTGTGGTGAAAAATCGCATTCAAAAATCAAACATCCTTTATTTATCAGTTACGAAAGCCATGATTCCGCTTCTGTAGTTGATTTCGCAGTTGGTATGCGTACCTTAAGTTGAGAAATCAAATACAGGTGTTATAAACACAGCTAGAACTCTTCTCTGCACCTCAAGTTTAAATGATTCTCAAGTCTCAACTGCACCCTGGAGACTATTTCAGTTGTAAAGCTAAACGTTTCTCCAAATGAAGCACTTAATTCCTATGTTTGCGTGACATTATTACAGTAGCAACCAAACCATAGGTTGCATGCAATGCAGGAATGCAGTAGGCACTAGTTGGTTACTTATCCTCAAGCTATCATTTTAATTTGCGGCTTTATATTTGGTTCTCTTCCAGGTAACATTTGCATCGCTCTGCTCAAACATAATGAGAAGATTTGAGAAGTTTACTTTCTGCAAAACATATTTGTGTCGAGAAATATATTATACAATGTTGAGTATTAGAGACTCTACCGAATTCTCAATATAAAACAAAGAAACCACTTGGTTGAAATACGTTTAGTGCCAATACGGACAACACTGAAGAAAAGAATACAGCTGTCTATTTTCTTCACAAAATAGAGTAATGAAACACAACATCGAGTCAAAATATAGTTTTAACATTACACAGATTGTTCAGGCTATCTCTTGTGCCTTTCCAATTATACAAAATTGTATAATATACATTAACTTGAAAAGGCCTACACAGGATATCCACATAAAAATTAAGTGTAGTTGTAGCAGCAGCTTTAATTAATGGAGTATTTGTTATACTATTACTTGAATATTGATTTGTTATTGCTTGTAAGGCAGATTTTATCACAGAATGTTCTTGTTGAATGCCTTGTTGAATAGCTGAAAAGTTGATTTAGATTGGTACTAAATGACTGCTCTCTCTCTCTCATCAAAATTTGTTGAATTTGGACCTACTTATAAATACTTTGTGGCATTGCTATTTCAAATATGTCATATTTTAATAAAATATCGCTAGAGTAATTTCGAGAAAATTGAAACTAATCAAAATAGTTGCATATAAAAGGTAGATATTTTCACTGGGGGAAACTTCTTTTTAAAGTTATCTCTTTGAATGCTTCTTATTTGTCTTTTTCATGGAATTTGTATATTTATCCAACTTACTTTTAATTTTGAGTTGTGACACACACGTATGAGTCTACCGTTTCGTAGATCTACCTCTTTTGATGCTCTGTGGATTACGAAACATGAAATTTCGATATTAAGTTTTTGGCTGAAATGGAATTCTTCTTTTACCTAATCAATAGATGATAGAACAAGTTTAAATGATCGCCGATTCGATCTGAAAGATATGTCTCCAAGTAAAAGAAGTGAAGGGCCGACAATTCTGAGAATTAATTTATTAAAATTAGAGTTTTAGCTAAGTTGCCACAATCTGAGTCATGTAGACCATACTTTAAGAAATTCAAAATATTACCTCTCTTTTGTATATTCGTAAATTATGTTACTTTGTATATAAAAGCATTCAACAGTATCCCCTTGCCTAAATAAAGTTATACACAAACACCACACTCGCAGACAAAATGACTTTTTTCTTCAATAATATAGGGGCCAGTTTGGAAATAATATTATTTATGCTGTATCGAAATACTTCAGCATATTATTAAACAGACTGAAGTCATCGATAGACAGAAATACTTTTAAAAAGAGCTCAAAATGTATTTGTTAACCCACTGTTTTATAATAAAGAAGAGTTACCCATAATGGAAATTAATTACATTTTAAGCATAGTTGAGTTTTTATATGGTATGTACAGATTTACATTATCAATATTTATGTCAATTTTATAAACTTGTATTCTTTGTCACATGACTTAAGTGGTCTTATGAACAATTGTCTATATGTGTATAGTGTTATTTTATATTGTAAATTATTTTGTATTGCAAACTGACGTGGTCTATGTAACACTGTTTTTGTGTATACTATAGGACTGAAAATAATAATAATAATAATAATAATAATAATAATAATAATAATAATAATAATAATAATAATAATAATAATAATAATAATAATAATAATAATAATAATAATAATAATAATAATAATAATAATAATAATAATAATAATAATAATAATAATAATAATAATAATAATAATAATAATAATAATAATAATAATAATAATAATAATAATAATAATAATAATAATAATAATAATAATAATAATAATAATAATAATAATAATAATAATAAATTGCTGTAATGTAGGTAATTAGAACTTCGAAGTTTATCGCAGATTGGTAGTTGGACAAATGTACGTAATTTTGTTGACTTTGCACGGGAGGCATTTCTCTCTATATGTCAGTAAAATCACTATGATCAGCTGTTCGATAAGTGAACCTCGTTTTAGGTTTATGATTTCGCCCTCTAATACAGTCGCCCCATTTCTTTTTACAGCTAATACACATGTATAACGAGAACTCTCTAACGTTCGGCTTTTTCCCTTTTAGAAAGTCGAGTCATTGATTCTTTTAATCACTTCCTGTTAATAACTAACCGAAACGAATAACCATTCATGCTTAAGGGATTCGAAGTTCAATAACATCGATCAGCTTGGCACTGTGGTAGCGACTGGATGAAAGAAGCAGAGAGACAGTGTGGTAGGTGAATAACCCGTTCAACCAGAACTGCTCTGTTCTACGATGGCTTTCAGACAACCAGAATGACTTTGCCAGCAGCAGAAGAGACTCGCTATGAGTTTGAATGTCGGCCCAGGTGTTTCTTGTTCCGATTAATCTTGTAATTGCAGTCTGAAACTTTTGTTCATCCAAGGCACAGAAAGTATCCTATGGTAAACTTCTACACTTTAGTTAATTATGTTCAAGACTTCCAAATGTGTATAAGGCGTAAAAGGGTTATTCTTATCGTTGGCTCCTTCTCTAACATCTTGCACCATAAATAAGAAAACACATTTTGCTATCCTACGATTCCCTAGATATCATAGTTTTAGTGTCCCTGAATAAAGATAAATAAAAATAATATACCTATAATTGTGTGCCAATACGTCAGTCATCTGTTAAAAGTACCTAAAAATAAAAAGACGGATCCCAAGTTTTCTTCTCTCATATGTGAAAATTCTGGCACGAGGAATAAAAATAACAACTTTTAGTACTTTTGCAAATGGAATGAGAGTCCCTGTTAATCGGGAATTTCATATAACTGGGAAAACATAAAATATATACCAATAAAACTTTAGGAAAACACTGAAGTTGAAATAATTTTCAGTATTAATTATTTAAGTAACATTTGTTTGAATATAAGAAACAACTTGCCAACATTTGAAGAGTGCAAGTTAATGTTGGGTTTCTGTTTTTTAGTTTTATGTGAGCTCTAGTTAGCATTTATTAGTCTGTTGGTTAAACAGTGATTCAACGACCCATTCCACTTTGGCATACCTATAACAGCAATTATTTAAACTAATTCTAAGGACATCTTTAGACCTAACAGAAAATAAATAGAAAACACATTATTGTGTGAATAATAAGCATATTAATAATGGATAACTCGGAAATGGCTTCAAATACAAAAAGCTACTTCAAATAGTGTTCTTTAGAGTGATATACATTTTTAAATAGTACCTATGTTTTCGACCATCGCTTATAATTTACCAACTGTACAAGTTTATACAAAATTCCTTCCGAATGAAGAGGACTTCATAAACTATAACTAGAAAATTCAAAACATACATTTTATTTCTGATGTAAACATCGACCACATTCTTCATTGTCTGGAGTACAGTTTGTAACCACGCTGCTTTCATCCAACAAGAACAGTTTTATTTCTAACTTTAGCCAATCAGGGACATCAGAATATATTTCCTACTAAATCACGTGATAGGAGCTGGATTCGTCTTACTTCTGTGAAGACCTTAATCACGACACCAGTCTAATTATAACTACTCGTATAAATAAGAGCCAATGAAATGCAGATCCACCACTGACCCTAGAGTTTACAATGCTGAATTAAATACATACATTTTTCTTCTGCTGAAAACAAAAACGCTTGACGTCTGCTAAGAAGAAATGATAATGGAAAAACTTGTACAGAGCAAATCATAATTAATCAATCCTTCAAGCCTATTCCATTTGTTGTTTGTACGCCTACAGGCCTCCTTGTTTTCTCTGGGCCACTAAAAGCGACATTTAAGTTTATGAGAAGTTATAGTCTTAAGCAAGATTGTTAGATTCTGAGATAGTTGTTTATTTTAACCATGATTTTGTGATCTTGCAACAATATTTTGAAATACGTGTTTCAAGAGTCCTTGGACTCGTAAAAAGCTCTACTAAGAGTGTATGCGTTTGTGTGAGAAACTTAAATAAAAAACATGTGACGGTAAATACCACAATTAAACATTGAGTTCAGCAGCTTTCGAAGTTGTAATGCGAAGAATTTCAAGAAAATTCCCCCGAGCCATGGATCCGTTGCACAAACATTTGTTATTTTTAATTTTCTCCGAAATAGTTTTTCATTTATATGAATTTTCAAGTACCTCACAATCTTTAAGTAATAATTAATAGCTCTTGTATTCGTGATGTCATGCAAAGACTGTAGAATGTCAAACCAGGCATACAGGGATCTATTTTGTGAATATTTTAATACCGCTTCAGTATTCTGTTTCCTCCTTGTACGTAGAGCAAAATATGCAACGAAACTACTTCTTCAAGGGTTTATCTCTAACAATAAGAAGTGGAAATAGAAATAAAACCATTTAAAATTAGTATGTAGCAGAAATATGAAGCTAGACTATAAATCACAAACTGATATAAATGCAAGAGATTTCTAACGGTTTGTGACTATTGCTGTTTGGAAAATTTTGTACGAAAAATGTAAGTGGTACAGTTAACTGAACGATGATTTCGTTTATGCATTCTAATGACTGAATGATTCATTTTAAAGATTGTAATAAGCGTTGTCATCGCCGATATTGGAAATGTTATGATTTCTTTCTTCATCACTAGAGACCTCGTTGTCGACGGGCCCTTAAACACCACACACTCACTCACTTCATCACTAGAGTACCGAACAAAACAGTAACAGAACTGGCCCTCTGTGAGATTGATTTAATCAAAAACAGAAAAATAACTGCGCTGCGTATAATTGGAAAGTAAGGGAAGTTTTACAAGTCAGGGATATACATCCTTCCTGTAAGTATATCACTCTTCGAAATCCCCCCCATAAAGAAAAATGTGTTTATATTTTTATTTCCAATATATAAGAGTGCAAATCTACATGAACAAAGCTAGACCTTATTGTCTTTAAAAAGAATGAGTGTTTACTCGTGGAAGAGCTGCTTAAGGAAAAGAAGTTAAATACCTAAGGACACTGAATGGGTATTTTTCTCCTTTATTATGTTGAATTACTATTCATCATACATTGACTCATCCATAAAAGAGTAAATGCATATCTTAAAAAGTAATATTTGTACACACTGTTATAATCAAGCATGACAAATATACCAGCCAACTGACTTTAGTACCTAAAATTATCTAAGAATTTTGATGATGGATTTCTAAGTGGCAGGCGAGACTCAAATATGTTTCCAGCAATTAAAATATCAAACTGGAAAGTAATATAGAAGAAAATATGAAATACTTGTTTTTCTTTGTTTTTGCTACACATATTCATTTTGCATTCCGTGCTCAAGGTTTTTGTGTTCAATACTCTATGAAATGTGTTTGAATTTTTTATACTATGAAGTAAACTTGTGAGTAAGCTCTTTACACCAAAAAATGTGGTAAATTCACCAATGAAAATGCACATATATTTTTATATATTATTCTATTTTAATTGTTACTTCATTCACATTATTCACGATGCATTTGGTCCTGAACAGTAAATACCTATAAGCAGTAACATTCAACATGCGGTAACAGCGTACAAACTGTTATTCAGAAGGATGGAGAAATGCTTTCAGTAGTCGTATTCACGACCTCTTGCGAAGGAAAACAAACATTGGAATTACAAATGTTGAAACATAATCTACAAGGCAGAAGGCTCTTGGTAAACTATAGCATCCAACAGTATCTCAAAGCGCAGTTACAACGAAATTACATGAATACAATCAACTGAAAATAATTCAATAGCTAACAATTGCTTCATTAAATGATCTTCAAATTCTAAAATAGAATGCTGTTGAAGTTGCTACTTTTTTCACGCTGGCAACTGTTTAGTATGCCGTTTGCATTTAGTGCAGACCAGTTGTATGCAGCAGTTCCACGATTCGAAGCAAGTTGACCTCCCTCGAGGTACCATAAATATAAATCAATGAAAACTGCATTCCTTTGCTCCAGCTCGCAAAAACGCCCATTAAAAAAGGTTCGGCCGTTAACTGTACTGCGAAAATGTGTTCTCTTTTATCACACAAGCAATTTACACGACACTTAGTTGGTCCCACCACTGCCTCTTTGCAATGACCTTTCGTTAGAAAATTCACTACGTTACCACGGACTGAGTTTACTTTTGCTTCTGAACGGTGAGAAGCAAAGTTCTTGTTAGCCAATATGGCTGGTAATACGTATGAAAGCGAATCTCTCCTATTTTTACACTTACTGCTAAATCTTAAATATAAGAGGGCTGTTCAATAGGTAATGCACCACATTTTTTCTGAAAGAGGTTTTTTTTAAGCATTCTTCCGATATTTCGTTTTCAAAATATCTTACATTTCTAGGAGTATGTTTTCTTTCGGACTTCGGGGAACCCCAAAAGTATATTTGTGGTAGAATCTCTATATCGAAATTGTGGACGGAATGTAAAATACAATACTTCCTCTGGGTACAATAGATAGGCAGTACAATAGGCGGTAAAGAAAGTGAAAGGATAGCGGTGTGTACATTCGTGTATTGAGACGTTAACGTGAAACTACTGGCACGAAACACGTACATCTCGGAGCAACAGTCCCTTATAATTTGTAAGGTCATAAGGTAAACATCTACATTGCTGTGTCTGGCGGCTACATAGCAGAAACCTAAATCTTTCGAAAGAAACCGGTCTTTATATTACCATCACACTAAGACCACTCCAACACATCGGTACATATGTCTACGGAAATAAACACTCAATCACAAATTAAAGATGTTAAAGGAAGTCGCGATAAGCAAACAATCTCCGTATATTCTGAGACATTATTTTAACAGCATCTATTAATAGCTTAGCAATTATTAGATATAAATAGTGCACAATAATTTTGTTACATATTTTATACGTTTTACTGACTCATGTATTAGCTTTCGACATTCTCCATTACTTACGTAAAACAAACTGAGTATTGTATTCCACATTCATCGCTTACATATTTGAGATATTAATATGAAAAATAAAATCTACGACTTGAATTGCTCTGTTCATTGACAGAAATGCATACAATTTCGTATTACTGAAAAACCATAGGAGATGAGAAAAAATCTTACCATAGAGTTAAGTCAAATTTTATTCTATCGCTCTCTCTTACTCTTTGTTACTTTTTTCAAATATTCCATATTGTTTAAATGTTCCATCGTTGTACATTCCTTTTTGAAGTATAATGCTTGAAAGTGTGCCGTACGTTTGGGGGCAGGGGTGGTAGTACCGACTTTGACAGGTATTTGAGTATTATTTGCCCATGTTGTACCTATATAGCAAAGCAGTTACTACTTAATTAGAATCTATTTCAAGACACATTCTTCATTCTTAGCTGTGTACATGTCTGTGGAATAAGGGGCCTGCTTTACCTCTTAACTTAGAAGTCCTGGAATGAACCTTAAAGATACTCGTCTGTGAAATTTCTAAAAATCTACATTTTAGATCCACATTCCTTGGTATTTTCCCTACAACATCCGTAGTACAAGAAGTCGATACCGAGATTTCACTGGAAATACACGTTTTGAGTTTTCCATAATCAGAGAAACATTTATAGAAAAAAAAATGCGTGCGCTATTTGTGAACCGTATAACTCGTAAACGAAAAGTTAGTTAATGCATAATAAATACCAGACTTCATTTATAAGTTATTTATCTTCCAAGAATGATACGAAGATTTTGAAGAAAATTCTCCCACTTCAAACTATCCTTATCTACATGAAAAAGCTTTGAAAATTTTATTTTCTCATAAATGTCTCAATTTCTATTAAAATTCACGTTTTGGGGATATTTGTATGTCAAATAAAATGTATTTCTTGAATTTTCTGGGAGAAGCCTCTGGTTGCCTCTTAATTCTGATAACTGGTAAACGTAGTGGACAGAAAGAATGTTACTCTAGGAAAAATAAGGAACTCTTTAAAGCACACCTTTCTTTCTTTTCAGATACGATAATTTCCTAGAGAACTCTTCCTACTGGTTTCAACTTTCAAATATTTATACTTTTCTAAAATGGGATGTCATTATCTTTTTAAAGCTTCTACATACAAAGAAAAAGGAACTTCAAAATCATTACATAATGACCTTCTCTTAAAAGATTTCACTATCATTTAAAGCCTAGTGTAATCCTTCATTCCCTTTGTACCTATAAGGGAATGAGCAATACGATAATGTATGCATGGGTTACCTCAATAAACATGAAGTGGATAGAAGAATAAGCCTTTGTAGAATAGTTGGATAAGAATAAAGTCATATGACATGACTTTTATAGATTTTTATTTCCTGGCCATACAAATAAAACGGAATTTTAACAATAAGCCTTTCTAAGAATCGTTTCTACGAGAGTATAGCAAATTTTGTATGTGCAACCGATCAGAGTTTTTAAAAATTGGCTTTGAAAACATTAATTTGTTTTTTACTGTTTGTAAGTTTGTTCTAAACGATGCATTTAATTTTGAAAATTTTCATATTACATAATTAAACTCTTTAGTTATATATAAATAAACTACAGTGGTGACTTTTTAATTAAACATACTACTTTGGATGAAAATAAACGTGCAATACGAGACTTCAAAACTTAAACTTATAGAATGTAACTATTATAGTTTAACGTGTCCCTGCTTAACATATTAACAAACTAGCCTTTCAGCTGTAAGGATATATACTAAATTTAACTTATTTACAATAACGTCGTTAACCCGGACGTCCGGACCAGTTTTGAAAGAAAAAAAAATGTTTAGCGTAGTAAATGAATACTTGATTTACATACGATTAATTGCTATTCTCAGTAGGTACAGTACTCCAATTCTCTTGCCAGCGGGCCAATTCATTGCACTCACCTGTCTGGGACCAGGTTGGAAGAGAAACTTATAGTCATGGAAAAGATTGTGGCCTTGACTTGCCAGAAAACAACATTGAAAAAGAAGAAATAAGTATGGAAGAAGATTTTATAGACCTTTTAAAAATATAGATGGCTGTTCCGATGTTGATGAAAAAGACATTGACAATGACGGAGGCTATAAACTGATTACAGAGAACAACAGTATTGCATCATGCAGTGTTGCTGAAAATGAAAATAAAGAGTATTCAGATTCAGACAGTGTTGGTGAACCAGATGTTTTGAGCCACGCACAAGCAGTAGCAAACAGAAATCGATGCCTTATTTCAAGAGTCAAGCCAAATGAACTTCTGATGTTAAAACTGATGCGAGATCGTGCTGCTTTTAAGCGATATAACTGAGACAGCAGAAGTTCACTGCATTTTCTACCACCGACTAGTTTTTTTTTTTTTTTTTTTTTTTTTTTTTTTTTTTTTTTTTTTTTTTTTTTGTAATTTACGTCCTCCAACGTTGTCATATCGGACGATGATGGAATGGATGAAATGATGCTAAAATGAGCCCAGGGTCCATAGAGCTTAGAGTTTCCCGACATTCGTCTTTCAGGATAAGGGAAAAGCCCGGTAAAAAACTTATCCAAGTAACTCAGCCTGACCGAGATTCCAACTCGGGACCTCTTGAACGTGAGACAGACATGCTACCACCACGCTACCGAGGCGGGCTTGTAGCTATATTGTGTACAGTGCAAATATATAGGCTATTACGTATAGACAGTGTATGTGTTTTTAGGAGAACGTGGCCGATAGTAATTTCTAACTTCCATTTTTTGGTGATGTATTTTGGTATTTATAAAAGTATTTTGGTGATGGACATGTTTTTAATCGTTTTTCCGTCTTTCTCTGGAAAACCCGGATTTTCATTAATTCGGATCGGCCCTGTTCCAAGTTGATCCGGGTAACCGGGGTTCTACTGTATATCGAAAAGCACCTGGAACAATTGAACGATTTGAAAATGAGAAATATTCCGAAAAAAGAGTTTAAACATATTGCATATTGTTGTTACTTTATGATGTTTATAAAGCATTTAGTGTATACACCAGAAGTCTACATTTCTGCGATTTTTACTTCCTGCACCAATCTGTCATGGCGAGCAGTTTTCCATTGTGGTGGACAGGTCAACACTGCATGTTAGCAAACAGCACGAGGGATAGGAGCAAGGTTGTTATCTACGATGTCACAGCATAAAATTCAGTAGCAGTTCAACTAATTTTCTTTCGTCCTGACTTTCATGCTTGGAAATTCCTATGCTTGCTCATATCTGTTTAATTTAAATTGGTTTCCATAACTATATCCTCTAAATTGCTAAGGAAATCATGACCACTTTGAATATTTTCGGAAAGTTTTTGTTTTTGGGATTACTTCTAAAATTACATTAATGAACTCTTTCCTACTTTTTTACTATTTAAAATAGAGATAATCTCAAACGTTTACCTTTGAAAACTGATATATGCTGTGTTTATTATTATTATTATTATTATTATTATTATTATTATTATTATTATTATTATTATTATTATTATTATTATTATTATTACTATTATTATTATTGTTGTTGTTGTTGTTTTTTGTATTTAATACCGTTAAAAACGCATATTTTTAATAAAACACACAAACGACATCTAGTGTTTTTATCATCTCAATTATTTATTTGCCATTTTGTTTCCCTTTTAATTTTCGATTGATGTTGCGGTTTAATTAACCATATTCGCATACGTGATATACATTTTTATGTCTTTCGCGCAGAGAGATTATTTTAAATTGGATGAACTATAATAAAGAGTCGAAAAATCTTAAGAATTTAAAAACTGTGGAATATCGAGATATTTATATTAAAATATGGTTAAAGCATCTAATGAGGTTGCCAACATGTAAAAAAGGGCAATAAATGCACAACAGGAACCCACGAATAAAGAAGGCATGATTGCAAACTTTTAAAAAGTATTACTAAATCATTGTCGCTACCAAAGAGTTTCCACAAAATGCATGCTATATGTTAATTTAGAATGAAAATATAATAGGAAAGTCTGGACTTAACTCCTAACGTTTGACTTAAATAATCGATATCACTGTGTAGGTAGGTAGTGCACGACAAACGTCAGTTGCTATTTGGGTCTAGCAATGTTTTAGTTCCTGTAGGAGTATCATGTAGCTACTGGTTGAACCTGGCCGCACTGCGCAAAGTGTTGGTGGTGGGGGGGGGGGGGGGGATCCTTGGAGAAGACATATGCTGCCTCCCCTTACACCAGGGCGAATCTCGTGCGTGTTGCCTAATCAAGCAGGCGTATGAGATAAATAGATTGCAAATGTACACCTCTGATATGTACAGGCCCTCCGTTTTTTCTGGTTATCTGCAGTTAATTTAATATTTGAAGGTTCACTGTTGGCAAAACACTGTATATTACAATTTTATCGAAATATAGCTCTACATACAATCATTTCAATTCCTATATAATATGCTTTCAGGGATCCACAGCTATAAATAAATGCCAACCAGAATTAAAATAAAAGGCTTGTAGTGCTCTATAACACTAAAATTTTCATTTATGAATACCTTTTTTACCTTAACAAAGGTACGCATTTATTTCATAACACTTTTATTTACCGCATATTACTTTGATTGTAATGAAAGGATATTAAAACTATATATAAGACATGAAAAGGTGTTGGAACAATGTAATAGATATATGTATTTACGTTAAATCTCAGGTAAGACATCCGTAAGGAAGTAACACAACACCATTGGCAAAATGCATATTTATATGAATATTGTAGGAAATAATCCAAAGAACTGCGTACATAACCATAATAATAAAGTAGCCATAATTAATTAAACTTTACTTCTGCATACCCACAAATAAACTACACTTAATTTGTATCCACGTGAACGAAATGTGAATGTAGACAAACTGACGTCAAAATGTTATACAATGCATACCATAGCCTAAAGAGAAACTGAAATTACAAATGATTGCTCCATTTTCTGAACCCTTTGTCACATTTGCATACACTTTCGTTGTTCCAAGGCATATGGATGTTCCTAAGGGGACGCGAGATTGAACCCATCCCCATATATTGTTCAATTGGCCTACCGTCCAAGGAGCTTCTATATATTTTGTTTGCACCTTATCGCCGTAAAGTCCAACCACCCGGAATATACGGTGTTAAAGGGAGGAGAAAGCAGAAGAAAAACACAAATTGACATGCTTGTCCGTAAGTTATTTATTTTTAATAATTCCAGGAGGTGTAGCCCAACTTGTCTGCAATATAATTTATAACTTGTTAGGTTTTATTACAATTCCATCTTTCGGCTATGTTCAATTCGAAAGCAAACGAGAAACTTTCCATCCTTCTACTTCTCAAGGAGAAAAGCATGCAATGTGTAGAAACGAGTTATTTGCTACAGCTCGTAATACGTTTTGCAAATATCTCAAGACTATAATTTATGGGGTCATTACATGTCCCTTCAATGCTTTGTTTGAAATACCAATTCGTACACCTTTAACTCCTTACAGATTATCTTTCATGCTTCTGCCAGACTCAAAGCATATAGGAAAGCGGAGGGGATCTTCTAGGACTGCTGTCAGTTTTTCATACGGATCATTTCAGGCTGCCTATCTGCCCAATCAGGTGTCGATCTATCAATACTCAACTTTTTAAGCTTAAAAGCTTGGATAGGTATCGTTTGCATGACACCAGTTCGGTGGAGATGTGAAAAATGGACGAGTACCTGGTAATGGAATAGTCACGGAATGTGAATATAAAAGAGTCAGCACGCAACACCTAACTCACTTAATTAGAATCTCGACCAAAACGTTGAGTACTTTCTCCTTGTAATTTTCCTTCCTATTTTATCCATTATGAACTACAATTAAAAGACCCTCCCCACTCCAACTCCATTTTCCCTAGCTTTGGGAGAAAGCCTAGAAAAGCTTATTTTGTACACTCTGAACTTTTAATTATAAGTAAAGCAATCACTTTTTAAACTATCTTGTTAACTATTACTGCCATATAGTGTGCTGATTGTGGGTAAGCTGGTATATAATTATATGATCTGGCACGTATGCTCAGATATATGTTTAGCAGCGATCCTGTTCCCCCTCCCCATGTTCTTTACGGTATTTAGTATCATTTTAAGATCTAGATCTTATCGCGACATCATAGGATTGCACAGTAAAGAGGATAAACAGTATGTTTTAATTACATAAAATGCAATTTTATGGAAAATTGGAAGAAATATAGCTGGGTTTTGGACAATATAACCAGAATGAAGGATATATAAGTAGAAAGACAAGAGATATGGGAGGGCTAGAAAATAGAAAATCATCAAATATTCATAGAATAATAAAGAGAGATTGGGGAAGAGAAACATGTGTAGACAAATGTGACAGGAGAGAGAAGGAATCGGTAGGATCAATGTACTCAAGAAGGCCAAGAGGCAGCAGAATAGGAACTTGTGAATTATGTGAAGAAAAAGATAGTATAGTTCATTATTTGACAGAGTGCAGAGAACTAGCAGTATGGAGAGAAAAAGTGTGGGAAAGAGGTGGAAAAAGATGCGAAGCAATCTATGATATCTATAACAATGTTACGGGGGAAAAATGAAAGTAAAATAGAAATATGGGGAACTTGTTTTGGAAAGGTAAAGAAAAGCGGACGAGAAAAGTAAAGTTTGGAAAAGAAAAAATGCTAGGTCAACTAGGGGAGACATATAGGAAATTAGATTAGACGACGGAGGGGATATTGTTACTCAGTAATGCTAGAAGGCCTGGGTTTCAAGTAAGCTGAATTAACTAGTGCAAAAAGTGGCACCAGGCAATTTATACAACTAGCTTAAGTAAAATGTGTGTTTAATGTATATAATACATTGCAAATAGTAAGTTGCATAAATAATTTCTAAAATTCTAAAAAAGTGCAACTTAATGAACTGCATGTTGCAAGAGCGCAATAAAAACTGCATATTTTATAATAGTAGTAGAACAGAGCAATGAAATTAGTGAACAGATTCCAGTAGATTCCATTAACAGCATGGCCTGGTGTAGCCGTTGTTAAGCACCTCAGATAAATCTGTAGGATAAATCTGCTGTATTATTTTGTTTTTGTGTGGTCCTTCGTGCTCTCGGTTAGAATATGGCAAGCAGTCAGTTGGAATACCCTTAGCAAGATAGGAATGGGTTAAGTTTGTGTGACTCATTCTCCACCTACTTATTAGGACTTGATGCCTCCGTGTTGACAGTTATGGAAAGGGAAAAGTGGAGCCCTTTCCACTGTATGGTTTCCTTGGTTTAGCTAGTTTTGTTTCCATGTTTCCTGGATGATTTTGCGAAAGTTTTTTATTGTACTATTATGGTGAATCAGAGGAGTGATGCAAGTAAGTGGTACTAGGTCGCTTCAGTAGTTCATTTGTTTCCTGTTGTCTTAGTGAGAAGGTATCCACACAAATAGTAGCCCACCTCGGTATTGTAGATGGTAGCGTATCTGCCTCACGTTCAAGAGGTCCTGAGTTCGAATCTCGGTTAGGGTGAGTTACCTGGATAAGGTTTTTCACTCTGAAAGACGAATGTCAGGTAGCTCTAAGCTTCATGAACTCCGGATTCATTTGAGCAGGATTTCACCCATTTCATTCATCGTCCGATATGACTTAACATTGGAGGACGTAAATTACAGAAAGAAAAAAAACCATATATATATATATATATATATATATATATATATATATATATATATATATATATATATATATATCTTGCAGTAGAGAGGTTGCACTTCTTGCATAAGCTGTGCATAGTTCTTTAGGCTTTGGAGAACATTGGAAATATTAGAATATATTACAAAGTGTCTGGCTTGCCGATATGCGACACAGTTTAGGACCTGTTTGACTTCATACTACTCGCAACTGCATATGGAGTTTAACTATGGCTAGGTTCGGAGGCAGAGCTTAGTAACTTGACCCAGCAAATATTTCGTGCCTATGCCTCTAACGAGAGGTAGAGGTCGGCCTAAGGAGAGAAAAAAGCAAAGGGCAGGGTTCCTTGCAGCTACAGATTGAATCTCTCCGTTGGTAGTGGGTACAACGTGCCCTCCCTCCTCTCTCCCCCATGGGAAACGGAACTTGGAGACCTCCAATCCGGAGAATCAGGATTTACAGCGAGAAAAGGTCCTATCACTAAACTCCCACTGCGACTTAACTCCCACCAACATTTAGCATTTTGAAACAACCAACCAGTTTGAAAGCTGAATGAAACGGAAAATAGATGAAATGGCGATAAGGAAATCAGGGATGATGTGATTAATCTTCCCAGCATTTTACCTAGCGAACTGGGCAACATTCACCAGTGACACTAGAAACCCCTAACAAATCCATGGGTTACGAAGGTCAACCACTAAAATTGAACCCACGAGGCCCAAATGACCTTGTTGTCGACGGACCCTAAAACACCACACACTCATTCACTGAACCCATGATCTCACAAATGCGGGAAAAAGATGCTGCCGTGTGAGCCATCCCGCGCGGTGTATATGGAGTAAAGACCAGAATTTCAAAATCAATAAATGCACTCTCAAAACTATTCCAGGAATAAAAGGCAATGACTTCTATAAATAAGTCATCAAATAAAAACCTACGGTGACTACCCAACGTTAAACAGCAACTCTGCGATTAAAACTCTCATTGAGAAATTCCACCGTTTAAGTAAACGATAAAAAAGGTCATCTTACTTTATCATTAGATAAACATGTAAAATTTAAAGAAGGAAATGAAGACATATCTAACCTCAAAAGAAAAAGAAGTAGTCTTACAAGAAAATAAAGTACATCTTCCCCTAGATAGAGGTAACGATAGTAGATTAATAACGGAGAAGACAACTAGCACCTCAATTCGCATTTGGATCTTTCGCGTGTGCACCTCCGGAAGGAACGGAAGAAACGAAAGAAAGCAGGAGACTATGGGCTGCAGGAATGGACGACGTAAGTGGCAGAGACGGGCGGAGTCCCCTAACAGTTACTGGTTGGACCACCCGATGGGAGGAACCAGGTGACAACCTCCCAAGCTACCGGAGGACGACTCAAAGGTACCCTCCAGCAGGAACCAGGGTAAGCTCGGCTCGGCAATGGAGTCTCCAACGGTCACCCTCTGACGAAGCCGATAAGAAGTTCCAAATCGGAAGTCTCAGTGTCTTCTTTTCGCTATCGACCGACACAATCCAGAAGTCATCATGTAACATGAAAGAGGGAGACAAAACTACATGAAATGGGAAAGAGGACAACCATGATAGAAGACAAACCACCTCTACATTCGCCTGCCAACCAGAAAAATCCCATGGTCGAAATGGGTAGCCACCAGGAATCGAACCTGGAACCTCCCCAATGTAAACCTCACGCGTTACCGCAGAGATATCTGGCTGACCTTGTACAGCAACCAAGAATATGTAGCTAGAAAAGGAATTCTTCAACTCGAAGAAAGAAGTAGTCGCCTTGGAGGTATGAATTATTATTAAGAAAGAGTCATGTCCAGACTTTTAGCTTTTTCTCTAATTTTCTCCGGTCTTTTAGCTAAACAGTATACATTATTTGAGCTCAAGTAGTCCATGTTAATGTATGAAAGTGCTCCACGCTTTTAGCGGAGGTAGAGGGATTAATTTGCAGCATTCGACGCTCTGCTGAAGGTACAGCGGGCTGGTGTTCCAATTACATAAAAACAAAATGCTAATGGTGCTGTTAAACAATTATTTCCCTTTCCCCTTTAGCCGTCCATGACCTCATTCATTTGTTATTGTGTACTGCACTGGTAGCTCCACGATGAGAGCAAAAACAAAACCACGCCATTAGGTAAGGGAAAACAATTTCACTCACGTCTAATGATCTTATTTTTCCCGCCTGGCGTAGTAATTCACTTTTTCTTAAAGATCTCATAATTAATAAGCTAATACGTAGTAGTTTTAATGCTGCATGAAATGTGTAATTAAGAAAGAAAGTCAACTCAACGCTATTCTTACTTTCTAAAAAGTATAAAATAACAACGCATTTTATGGTAGACAGAAAATGATTCTATAATGTGTGTTTTTACCTCTTTTATATCATATAACGTATCAAGTACATATTATGAGCTCCATGCATCGACTTTACTTAAAATTAATGCGAATATAGATATAATGTTCGAGTACTGTTTGTGTTTGAAGAGATGACCTAAATAATCGATTTAATAATTTTCGGAGTTGTGTATCATGATTTCTACTATGAGGCACATTCAGTAACGATTAACAGAAGTCTTTTGTATCACTTACAAACATAATTTACATGAATGGGCAGCGATGGTCCTAGACTGGACTACAATACGGATTCGACACGGAGATCCAAACTTGGTCTATTGTACCTATGTCCCAAGTGAGGCATGCCCGGGAGGAAGGAAGAGACGGGGAGACATAAGGCGGCCGTCTGAAGGAGCCACGACAGTGCAGAGGGCAGGGTAGCGATTGGACTTACGATACATTCTCGTATACTCCAAACGGATGTTCCCGGTTCTGGAATCAGTTTGAATACTACCTTTATCGTAATCCATCACTTAATTTTAGGCAAGGAATTACGTATGACTGGAAATATTAAAAAACAAATCTTATGTGTTGCACTCATGACTCTTCTACGACATTCTTACAAAATCCTATTCTTATATCTACTTCTTGTGAATGGAGATAAACCCCTTGGACATTAGAAGAATATAATAAACTAAAGCAGTAGTAAATCTTTTGAAATAGATAGGTATATGGTAAGGTGATAACACGGAAACACAAAACAATAATTTTTGCAGATGAAAAAAATGTAACAAGTTTGAAAATTGAAAAATATAGCAAAGAAAATCTTGGTAATTTTTAAGGCACAAATTGTATTTGTTTGAGAATTGTTATTGTGTCCTTTTAGTCTGATCTTCATATTTTGTGCAGGAAGGTTTATCCATTTCTTACGCTTTACCAATAAAAAAAGTCAGAGTGATGAAGGTTTCAGAGGCCATTCACAGAAAATGTACTGTATGCATTTTCCATGTAATCAACTTAAACATATGGCATTTTAATAAAAAATAATTAAAACCATTTTTGAGAAGTAGTTTTATATAATTAAGAAAACTAACAATTTTATAGCCAATCTTATATCAGTGCAACTATATATATAAAAACTAATTTTAGGCATCTTTAGCTGAGTAATTAATTATTAATGTATATAAATAGAATGAAGACTGGGATTCAAGGGGGCTATGACAAGTTTTGTTGACTGCATCTAATAGCTACTTAACTATTATTTGTTATCTCCGAATTCTAGAAAAATCTGAAGTTTTATAATAACATTAAACTAAAATATACGGTTTTCTACATTGAAATGATAGTTATCAAGCAATAAGGAGCTGTAGGAGTCTACTACTACACTGGGGTTCTAGGGCTTATTTCGCCCATGGGTTTATCTCACCCTGGGCTTATTTCGCCCTATGGCTGTTTCAGGGGTGTTCCCTCTTCAGCCGTGACTTTATTAAGGGTTTAGGGGGACCGGCTCTTTTTTTTCGCTTTGTTTATTTACATTTGCATAAGTTGATAATTTGTCATATGTATTGCTAGGGATTACTATAAATGGTTTTTTCATATATATTTTTTATTTTTTATATAATATATATGTATTGATTTTTTATTTTTTTATTTTATTTTTTTTATTTAGTTTAGTAGTAGTCTTTCTCAAACATAGTCAATGATGTATAAGTGTAATTATTGGATATTTGCAAAGTTGCAATGGTCAGTTTCTAACTTAGTAGTTTTCTGAGATGTTCTCTTTATCTCTTCGTCCTCGGCTGCCTTGGTCCTAGCGTGGTGTCGTATCAGGGTGACGATCGGTGGGGCCGTGGTGTCGGTCTCTTTGTATCCCTCTGCTGCTTCAATCAGCTGTCTCCTGTAAGGCTTCTCTGTTGCGTTTGCGAAGTAGGAGTCCTGGAAAAGGCTCCTTAAATCCGTTCCACGGCACATAGCTAAAAGATGGAGGCTGCTGACTACAGGAGTGCTCCTAAACCAGGTAACCCATAGAATTGTACTGATGTTAAAAACATTGTATAACCAAGTTATGCTACTGTTGATCAGTCCGCTCCCAGTAAGGAACATGTCATTGTAACAGATGCGCATGAAGAGTTAACCCTCAAAGAATATATGCTCGCTGTTGGCAAACTTACGTAACCAGCTAACCTACAGTTTGCATCATGCACTTCCAGTAACAGAATCTGCATATTCCTAAATAGCAGAAAGGCAGCTGAGGAACTAACTAACAAGCAAAGAAAAATAAAAATTAAGGATTTCACTCTTGATTTGCGACCACTCATCACTGAAAATAAGCGCGTAAATTCTAACGTTTGTCCGGTTATACCTAGATGCAATATCACAGATCGGTGTTAAAGTCATCTCATCCATAACACACATGCGTGATGGGATTTCTAAGCCAGGATTTTCACACGTGTTAAGCTTCAGACAACAGCTATATGTGTCACCAAACATTCTAGATAAACTCCCAGAGAATATGCAGATCCTATATGAAGGCACGAATTATTGGGTTTATATATCATCTGACTTCCCAACGTGCTTCATATGCAAAAAGGAGGGTCGCTTAGCTAAAGAGTGCTGAACACCAACAAACACAGCTAACCTAAACAATTCCCATATATTTCTGTAGAGAAATTCCCTGAGCTACGTAAGCACACTAAAAACACCAAAGCACAGATACTTCAGGGAAACAGTGAGGAAGACATAAGGGCTCCTATGAACACACCCACTACTTCTTCTCTAGTAGCAGAGCAACCTCCAGTTAGGACTAAATGACCGTTCTCAGTCGCAAGTAGCAGTACAAATAATCAACACAAAGAGGAAAGAGATTCTCTCTCCAATTGCTTGTCTGAACAACCAGACCCACAATCAGAAGATAAGGGAAGAGCCCCCCTTCAGTCGTAAACATTCATCCAAGAAACCCAAAACCAGTGACAGAAATATCTCTATTAGTAAATGTCACCTGTGAAACAACTGATAAAAGAAAATCCTATGGATTTTGCCCTCAGTTTCACACAGCTAGTAAGCCTACTTGAAAACACTGTACGAAAGTCTGATGTGATACCCATTGTTCACGACTACACAAATGACCTTCAGGGTCTAGTTCTCACCATGAGGAAGCTATATCCATTTTATAAAGACCATAGCATTAAAAATAGAAGTTCCAGGTTAGAGGCAAAACTCATTACTGCTATGGAAAGTAAGAAAAATAGTACTACTAACTGTGCAGTAAGCAATAAGCTCCCTTCAAAGTACTAGAGATTGTTCAACAGATCTGCAGTTACTCCAGGATATCCATAGCCTGTATCCCTCGGCCTTCAATAAAATCAAGCAGATCATCTTTATGTGGGTTCCTTCACACTATGGAATCAAGGGCAATGCAGATGCAGACAAAGCCGCCAAAGAAGCTAGTCAGCTTACAGAAATGGAATCACAACACAAGATTCCTTACTATGATTCCATAAACCACCTCAGTAGGCAACTCAAAATGCAGTGGAAGCAAACCTGGAATCAGAATCCTCGCCGAAACCAATCCACCTTACTGTGAAGTCTGCAACACACAGCTCACCGTTAAACCTCTCCACGGAATGCAAACAGTGTGCTAAACAACGACGAATTCATGTGATTTCTGGAGACTTCTATACTCAACAAACCATCAAATTTCAAGCATGTACTGCTCATCCTTAAAACAAAAGACAAAAAACAAAGGATATGGAAATCTAGTGTACATACTATAAAATGTAAACATATAATAATTTACCATTTTAATGTTTATATTGTCATATGTATATATATATATTCATTGACACTGTTTTGTATTGTAACTGTTCCATGCATTCCGCTAAAGTTTGTTTTGGAATTTTAACATAATATTGTGTCTTCTGTGTGTAACTTCAGTGTTATATGTACTGTTACTGCATTTCATATATTATATGCATTATACATATACTGTATATGTTGTATCATCGATATGACCTTGGTATTAAAGCGACTATAAATAAATTATAAAAAAATAGAATGAAGTTGGTGTAGAACCCTGATGGGCATTAATATTTCAAAACATTTAGACTTTTGTTCACCGCAACCATAATTTTATTTTAAGCTAGGCAATTTATCTTACCTCAAACAAGCCAAAACTGAGATCAAAATATTACAACACTGATATGGAAATCGGAAACCATGCTTTCCTTATATAAAATGTCCTTTGTAATTTGTAGGGGGGAACGCATGATCGTGAAAAAACAGCTATTAATAGACAAAAAGAATTGGAGGGGGAAAAACTCATATGGGAATTGAATTCGGGTGGCGATTTGACAGCTCCGTGATGTACTAAACTCATACCATGCCTAAGGAAACAATATCACTTTATGAACTTTTAGCCTGCTATGTTGTTTTCCTTTAACCGGTTTTTCTCATTTGATTCTAGACCGGCTATCCAGGTAATCGTACCTCTCAGTTCTTCCAACGACTCTCCAAGAGTCATTTGCTCCATCCCTAATAATCACATGGGACAAGATCTGGGAACTCTGGCAGGTGTAGCACACAGTGACCGCTAATGAAACTAACTTTGCATTCTTAGGTGTTTCAACCAAACTCCTTCTGACTACTAACCAATTTTTTTATGAATGTACATTTTAACTGTATGAAGATCTTCATTATACTGTTCCCTTCAAACTTGCCCACGTAATTCTTTACACCATAATAGGTAAACCTCACAATCTCGCTAAACATTCTGGATATACTTATCATCTAGCTGTATTCAGCATCTTAGTAATACCTATGAACATTGAGTGGGCGTGTCCATAGATTGAACGGTGTAGTATCACACTGACTGAATTGTTTCCAAACGCGCCATACATTAAAACTGAGTCATTGAAAAATAATAACGCGTATGTGAAATCATGGACATCCTTACAGTTTTTAATCTATTTGCCTTGAATAGTTCACTTTACACTCCTTTCGACCAACAGAACGAACAACATTCACTTTGAAACAATAATCATCATTAGCACGTTTCTAGCATTCATCTCTACAAAATCAATGCCCACGAGCACTCGAGATAACAACGGAGCTAACCCATACAGCAGCTAAAGCCGAGCTCCACATAATCATTCCAAGCTGTTTGCCATCAAAATTTCCTTCCAAATGAAAATTTTCAAAACAAAACACCAGGATGCATAGGTTTTGCTTCCTCTCCTCCATACTGAGAAACTTTATAGTTACCCCTAAACAAAATTCATCTAAAAACCCCATACCTTCCGTAAAAATTCTCAATAGAATGGTTAAACGGTTAAACCCTTAACGGATTGGCGAGCAGCAAAAACCTTCAGGCTGTATACAGCCTGTCAGCATATGACTGGACCGGACTGGACAAAATTAAAATGTCGAGCCAGTTAAAACTGGCTCTTAAAATGTCGAAGTGAAGTGTATAATAATATAAACGGTATACTTACAATCAAATTGGATCAATAGAACCGACATATACAGAAGAAAACGAAAGCAATCAAAATGAGTAACTCTATTTATGTGTTATTTTATTATCTTGGAATAATTTACTCCTTATAAACTTTAAAAATTGTTAAATCCTGAAATGATTAAGTAAATTATTAGTTTACCTCTATAATCATTTGTGTACGACTTAAAATTTTAATTAATCGTATTTATGACTTATTCTAAAATCGACCAATAAATACAGAACATTCGGTGAAATTGTTTACATTAAAATTACTACATAAAAATTGTTACAAATCATCGGGAGCAGTCAGTTATGGAGAAAAGGTGGATTTCGATTATATTAGAACAATTTTTAAGCCTCCATATCTGCCATAAATTTGAAATGCGTCTTTAAAAGCTTTTCAAACTCGTAGTACGTACAAACGTTATTAAAATGAATTATTTATAACTTAATTTAAATTTAAGAATTTATTAAAGTATATTGCATGTAACGGTTGACTTCAGAATGAAAAAAAGTTAAACTTTGAAAATGCCAATAAATCAAATCGTGCATACATTCTAGCATACACTGGAATAAAATAATAATGCATCCATCTTACACAGTTAAAGTGCATTTTATAACTAGACTGACATCGCAACTAAAGCGAAGCCTGCACTTAACACGTTATTTTCTACACAAGGAGAAGATACTCTAATGTCTCTGATTAGCTGAAGTTAGAAGGGCTAGCAATGAACTCTATTTCAGTCAATAAACGATGCGGCCGCAGTCTAAATATAAAATGGAGTATACCTACATGCAGAGGGTACTGGACTATATGACAGGTTCAGCACACAAATGATGCTGTCTTTTGAGAGAGGAGATAAGAAAAGGCAATTCCATCTGCATATATACTTAAAAGGTCTACGCTCACATGTGCCACTGAGGTTATATAACGTAATTAAGAAGTTTGACATTTGGTCCAACTTTCCCTAGTAAAAGAGTGATTAGTTTTTTCAATCTCTTATCTAATCGATGAGAGACAATGTTGTTAGCGTTTTCTGAAGAGCTTAGAGCTACAGCGGAGTTTACTCGTCGACCTTTTACTCGGCTTCTCGTGACATTTGTGCGACCACGTTTCGTGCCAGCACATAGAGCTTCTTAGCCTTTCTTACTTGCTCCCACGGCTTTCACATTCTTTTTACTTCACTTTTTCATCTCTAATCACCTTGTGAAGGTAAAGGTCAAACTATTGGCATGTTAAAACATCTACTGAAATTGTAGGTAAAATTTCTACGAGCCAAAGGAACTTGATGCCAAATTCTGATGAAGCTAGTTTGAACAAAGCTGCAGATACACTGATCGAGCTAGATGGCTTCGCCATAACGCGTGAGGCTCACTTTCGGCAGGTTCACTGGTTCGATTCCCGTCGAGTCGGTCACGCTTTAACTTGGAATTTGTCCCTGACGTTTGAATGGCTGGCGGTGCCCCCCCCCCCAGTTTTTTAGCTTCGTACCCTGGACCGTGGGTTGATTGGCCGCAGGCTTGTACTAACTTTAGGACTGGTGTTATTCTGCGATTGTTAAGGACCCCGCCTTGCTAGCGCGCATCGTCGTCCGAATATGGACCATCTTCGGATTTTTCCTTCAACCCAGGGTCACTTAAGCCAAAAAGGAGCTACGTGTAATACTGAGCTTCAGAGGTTGGGAAGTCCCTTCGTCTAAATAAGGCTACACAGATTAAAAGAGATACACTGTCATCCTTTCATTGGAGAGAAACATCGACGAATAAGCTGTAAACTTTTATGAGCCCTTTACTTATATCTTCCGTGGACTTTTTGAAAAACCTTTGGAAACAAGAAACGATTGCGCATATCACCTGGTGAGTAATGACAATTTGCTGTATAGCACAAGTCAAGTTCAGCTCATATTTGAAGATGCCATCTGTGATTCCATTACGGCAATAATATAAATTTCTGTTAGTGCCATTATAGCGTTCAGTCAATTCCCTCGAACATTTGCAGCTAAGAAACGAATGGGAATGAAGGTGGAACCATGCTACGATTGAAGTTTGAAGACTTCTTTAAAAAAAATAATAAAAGAATGAAGAAATGACGTGATTACTTAAAGTAGTTTTACAACCAAATTTTACTTTGAGAGGTCTTTATTTTCTTGCAGTAAGTTTCTATTTTGTATGGTAGTCAATTAATATATCTAACATTTCGCAAAATGACAATAAGCTTACTTTTGCAGGAAAATTCAAAACATGAATTTTCTATCAACATATCAAAATGTTTTAAAATGGAAGAAAGTAAATTGTAAATTTTGCCCTATTCCTAATGCAAAAGTTAGACGTAATATAAGTACTTACGTAAGGTTTACTTTTGACTTTTCAGCCTATATCATGCTTTTGTATTTTTTTCCTTTGGATATTGTAAAATTATAATCTTTTTAAACAAAATATATTGTAAATTATGTTTCCTTTCTTGAATTAAAGTGCATGTTAAAATATTCAAGCTAACACTCATAGTTTAATTTTATTTCCATAGTAATAAAATATTTAAATTTCTGAATTATGACATTTATATACAAGATGAGATGCTATACCTCTGATTCACTTTGATCGATCTACATACGAAGGTGATCTGAAAAGTTTTCGACCTCAACATGAAGATGGCAGCACTCGTAAATAAAAGTATGTATGTATACCTATATATATCAATAATAATAAATTTTAAATTTTACAACACGTGATTTTCAGAACCTTAAAACAGTTTCTTCATTACGAAAAGAAAAAAAAAACTTTTCTATGGTGTTCACATTTCGCTATAAATTTCCAATGACATTCATCAGCCACAAGTATGGAATACTTCTCGAACACATCTTCCCAAGGAGAATATCCAAAGAATCTTGTTTTTATGGTTCCGCTGATTCTATCTGACCTCGATGCTATTGTCGTAATTCTTATGTCACGCTGTATAATGCCCTTCCGGTGTCTAGTCTAGACAAAGGAATATGAAAGAAAAACAATACAAAAGGTAAAAATGCAAACATCTTGACTTTTCTGGTGGTAGATTGCATTTGCTCTGACCACTTTGTTGGTATGGATGGCTCAGTTGGTTAGGCGCTGGAATATTGATCCAAAGTTTGAGGGCTCAAACCGACCCAAATCAATTGTATTTGGGTGCACTTAAAAGCGACAGTTCCATTCAGTAGATTTACTGGCACATAAAAGAACTTCAGAACGAAGTTCCAGTAGGTCCATCGGAGGCGCTGGTATGTTTGCAACTGGTGGCTTTATTAAGAAACAAGTAGTTATTTTTAATCCTGTGTATAAGGATAAGATAGCAATAACGTTTTTGAAACATAAACGACTGCCTCTAAATTCAAGTGTCACCGTTCTGGCTTCTGATCCTAGAGATCCCGGGATCGATTTCCTGAAAAGGAACGGATTAGTCCCTCTCTTTCCCAAAGTCCGGAGTTATGACTGAGATATTGATTGTAAGACTCAAAGGGTGAACTAACAGAATGAAGCCCAATGATAAGTATTTGTGCTACTCTAACGGTTAGCTCATCAGGATGCAAAAGGTCTTGCATCCTCAGGGTGTGGGGTGAGGAAGAGGGTCAGTTGACTAGTCCGACGAATTGAAACCGGGACGTTTCGAATGTTAGCCTAAACGCTACCGCCTTAGTTATCTCGCTCGGTTCCTTAGATTTAATTAATCGCCATTTTAAGGGCACCTTAACAAAAACAACATGACGCCATGTTTCTATAGATTCTTGCAGATAATTTCTTTTCTTCTGTTTCCAGGTTGTAAGAATTGTTGAACCTATTACACAGTACAGACTCCGCTGTCCTACCCTGGTACACTGTAACATTTCTTCCTAGCGGCGGCTGGTGCCTCTTTTAGGGCATCACTGGTTCCGTGATCTACTAGTTGAAGATGGCACACAGCCTCGCGCCTGTACTAGAATTGGTGTTTTTATGCAATCGTTAGGACCCAATCTTTCGTAGCCTGCATCTTCGTCAGTTCGCCTTTCGTATCTCACAGTTCCCTCCCTGCTTTAACTAAATCTTAAAGATTTGAGAAGAAAAAGTACATAATTCATTTAAATATACTGATAGCACGATAAATAATATCACTTTTATAACTTCGATGTAAGTTACAAAGCCTATTTGCCATACTGACCTCCATTGACTGGAACCTCTTCTGTCTCACTAATCCAAATAATAATAAAGAAATCCTATATTTTCAATACGCAAAATATTTCCAAACCCCTTCTAGTGTGACTCCATCCTTCATCTCTCCCATCCAGAGGTTGTACCTTAAAATATCCCTGATTGGGAAAATTCTGCTTCTTTGGAAGTTCTGTGTCTGAACAATGATTTTCACCTTTCCGATCACGCGATTACGAAAATTCATCATATTTCTAAGCAAAAAATTACCCTGTTTTCTGTTCCACTTGTTAAATTAATTAGACTGTCACAGCACTATAAATAAACACAATGAAAATTTGTAGCTTAGGAGACAAATGACAATAGGTAGATGAGCACATGGCCAAGGATGGAAAGCGTAACAGCGGTACAGCTATCGGTTTTGATCCAGTTAACGCAGTCCTCCATGATTATCAGACCGCGCAATACTTTTCTTTTCTCACGAAGAAGAGTAGACAAGTTTAATATATAACCTGTACATTTAGAAGTCAGTGAAAGATCATCGTCCTCTGGAGAGAGAGAGAGAGAGAGAGAGAGAGAGAGAGAGAGAGAGAGAGAGAGAGAGAGAGAGAGAGAGAGAGAGAGAGAGAGAAATACACTAGATTCTCTATTTCCATTTCACTATGGTGTAGGGTTAACTGACAAACTAAAATATCAAAACCTCTAAAGCTATTGAAACAAACAGGCCATTTTTGCTAAATTAATTCAATAATTATTGCACTCGTGCAGATATTTCAGGGCGATCATTTTATTCCTCTCGATATCTAAGATAAAGTAGAATTGACAATTAAGAGCAGCAGAAGAAGCGGCTAGAATTATTGTCTTTAACCATATTTCAACCGGGCCTGTCTGAAAATGACATTTTTCTGAAAAATATTTTTTCCTTAAAAATTGGTTTAACTCTGATGCCAAAATTTAGCAGCGTGGTTTTGCAATTACTTAGATACAATACGGTTTGTAAAGCAACTAATACAGCACGATTCAATGTCACGCAAATATTACGTTAATTAGAAAATTACTTGCTAATATCGTCGAAATATGTAAGCAAGGTTTTATTTATTTGCTTTTTATATTTCTCACATTCTGTATTTCTAGATGTATTTCTGGTGTATCTTTATGAACGTGCATACACATAAAAAGAAAGTGAAAAAATGAACATATTCAGTCATAAGATCTGAAGTTTTCCTGGCGACGAATATGTTCAAGATATTCTCGGGAAATATGTTTTGTTTAAAGATATTTTAAAGAATGTTTTGTCATTGTTGATATTTGTGTTATATCTATTTTTAGTTATAACATTTCTTTAAAATATTCTGATGATGGAAGCGATGTACGCTCCCGAAACTTCGATTTCTTATCGTCTTTTCACCTGGCTTGTTTTCCAAGAGTATCTTGAACATATTGAAATCATTTACAAGTATACAAAGATATACCTAAAGTTAATAAAACAAATTAACTAAGAGAAAAACAACTTAAACTATTAAAATACAAAACATTTCAAATTATTTACCAATACGTTGAATATAAACATAAGTACTAGATCAAATATTGGCATTTTGACTAAAAATGTATCCACACTTAGCAATGTTTTGTGGTCATTCAGCAAGTTCCAAGTATATAGGATATAAGCACGGAAATGCATTCATTGGCAACAGAGTTTTTATTTTTGGTATTAAGTTAGGGAAAGATGAAACGAATCACGCAACACAAGCGTGTAAATATTTTGAAAATATTTATGACACGTGAGTGCGAAACTCAGGCGTTATCAGGGCAGAAATTGAAGTTGTTCTAACCAATTACAAGGCGATGCGACAAACGGCGTTGTTTTGGGTGCCACTTCTGTGGAGGAAAAAGTTGACAGGTATTTTAAAGCTTATCAAATTTTATATTTCCATTTTATTTCGTCAGCTATTATTTGAACTTATACTGAAGACAGGGCCTTATAAAGTATGTTATGTGTGACCAGTCAGTGTGACAAAAATTTACTATAAGAAATTCCTTCGCTTTCTAAGTCGGGGTCACTGTTTGAAAAACGATTTGAAGATATATCTCATTAAGAACTGATTTCAATAAAATGTTGTTCTTTTTAAGTATCTAAACAAATGAGTAGGCTTAGTTTGAAAGAGATCGTTATTCCAAATCAAAGCTCCATCCTAAACGAAAGAAAAATAAATGCGGAGGAAGCGGAGTGCTATATCCCTAATTCCGCCAATATTCACGATATACTTAGAGCAGGAAAGAATCCATGTACATATAAACTGGACTATTAGACGATAAAAAATAAAAACCTCTGATGTCTAACAACACGCGATTTGAAAATGTAAAGCGAGGTCTACCCGAGTGTCCGAATACTCCAGCCTCTATCCCCGGGAGACGATGGAGAACTCCGAGGTTCTTTCCATAGGGCAATATTTGGAGTCTAAAAAGCCCCCCCTCCCCATCCACAACGTCAAGACGGGATGGAAGTGGATACGCCACTTACGCGCGTCAAACCGGGAGGGAAGACTACCGAAAACCTCGGTGGAGCCGCCTGGTGATCTAACACACCTTCTACTAGCTCTGCAGGCTGGTACCCGGGACTTCTTAGGCAACCCTCTGCCCCTCCGGGCGGCCGAGGTCTGGCTGGAGGTGGCCGATGTCCCGCGGGTGTCGGGAACACACTGCTCTCTCGAGTCCAACCAATCCGAACAACTCCCATTCAGGGAGGACCTCGAATGTTCGGCCCGAGGTTCCTCTGGTAACGTCAGAGGTACCACGAGTGCTAAGGGTCCGCAGCGCTCGCACTAAAGAGCTGAAGGGGACGGATCCCCACCCTACGGGGACGCGATTTGGACAGTGGGGCGGCAAGAATGTGAAAGTTTACTGTTTCAGTTTTGCCTATGGCAAAAGTCATACCTCGTTCCATTTTACAATCGTGACCCAAATAACCATTAGGAAATAAGTATCACCACATACTTATCTAATCATTTTCTTAACAACGGCAATAACACTTTTGATTCACATTAAATATAACAGGTTCAAGATATAAAAAGTATATGTATCAACTGTGCGTAAAATCTGTCAAGACATTTTCTTCTTTGTAAAATTTCATATAATTTTGGAAACTGAAAAACTAAAACTTCATCAAAATCTGAAATATTCACTTGCTACTTCTAAAAATTTAATTGTACACCATGAAAATGTATACCGCACACGCTTTAATGACCTATAAGTTCATGAGAGAGAATAAGTCCTTAAAAGAAAGTGTTGACCTGTATCTAATGTTTACATGTAAAACTACATAACTAGCCTCTAATAAATCTGACAGCAGATTTAAAAGCTGCATGAAGTATAAATAAAACGCAACCCTACCCAGAGCTAGTTAAAAAGAGGAATTGTGCCGTGTAAATCATGCACCGCGACTCCATTTTGCAAGGACCCAGAGTTGTGCAATATTAATGTGCTAGCAAGAACCGTGCTTGGAGTTACAATAGAGCCGCCCTGTATAGGGGAGAAAGAAAAAAAAAACACTTAGGCCTCCCCAAGAGGCTGGCGCCCTGACTTGCCCTCAAGTTCTCTCATACACACCCACATACTCACTGAAATATTAACACCTCGGTGCGGTGGCCTGGCTTCGATCTCCCGACTGAGACACGCACAAAAACTCTGAGAGAAAGAGAGACAAAGAGGAATCGAAATTAAGTGAATACGGAAATTAGAGCTATTATTTAAGTTAGTACATCTCATTAAGTTAATTTACACATAGCTGAAACCTTTTTTTTTCACACTGCAATGAAATTTTAGAGGACCATTCTTATGCGCGGTATAAATATTGGACTGAATTTCAATTTTTCGCTGCTTCATCATGGATGTGCATATTTTACCCGAAAGCCTTCTGATAAAAGCCCATAAGATTTCACACATGCATATTATTTGACGATTTTCATATTCTGCATATACAAAATACTCTTCTTCTATTTATTAGTAGACACATATCTCTTTTTTTATATAATTTTACGTCCTCCGACGTTAAGTCATATCGGACGGTGAATGAAGTGGGTGAAATGATGCTCAAATGAGTTCAGGATCCATAGAGCTTAGAGTTACCCGACATTCATCTTTCAGGATATGGGAAAACCCTGGAAAAAACCTTACCCAGGTAACTCACCCTGACCGAGATTCGAACTCGGGACCTCTTGAACGTGATGCAGACACTCTATCACCACGCTACCGAGGCGGGCACATATCTTATAGATTGCATTAATCACATAAGCGCTTCTTCTACTAGATTAAGTCAATAACGATAAATATTAACGTACTGATATTCAATATCAAGAAACAAACTGAAGTTTGTAAATTACTAACAGGTCATGAGAAGAAAAAACGAGAAGAATTTTAAGTACTCTACACGGCACCATAGTTCGAACTGTAATATTAAAAATACAACGAATATTACACTGTATAAGATATATATTTTAGTGGTTTCATTTTTGTTTTGTTTTGTAACGTTTTTCTTATTTCTCATGTTTTCAAAATAACATAAAATTCAGGAGCTGCTTTATTCTTCATACCAGGTAACAATTGCACACCGAGCGAGATGGCTCAGGCGGTTTCGTCTGTGGTCCGCATTCGGGATGCCCGGGTTCGATTCCCGTGGCCGACCTACCTGACCCATGGGCTTTTCGGAGGTTTTCCCGGGTCTCTAGATGAATGCCGGGTAGGTTAATTACATCCCCCGAATTTCCTGTACCTCCATTTCATCTCCATTATCATTTTACATCATCTATCATCTGGTGCTTTCTTCCAGGGTAGAAGTCTCGGCGGTGCATGGCAGGATGATATTGCTCTGAGGAAAACTACATCCTCCTCCGGTAAGTTGGTTGCCGGTCTCCGCTCCTCTGCTGGGACCTTTCCAGGACCGCCAGCCAGGGACCTATGGAGCGAGGCTGCGAGGCTCGTTGCCGTCCCGCAGTAGGGGAGCGTGTCCGTTATCCTGGCCTGTCGGGGGAAGTCTGTATCCAAGTAAACTGTAGGGACCCTGCCTTCTGTACTGTCGCGGCTCCTTGGGTCGGCCGCCCTCTGCCTCCTTCACCTCGTCCTTCCTCCCGGGGGGTGCCCAGCATGGTGACCTACGTACCGAATCCCCTCCGTAATGAGATCCTAATCCCAACTCTTGTACACAGAGAGTGAGGGAGCTTTACTTGATTTAACCTTATTTTCTTATTTAGAGGATCTCAAAAATGTATTTTCTCAATACAAAATTTTGAATATAATATAGTAATCGCTCTACTTATCGTTAATAAGCAGCAAAAGTAAAATGTTTACATTTCAAAAGAGAATCGAGTTTACAGCCACGTAGTTGTCAACAGTTTGTGGTGACCTCTTTCTATCGGTTATAATTTCGGGCGACTCAAAACTAAATAACATCGATGTGTAAGGGTGATGTTTATACAAAACAGGAAATGCCCAACGTTTATGAGTTAACACCATCGTGAATAGGCTATATGTTGCAAAAAATTTTGCAGTTAAAGGCGGGGTATAAATGAACAATATCTTCTTCTCTGACCCGTTTATACGCAACGGGTAGCTTCGACGTGTCCATAGAGACCTTAGAACTAGGCAACTAAATCACTGTTTCTCCACACGCCGGGCAGATGGCAGTATCGACACAGGGCTAGGCAGCTATATCATTGCTTCTACACGTGCTGAGCAGATGGCATTATGGTTCCGTTATTCTGCATAGAAGGCAGCGCTTTTGCTATTACTATTTTCATTTGTACCAATGTTTTAGACTGAAGGTGGAAATTTTAGGCGTTTACCTTTACGACCGAGTAAACCATGAAACAGTAACCTAGTCAGAGTGATCGACCCACGGAATTTGAACCGACAATGAACCACGGACATTACCGCCTGAGCTTTCCATCTCGATCATTGTAAATTGATGGAATTTATATAGAAAAATTCATTAGTAAATATTCACAGCTTATAATTTATCTAAAATATTATTACTCCATTGTTACCACGCTCTGGATATATAACAAACCAAACGCTAATGCACATATGTATATCATAGCCATAATTCACCAAATTCACCCAAATCACAATTTTCTAAACTGGTGGACTGTTTGTATCAACATCGTATTAAGCAGAAGAAAACAATACGTCAGGCTCTTGAGTTAAAGGGGAGTTAAAATTCGAGAAATAAATGCCTGCTTTGAACATAGCAGACATGTTCAAATAGCCTATAAGAGTGTAATTTAATGTTTTGTGCATCAACTTAGCTTTCACAGCTATTTTCAAAATTACCGTGCATTTCCGCATGCACATTTACGAGTTTTTGTGCTGATTAGTGTTGTAGCTAATATCAGATTTCATTTCCTGCCGTTTACTTCTTTTCCACCGGAAGCCATCACATGACTAAGGTTCGTGTTTACGCCGCGGTTTAACGTGCGCCTTTCACTTCCTGTATCGACATTTTTATCTTTAGCTGATATAAGGAAATATTTAGAACACATAAAATATGAGCATTTATTTCTAGCAGGAGTGCATTTCATCAACGGTATGCTAAACTCTTAACTTGATAAAATATTGTTAACTTTTATGATTATTGCACGAGTTTGCTGAAGCCAAAGACATAAAACGGAAGCCGTTCTCATGAATCAAAATGGGTTTGCAAAGTTGCCTTGTTGTATTTATTATGCCGCCTTTAAAATCCAAGGTCATATTGACGGTTATGCCTCTTGGGCTTTCCTTATAAACATTAGCTGGACACACATTTACATCTCACCATTCTTCCAAGCGCTAGGGAAGATAGAATAATCCTGACTATAGTACCTATATCTACTGTGTTAATTATAAAAACAAATATGTCGTGTTTAGAGTCATGCCCATAAAAATGTAAAAATCTTTTCATCTATAACTTTAACTATCATTTTGCGGCATATTTAGCGTTGGAAATATTTTTTCTTGCTTAACAAAGTGCCCAATTACATCATTTTGCAACCTAATTTAAGTGCCTAAAATGTAAAATTTTCTGTCTAGAAGTGTAAAGTCTAGGAAGAGTGAAGAACATCTGGGTTTAGTTTCTGTGAATTGAACCCGGAACCTCAAAATTTGCAAACGAGCATGCTGATCACCACAATACAACATTTATATTCGATACAAAACCGCAAAACTACTGATACTGATATTATTTCAACGAAAAATGTGACGATTATTTCATATTTTTCAAATATTTAAGAAGTTGTTCTAAAATGTTCTGGAAAAAGTAATTTGTACAAAATAAGAAATGTGAAATTGGGTAGACGGCGGAATGATACAACTTAGATAATAGTGTTGCTATTGGTAATCAAATCATGTAATTACGTAATGTGTGGCGTGGACCAATACAATAGAAGTAACTTAGTTGTTCTAGAACCATCGTGCGCCGAGAACCCAGAATATTCAGATAACTTAGCGCCATTCTGCAAAGGAACGTCCTCATAGTAAGACGTGTTTTTTCGGTGTTGCTCTGCAAGTTTGCAGAAACTTAAAGCTCAACGATGCAGTAATAATCATGAAAGGCCACAATCTACGGCATTTAAAATTGTAACAAAATTTAATAATTGTTTCGTGGAATAAATCCCACCATATTTAACGGAGAAGAATTGTTGCTTATTTTCCAATAACTGCAGCACAGAATACTCTCATTTCGATGCTACGACCAGAGGTAAGACCCATTGATCAGAGCGCCAATGATGATGATGATATATATATCAACTACGGCGGTCATCAGCGCCCTTTAAAAAACTAGTCATGGCAAAATCCAGATATAAAACTTTCTAAAAACTATACAAGTGTAACAAAACTTATTAAAAATACACGTATATAAAAATCATCGATCAAAACCTACTAAAAATTTCGTTCACTAAATCCTAAACTCTAAACTAGACAAGAATCTAAATACCTTCTCCACGGGTCTCCATGCACGGCCTACACGTGGGAGGGCCTGTTGACCGTCTCCCTCAACCACGAAGAGGAGCCCACACAAGGAAGACCCGAGGCATCTACAAGAATTTTACTATATAGTCACTGAAGGTGAGAGTAATTAATCAACCATCATCACGCCTTTTGCAAATTATCCTGTTGAAAAATGATCGCCACAACGCTGGGCTTCTAGAAAGTCGCATACATCATTACCATCTTGCAACTTTTCTGTTGCAAAAGTTAATAGCTGACCTTGCAAGTCACACTGCAGTTTAACTGTCCTGCATTTTCTTTAATTTTAACTTTAATTTTATGAATACTTGATATTATTTTATAAAGAAAGGTAAACAAATGAAATATGGAGTTAAAATTATTCAATTTAATGTACCTGTATTTAATATACTCTAGTAGACATCAGAAATGTTAAACCATACTAAATGTATAATTCTATTCTCAAAAAACTAAGTCCTTGGATTTATTTATAATGACTGCAAAGTACACAGTTGCAATAATTCCGAACAAATTCTGCACACTCGTAATTTTTAATAGATTGCCTACCCTGAAAACACTTTTCTCCCAATTTATACCCCGCCTTTAACTCCAATGCTCATATCTGCAGCCGTTCTCCATTGGAACATATCAAAGGTTTTAATTTGTATTCGTTGGGTTTTTAGTCATTAGATCAAGCACGCATTAGAACTTTCATTCATACTTCCAGACTCTGGGGAAGATGAATTATCTTTTTCGGAGAAAAATTCCACCCCCACTGTCGGGAATCAAACCCTAGCACAGCAGCCAGGACTTCTTTTTTGTTTGCCTTCATTTTCAGAATCTAGATGCTGATAGACGAAAATACCATCGAGATAAAGCAGAAAATGTTTTGACGTTGCATACTGAGAAAATAATTGAGAAATGTATAAACGTGAACTTAGAGAATATCTTTATGGAAGGATTGGATTTAGGATTATTACGGAAAGGATTCGGCACCGAGATTTATTGTACCTAAGACTCAAGTGGGGCATTCCCCGGAGGAGGGACGAGGTGAGAGGAGACAGAGGGCGTATTAAAATTACGTATTAAAATCTTATTCGGCAAATACTGCGAGTTATAATTCAAAATTTAATTCAACTGAATCATAAGCATGGGAAAACCTCCAGGCTAGTTTCTTGCAGTGCCTTTTTAGATAAAATTTGTACTGCTTCCAAGGTTAGGATGATTATATTGTGAGTGATGGAAAAAATCAAATGAAAACCATACTAATTTCCAGATCAATCTCAGTACCTTTTCTTAAAGAACTGAATTTGTGTGCAATAACTTTCAAGCATTTTCGGAGATAAAATAAATAATACTTCAGAGGTATAATTCTTCTTTTCTTTATTCTTCTTAGGTTTTAAATTGGGATAATGTAACAGCATCAAAGCTTAGAAATCATAAAATATAGGACAAAATTATATTAAAATCATAAAAATATATTCTCTTCTTCAATTTTTGATTATGTTATTAATAATATTATCTGGACCTGACTTAGAGGTTATATGTTATTTGATTATGTCCTGCAGTTTACTGAAAGTAAAATTATTCTTTAAAACTCTATTTAGTTTTCCAATCGATGTATTAAGTTCTTCAGTTTATAATAATCTGAAATGTATTATACTCAAACGGGTGAAAGCAAATTAAGAAAACGCTTGCTCTTTCCTCAGCTTCGCTAGTGGAACAGCAGGCATGCTAACACTGAAATGGCGACTGAACGAACGTTATTTTAGGAAACTGGATAAAGTGGAGCAGCAATTGGTTTTCGTCCTGCAAAAAGTAAAGCATCCACTAGATAACGCGGTAACCGAAATGGAACATCCGTGTATACGGAAACGAAAATATGGAAAGAAATGTGTTTCCTGATGAAGCGGAGGTACACAATTTAGAAAATGCGGACGGAAATGAATACATCACATAAGGCTCAGCATGTGCTTTATCACGAGATACAAAAGTTGTTTCCCCAACTCTTTAGGTTCTTCTCTTTCCTTTGCCCTATTCGCTTTTCTCCCTTGGCACATTTGCGAAATTTATCTCCCAGTTCTTACTCGAAGGCTCACTACACTCTAAGATTGATGTTATGGCTCTGGAAATCAGCTGCTAAAGCACTTCTGGGGTGTTTCTCCTACGATTTCATGGATATAAATTTCGATGATTAAAACGCCGGTTCAACTCAGTAGTAAAGAATTTGGAATTCCTGAAGAAACAAGAACTGACATTCGACGAAAAACCTCTTTACACTGCACAATTTTGAAAAAGAATATTTAGAGTACGCATCATTTGTATCTTAAGCATAGCATCTCTTCAGATCTAAACTTATTTTCGCACAAATTAGATCACAAAGTTCAGTTGGTTACGCACATTTCTCTGCAAAGATGAAAATATTAAAGGACACATTTTACATTTAGACACGCGCATGCTTCTACAAAATCTCTTCAGAATAAAAGATGAATATAGGGTTTAAGGGAACAATAACTCATTCTATCCTTAAATTCATCGTACTGCACGTGATAACTTTTTAATGTTTAAGTTCGAACAAACAAGTAGGCGATAAAATTACTGAAAAAATTGATTAAGACTGTTTTTTATCTTATAAAACATATCAACAGTGATTAGCTCAGGGGAAATTATCCAAATAAAAAGAACCACGAGTGGGAAGGCTGGGAATTTACTTATTAAACATTTTAATAAACACTATTAATAAAATTAAAATAACATATATTTTATAAAAGACAACTGAATTTATGCTGTGTAATTTTATATCGCAGCTCGATTTTCTGTGCATTTTAAGAATGGTTTTCTTATTTCTTCAGCATACAAAATAAACAATTGCGAATAATTTACTATGACAAAACAATTTACGACAAGACATCACAAACTTACTACTTCAGAATCTTCTATGGGGTGGGCCAAAAGTCGCGATCGGATATTTTCTCAGTTTGTGCAGCAATAATAAAATTTCACAAGTGACGTATAACGTTATTTATTGATTGCTGCACTAATAAGGAATGCAAATATGAAAAGATAAATACAACTGGACCAGTCAGCGTCATTGTTAAACATCTATTTTCAGCGTACAGTTCAATGCACCGCCATTTCCGTCTGCTTATCCGCCTGAGCATTTCGGGAGTGATCCTTCAGAAGACGCAAATGATCGCTCTCTTCAGTTGTTCAACATAAGCCATCCGAATCTTTCCAAGGTTTTCGTTTAAGTATGACCACAGTTAGTTGCCGCACGTTATTAGGTCTGGGCTTCTCGTCCAATCCTTATAGGAAAGCTGATACTTAACCATTCTCGAACTGGAGCCCAGAAATGCCCTGGGGCATAATTCAGACAGAAGATTACTGCTATCACCGCAACATATTTTAGATCTTCCGCTGTGTTTTGCATCCAATACAGAGCCTGCTGAGAAAGTCTTCTTTTGCAGTTTACGGAGATGGGCTTCATTGGGAGCTGCTTTATTGAAACGAAGAAATAAGTTTTCTCTGATTCCTTCGTATGTTTCGCCAGTTCGTTCTTTTTCATGAACTCACACACTAACGACGAGACTTTCATCAAACGTATACTTTACTGCATTAGCCATTGCTTACAACACAGCGTTTCACATTGATAACAAACTAATAACACGAAAAATCTGGCCGCTATAACATAACAATGCCCTCTCTCTTGGGAATTTGACAAACTAATGCAAAAAAGAAAATATGAAGGGGAAAATATCCCTTTCAACCTATGAATAGTTTTTAATTAGCTTTCGGTTTCGGCAAGAGAGTTATTTCAATATAAACATTACCTGATCACGACTTTTGACCCACCTGTACATTCTATCTAAAAGCTTGCCGAGTACGTAGTTCTCGGGTCAAACCAAAGAACCTCCACTACACATTTCAAACACTTAGCGGGAGAAAACTCAAATATCAGTGAATATTTTGAAACTATTGTTATAAAAAGCTATGTTATAAACTGCGAGCTAAATTGCTCATATAGTACCTAAGTTTTCGGCCCTATTTTATACTTATTTAATTATATAAACTCAACAAGCATAAAGAGTTTTTTTTTACCAGCTACTTAAAATTATATTCAACTTATAAGGAAATAAAATACGCACGAAAATGTCCACTAAAGAGTTCTTTAGCTGACAAAATTCCAATTATATATTCATTTTGCCTCCCTAAAACCTACCAACTGATAATTATCTCAGTTTTTCTTTCTCAAATATTTTCATCCCTCGCATACTTATGCCACCCCCGGCCCCAATAAATAAAGGATGCTTTAGGCGGACTCGATCGTTTACTTCCGGTGAAATCACCAAGTCAGATGTTTGGATGAAAAGTTATGCTCCCTCTGCCTTAGTAAAGCTAAAGAAAATAACAATTACCACGGTTTTTTTTTTTTTTTTTTTTTTTTTTTTAAATTTACGTCCTCCAACGTAAGTCATTTCGGACGATGAATGGAATGGGTGAAATGATGCTCAAATGAGCTCAGGGTCCATAGAGCTTAGAGCTACCCGACATTCGTCTTTCAGGATAAGGGGAAACCCCGGAAAAACGTTATCCAAATAATTCACCCTAACCGAGATTCGAACTCGGGACCTCTTGAACGTGAGGCAGACATGCTGCCACCATGCTACCGAGGCGGGCAATGTGTGTGTGTGTGCGTACGTGCGTGTGTGTGTGTGTGTGTGTGTGTGTGTGTTAATATAGCCCGCTTATCTTCGACGATCGCAGGAGACTGATTTGAAACAGCTCGTTGACTATAGAGTTTTTCTTTTTCTTTACGCTCATTTTCATCAGAAAACATTCACTTCTACATTCATATTTTCAGACGCTGCTGAGGGTATGGAATTATTATAATTAAAGAAATTTCTCCATATCCAGTGGAAATTAAACTTAGGATTTGTCTTGAGAAGCCAGAACGCGGATTATTCGACTACAGAGGTGGTCACATATATGTTTAGCCAGTTATTTCTCTATTATAGATTAATTACAGAATTACTGTTGTATAGCACATGCAATAGGGGAGGGGATCAGGAACGATTTTCTGTCGAAAAAATGGCATCATCCTTCGTTAATGCCCGAAGAAGGTCTTTGCTTAAGCGGGCGACAACGCTGTTAGCACAGCACGTGAATATAGAGGACAGTTGTCATAAGTGCTATTCCCCAGACCCAGGACCCAGCTGACGCCAGGGACTTCAAAGAGTGTTGAGTGTTCTCGTAGTCCACCTCCCTGCCGGTCTCGGGTCCCACTGTAACACTGCCACAGATTGCCCACGCCCTGTTCAAAGCCACTTACGTACTTTGTGGAGCAGTATCCAACCAATGGCCTGATTGCCAATCGCTTCATGTATGTCTAAAATGTACTGCTTGAATGAAATGTGTGAATTTTGGTTAAAATCAATAAAAAAATGAAAAGAAGAAAAAGTTTACAGCAGCAGACCCCTAAAGAAATTACGATTTTAGGTTATTCATTCGCTTTCGGAGGTGAAATAAAAATTAAAGAAAGTTTATCAACTTTCAAATTTGGTTCAAACCGTATAAAATTAATTGTAGTCTACAGAGAGACTCGTAAATCCACATATTTAATGGACCACGATATATAGGAAATTGAAAAATTAAGCATATGTAGAGCGGTTAAATTTCTCAAAATCACTCTGTGATTTAAATAAGTTCACCACGTTTAACCTACGTATTTCTGAGAAAAATCCCAATAGGATCTTTTTTGGTCAAAAGTGATACCTCCCTTCACCAAGAAGTAAAAACTGAAAATTCCGATTAGCCCACAACAAATATTGCTAATATAGCATTAAGAAGCAAATTGAATCCTTAACAACCAGCTGCTCTGGGCAAAGCTGACTCATGTCTTACCTTAAGATTAAGTTAACAATCAAATATGATGTAAACATATAATATGTGCGTCTTACCTTATCCCGACAGTCCACATGCACCTTGCCAGAGTCGAGCACACGCCTAAGCAGATCTATGTCACCCTGCAAAGCAGCCAAATGAAGCTGCACATCTGAGGGCGATTCTTTCTGCAACAAAACATTTCCAATCATATGTCAGTTTGTAAAGTAAATCAGATATATTTCTTGAAGACAATAAACTCTATATAATTACTATCAACTGCTATTTTAGTTTCGAATTACTTTCGAAGTTAGTTTCATTGAATTTATTATTTATTTATTGAAGATTGTAGACTTCAGTGAACTTAAAGTCATTTAATGTAATGTGCAAGGCATCTGGACTCAAAATGGCAAAATTCATTCAAGGGAAAAATTGACCACCAATGAATCTACTTATTTAAACGTTGTTTGTACAGAATGGTCTGTTTGAAAATACAAAATAAATACATTATAAAATAAGGATGTACAGCAAATGTTACTATTTACTGTTCAATAACTTGTACATGCGTTCAAGTAGAATGGAGTTTTGTGGAAACGTAGAGACAGACTGAAAAATGCAATGCCATAGTCGGGATTTGAACCACGGATCTTCTGGTTGCCGTCCAGCCGCTCTAACCCTTGAGCTACTATGACCAACGTGCCGACATGACATTAAATTCTCCAACTGACTCGTGTTTTTCCCGGTAAACCACTAAGAGTTCGCATACCTTAAAGTACTTACATGTTGTAAGTCGCCATTAAGGTAGTTGTCTCATGTGTTTATGAGAACTCCTAAGTGGTTTACCGAGAAAAAACACGAGTCAGATGGTGAATTTAATGTCATATCGGTACGTTGGCCATAGCTCAGGGGTTAGAGCGGCTGGACGCAACCAGAAGATCCGTGGTTCAAATCCCGGCTATGGCATTGAATTTTTCAGTCTGACTCTATGTTTCCACAATTTAGCCTACACACGGCCAGTGTGAAAGAACAATTAATTTCCAAGAATGGAGTTTTGTCCAAATTAGGCGCCAACACGATATAGTTAACATCTTTAGCCTAATTCCTTTCATGTATAGTGTAACATCCTAAAAATAAAAAATAATAAATATGAGAAAAAAACGTAATGTGCGATCACTTTGGTCGTTGTGCGTACACATAATTTTTTTCATTTATATCCCCTATAAAACTATAGGAAATAATCTTGGCTAGAGAAAAATTCCACCCCTAGCCGAGAACCAAACCCAGGAAAAATCGCACTTCTTTATAAGTTGTTCACAGCTCAATTGCCGTTACAAATAGTAAGTATATAGTTAAACACACAAACAAACAAACACACACACACACACACACACACACACACACACACACACACACACACACACACACACACACATATATATTAGTAAGTTTGGTGTTCATCAGTTTTCGTTTTCAACTATGTTCTTTGCACACCCACTCGCAATCACATTGAATGTTTATAAAATAATACTATGTTTAATATAAGGGATCTCAAAACACGTATTTAGATGGGTAGAATACAATACTTCTGCGTACTATAGGTAACTAATAAAGTAAAACTGCTTACAGTACTTTCCATCAATTGCAGTGTCACGTGAAAAATACAAGGATCACTTTGAGGAAAAGAAATCTAGTACCTGAAGAAGCAACAGCGACAACGCCCATTCTGTACAATCCAAAGACTAGAGAACGAGGCGGCAATAGAGAATAAACTTCATAAAGCCACGTGTGCAACCCATTCAATGTCCTCAAACCCGTTAGTTTAATGTATGCATGTTATTCTTGCATGAAGTTAGATATGAATTCGACATGCTTCATGGTTATCTCACGTACTTCTAAGGCATTCTTTTGTTACGTCCTCTTCGGACAAAACAAGAAACGGAAAGGCGAAACAGATGGAAGTAAAAGAAACCGTATAGGATGTGCAAGTACATTTGATTTACTCCGTGTGGTATCTAAATGAATACTTTGGAAAACATTTGCTCCTCAGAATTAAGAACAAAAATAGGTAACACAGTGAAACTACTCTTTTGTTTCTAAGGGACCCAAACAAAGATAATTCTAATTCTCGAGTTTCTCAGCAAAAATGTCAGCCTAACTTCACTAAACTTGTATTTTCATGACTACAATTATGTGTTCACACAAAATTTAAAAAATTCCTCTACCCTTATCAGCAATCCAACATGCAACATTACGCTGTATGCATTACCCGATCGATACTCGAAATGAATATTAAATATGTAGCAGAGCAAAGAGCACCGAATAAAAATAATATAGCTAATAAAATTTAACTTTCAGATTAGAGAACATATTAATACGACGTGAACATAATAGCTACCAGAGGCATAGATGTGCAAAATAAATATTCTGAAGTATTTTGAAATAAATTACTCGAGAAGGTATTTTAGATGGAACATACTTTTAAAATGTGTAATTTTGTTGTAAAAGTATTGAGGTTACTTATAAGTATAAAAAATGAAATTCTCATACCTAAGAGTTGTAACTGCATCATTTTTGCTTTACTTTTTTTTTCATCTTCCAACTGCCTTATTTTTTAATTTTTGATAATTTCTAAATTATGATCCTGTTTTCTTCTCTGGCCAAGTGGAGTTTCTTCTTCAGGTAATCCTGATAATTCTTATTAGAATTTCTTACCGATAGTAACATTTTATGCCCGCCTCGGTAGCATGGTGGTAGCATGTCCGCCTCGCGTTCAAGAGGACCCGAGTTCGAATCTCGGTCAGGGTGAATTACCTGGATAAGGCTTTTTACGGGTTTCCCTTATCCTGAAAGACGCATCTCGGGTAGCTCTAAGCTCTATGAATCCCGGACTCATTTGAGCATCATTTCACCCATTTCATTCATCGTCCGATATGACTTAACGTTGGAGGACGTAAATTGCACACAATAAATAAATAAATAAATAAATAATAATAACAATAATAATGATGATGATGATAATAATAATAATAATAATAATAATAATAATAATAATAATAATAATAATAATAATAATAATAATAATAATAATAATAATAATAATAATAATAATAATAATAATAATAATAATAATAATAATAATAATAATAATAATAATAATAATAATAATAATAATAATAATAATAATAATAATAATAATAATAATAACATTGTATGATTAACTGGTATCCATCTTACTCCATTGTCTTCGTGCAATAATTGATTCTTCATGCATGTTTCCTAGCAAAATTCGTATAAATTCATATATATAAGGTGCCTACACTGCAACATTTTCCTGAGTAAGATAAAACATTTTGTACAATTTTACAAAGTCCATCAATAATTTATATCTAAATCAATAATTTTTGCTGTGGCAATTTCCATCTTCCTATGCCTGAAAAAGCAGTTTATTAAACCTCTTAACAGTTCATTAAGACGGAAGTACAAAAAGGGAGTACACGATTTATTATTTTGACACTGTCCGAGATAGAGTTAACATTACAAAATTTTTTGTAAAGAATGTTAGTTTGCATTCGTTTTATTAAATCATCTTGGCTTTATTTATGTATTTACAAGATTTACGAGATTTCTGGCCACTTAATACTTGCAAAAAATTTCTTGATACGGTAAACTACTTTTGAGGCTTGCTATAGATAACAAATATTTTCAAACTATCTTACTGTGCAACATTTTGGTGGAAACACGTTACTGTCAGTCACAACAGTGAATAGAGATCACGAGCTGAAAAGGTTTTGCATAGGTACTATATGTTGTATTGAGTTAAATTCCCAATTAACATATACTAAACCTGTATTAACAGCTTCATTGATTGCATGCAAACCACAAACACGGAGGTTAAATAATATTTTACCACCAGTAAGTTTCCATTCGGCCTACGCTACAATAAGTTTTTAATTGCAGCTCATGATTAAATTTATAAGTATTATTTGTCCTCTTGGTACTGCCTTAGTTAACATTGAAACAAGCTACATGCAAGCAACTCGGGAAATGTGGTGTAATACTATGATTAATAACATAGTAACACCTTCATCAAAGATTATGATGCCACTGCAATATCTAGGCATATTAATGTCTATGTAGCACTAACAATTGCACATAAATTCCTTGTACTTATATTTACTAGCAACATCTTTAATGGTCATAGAAAATTCTCCTTGAACTACTTCATGTATTCTTTTAAATGCAAGAGCTCGAGTGTATGCACTTTCTATCTTAGCCAAAGTCCGTATTAGAAGTAGGTAATTGTGTTGAACTAGCACTAAGTGTGACAGTAGCATCAGCAAGAGATACATTTCCAATCTTATAATTCTTGTTTCTGTTGAACTAGCAGTTGGATGAAAACAATAGGTCGATAATTGCAGTCTGGCTTTAATATTCTGGAGCTGAATGCATCTTGGTCCATTTGCATGTGAATTTAACGTCTGATATTCTTCACAGTAGGCTTCAAATGGATTGGTGCATCAACAAGCCATTCTTCGAACTACGAATTAAGGAATGAATGATAGAATGTTTTTTTTTTTTGGGGGGGGGGGGGAAGACCTTCCAAGCAGAGAAAAGCACGAAAAGGCAGATCATAACAACGTATGATGATTGTAAATCAATCAGAAGTTGCAGTTACAAAAAAGTGAAGGATCTTATATCTATAACACGAAAGAAAGTATATATACGAGGGCTTTTCAATAAAGAATGATCATAATTTTTTACGGTCATAATTTTTCGCACTAAAATTCAATCATATTATATTCTGTTAACTTAATGTGAAACAAACACGCCGTAGTGGTTTCATTGTTGGTACTCCTGGTTCCCAACTGTGAGAACCAGGCAAGTTCAGTCATGTTCAGTATCGCCTACCACTACAATGGAGGTAACACGCGAGGAACAATATGCGGCTTTGGAATTCTGCTTTCGTCTCAACAAATCTTCAATTAAGGCCTATACAATGTTACAGGAAGTCTATGGAGAGTCTGTTCTTCCCTACTACCTACTCGAAGACAGTTTAAAATGTTTAAAGACGGGAGACAATCAATTTCAGAGGAAGGTGGACCTGGTGCTCCAGTTACTGCTCTTAAGGAAGAAAACATCAACACTGCTGCTGCCATTGTGAGAGAGGATCGACGAATTACCTTAAGATCACTTTCTGAATGAACATTTCATTGGGTGCCACCCACACTTTGGTGACAGAAACATTACACATGAGACGTGTTTGTGCGCGATGGGTTCCAAGACTGTTGATCCCCCCCCCCCCCCAAAAAAGGACATTCGCATGCAGGTCTGCATGCAGTTAAAGTTGATGATCCGGAGTTTCTTTCAAATGTAATCACTGCTGATGAAACTTGGCTACATCATTTTCATCCTGAGAGCAAACAGCAAAGCTCAGTATGGAAATCTCCATCATCAACCCCCCCCCCAAAAAAGTGGTTGCTTCTGCTGGGAAAGTTATGGTCAGCGCATTCTTTGATATTCATGGAATGGTTTATCAGCATGTTGTACCTGCACACACATCAGTAACTGGGATGTCCTGAAAACATTGCAAGTCCATATCAGGCACAAAAGGCCACATTTCCGTGAAGCAGGCTGGATGCTGCACCACGATAATGCGCGGCCGCATATTGCCAATGTTGTTACTGAAGATTTTGCAAAAATCAACGTGCTTTCACGGACAGGGTGGGCCGGTGCAATGCTACAGGGGCATGGGGTTCCATCACTCCAGCATGGCCTGCGAGCGTAAGTTCGCATGTCTGCGGTGTGCGGGTCCCCACCTCCTGAAGGATTGCGAGAAAGCGCCTGAGAAGTGCATCCCTCACCCTCCCTAAAGTTCGGATTTAGCATGTGACTTTTCTCTATCCCCTAACTTGAAGAAACGCCTTCATGGGAGGCATTATCCATCATCAAAAGCAGTGGTGCGGAGGCAATTTTGAAGGATCTCTCACAAAATGGTTTCCAGCATGTCTTTGAAGACTGGCAGAAACGCTGGGACAAGTGCATCGCATTCAGGGGAGACTATTTTGAGAAGTACCATAAAAATTATGAGAATGAGTAAATGGACGTTGTAAAAAATTGTAATCATTCTTTATTGAACAGCCCTCGTAAGTTCCTCTGCATTTAATTTGAAACCCATCACATCTCGGATTGGGATAGGATTTTAAGGGGCAAAATGTGTTGCAATATTCCTTAATGCATAGTTTTTATCAGAGTGAAATTATCAAACACGGTATAATTTTGAAGCGATTTCCCTCACTTCTGAAAAAGGCCAAATTTTTAAATACTTCCCTGATATCCCCGGACCATTTTTCAATTCCCTGGCCTTGTCTGACCTTCCAGATCGCGGAAAAGAATTGCATTGTATATTTAGACGAATCATATAAATTAAAGGAATTAACCAGACACTTCAAACGCAATCACGCTGTTAATCAGGTACTTCAAAGCCTGACGTTAACACTCGAACCCGATGAACTAAATGACAGTCCACTTTGCGCTTATCTTCTCCTCTCGTTTGTCTGCTGAGTGCAATGGACGGAAGGAGGGACATTCTGAATAATTATGACCATACGTATAAAAATTTTCAGTTAAAATTGAACTACTCACATTTTATTTGGTATATTTCATTTCAAAACTCAATAAAATTGTTTTATGTATAGAAATTCTCATGCTCAACTATTTCCAAGAGTTTTGAAAACAAACGATTACAACTGTGATTCTATAAATAAAACTAACAATAAGCAAACTATTGAAAGAATTCCACAAATAGCATTCTGAGCCTAAATGGAGTAACACTGGTATCGCGAACTCTTATGTTTTCTTTTTTCTTTTAACATCCTGTCAACGTTGTCATATCGTATGATGAATGAAATGGATGAAATGATGCTCAAATGAGCCCAGAATCCATGGAACTTAGAGTTACCCGACAATCATCTCTCAGGATAAGGGAAAACTTCGAAAAAAACCTTATCCAAATTGACTCTGCCCGTGACCAAGATTCGAATTCGCGACCTCTTGAATTCGAGACAGACACGCTACCTCCTACGTTACAGAGGCGGGCCTATTTATGTATGTTTATAATGCTCGTCATTCACTAGCAGCCTGTTGCCATGCTTCGTTCTGTTGCCAGTGCAAGGAAATCAACGGAGATTCCAAAGTGTAGAAGAAAAGCTACAGCGGTTTCTGCCGTTTCTCATAGGTTACGTAACTGTCAGGCGCAAATGCAGGCTGCAATTAACTAAGGAAGTAATTTCATTGGAGGAAAATATTCTGCAGCGACTTGAGCTTTACAACTGACAGTGGATTTAAAGTCATGCTATCTCGTAGCTTAAAGTGTGTAGTAATATGTCTTGGTATTTTGTGGTTCTTAGAGCCGCAAACCACATAGAAATTTGATATACAAGTTTCATCAGCAATATGCGTTCTAAGGTCCAACTTAACCTATGGTAAGTAGAAGCAGATTGCATGCCAACCAAGAATTCGACATCGAAATATTAAAGAAAACATACAATTTGAAATTCCCTAAATAAATAGACTGTGTTTGTGAAAATAGCATAACTCAAAAACTGAAAATGGGTTAAACACCAAACTTGGTATTTAATTTCAAAAAATTTCAAAGATACGACAGAAACATTTTTAAGAATGCCTCCCATTCCAAATTAACTTCACATACATGATGGCTCAGGCGGTTTCGTCTGTGGCCCGTATTCGGGAGGCCTGGGTTCGACTCCCATGGCCGATCTACCAGACCCATAGGTTTTTTCCAGTGTTTTTTTTTCGGGTCACCAGGCGAATGCTGGGTAGGATAATTACATCCCCCGAATTTCCTGTCCCTCCATTTCATCTCCATTATCAGTTCACACCATCTCCCATCCGGTGGTCTCTTACAGGCTAGAAGTATCGACGGGTGACTCGGTACCTTGGGTCGGCCGTCCTCTGTCTCCTCTCGCCTCATCCTTCCTCCCGGAGATGTCCCACTTGGGGCTTAGGTACAATAAACCATAGGTTTCGGTGCCGAATCCCCACCGTAGTAATCCTAATCCTAACTTCACATGCAACATTGTTTGTCATTTTTTATTTTCTCAAAAATATCTAACAGTATGAATTAAAGTGACGTGTGTTTAAGATATTTTCACAAAAAAAAAAAAAATGCATTACATAAACTTCCTGAGAGCTTGTGCATTTGTATAATTTATAATCGTATGAAATAGACAACTTACTGAACCAAAAAATATGCGCTACATTCATATATTATAGCTTTCTCTATCCACTATCGTTAATTTATATATAACACCTACACAATATTGATACAGAACGTAATTTTTCTAGCTACTTCGTGTTAATTCAGATAAAGCTTTGGATAAATAATTTCGCTACACATTCTGTTATAGGGACAGAGGAAACCAAATCAATAAGCAAATGTTTAAGGGGAGCCCATATATTCGTATGCTGGCCTTAAAAGTCAACACATCACAAGAAACAACTAATAGTGACAGAATTTAAAAAATGACAATCATTGAAGATTTCAAAGCAACAATAATGTATATCTCAGTTATGGTTGATGTCCAAATGAACATAATTTGAAATAACAGTTGTGTTTTAAAGGATACTGCATTTGTTGCTAGTGCTTTTCATGAAGGTTTTCCAGTTTCACAAATCTATAAAAAAAAAAAATCCTTCCAAATTAGAAGTCTTCACGGTCTAATTTTCAGAACATTCCAGGTAATCACTTTATTACGTAAATAATTACCTTTTAATCAAAATCGTTTCAGGTATCTTTAAGAAAATCAAATGTTTTGAAAAATAATCTCTGTAAAGAGCAGTTGGAGAGTGCACTTGAAAATCTTCGTGAATAATATTTTGCAAGAATAGATTATATAAGAATGAGTATAGATTAGTCATATTAGTGCAACACAAGTTATTTATTAAAATTCTGCAGGCCAAGGCGACTATATGCGTTAGAGCAATAGATACATTTTTATTTTTCTCTGAAAAATCTGTATAGTTATTTTCAATGTGTTCACGTTTTGAATAATTCACAAAGGATTAAGAGAAAGATAAACTTACCAAGCGAAAAATGTAGAGCTCATTTAAATATACAATTTGTCAAATAATGCTTTCATGGAAGGGTAGCATTAGCAGTTTTAGAAATGTTCGTTGAAAATACGCGTTTCTATATTTTTCTATCAGAGTTCAGTTGCAACAAAATCTGACTAAAGGTATGTGAACATTTGTGTTTTGTTTTCTTACATGGAGCGACGTGTCGCAGGCGGCAGCGTTCAAGATGATGATTCCAGCAACCGACATACCTGACCTATAGTTCCCAACACCCCGGAGATTTTCCCGGGTTCCAAGGCGTATGCTGGAAGGTAACTGCATCCCCCAATTTTCCCCTTCCTCCATTCCAACTCATTACTCAGCTCGTTTCACATTAATCTACTTGGTTATTTCAGTGTTGTGAGTTCGGAAGTCTCAATGTTACATAGCAGTGAAAAAGGATGCTCTGTTAACTTCCAATTCTGGTTTCCAAGCCCTCCGGTGGGCTGTGCAAGAGGGAAGTTAGGTAGCTTCAGTATTGGAAATCATAGGGTACCTACCCTCTGCTGTTGTGACTCCTGATTCGGCCGCTGTCTCTTCTATCATCCCTGCCTCTCGGACATCCTTCGGGATACAGATACTAGAGACCCCATGAACCACGATTCCAAAGTCCAAGTCCGTCTGTTCTTAACTCTGCTTTTTTATCGAATACGTTTATATTTTTTATTTTGGTATTAGTCCCAATGAAAATGTATCATGACGCAAAGGTAATATAAGAATCACTTTTTAAATGAATACTATGATATATGATGATTTCTGTGAAGATCATGAGACTTTTTAAAAAATTTTGGCTACGCTGTCAGAAAGCACGGTTTTCCAGAATAATTCCTTTGTTTTGCTCAGAGACGATAATTTCTCTAACTTACACCTCAGGGTTGTCTGCTATTTCCACCAATGAGAACTTAGTACATTTCCAACCCAACTGCGAAAGCAGAAGCATAAATCTCAATATATGACGCTTCCATTGGTAAACAGACCCATTCCAGCTCGACTGTCTACAAACTTACTTCTGTTACAGAACGTTTGTAGCTCCTCATACCCACGAGCAAATTTTAGCTCTTTGTGCGAACTTACAATAAAATTATTATTTATGATGAATGTTGACATTTCTGGCTATTCGGTATATCATTCCAAACTTGCCTGCCTCCAAATCCCCCGGCAGTTATATTACACTTAACCCTGTTTCGGAAAAATCCCTTGAATGCTTGCTACTGTGACTCTCCATTCACATTTTGGGGTAGTACTATTGAATGCTTCAAGTAAAATCAATACTTCACACCTCGCCTACAAAAGTCGCAAGTAAACACTGTTACAATACGCTGCATAATCACCATACTCATCATTTTATACCTGTAGCATCGCCGTTTTGGACTAATACGCTGCACGTTAGTATTCCAGCAGCTATGTTTTCTGAGAGGCCTAAGCCTAGTTGAAACTCCTGCCGTAATCTTTCTCAGAAAACGATAGTTGTCACATTCCTTACAGCTCGAGAAAACACAATAATTCGTATTTGATTACGCCATCAGTGTTCAAATTGCACAACCTATACCACTTGGTGAATATGATTTAAGTCTTTGAATTATATATGTAAATATAATATATAGTACATAATATATATTACGTACTATATATGTAAATTACAAACTAAACAATAACTGGCTAAGCAAACAATTCTGTTAGTAAAATCCCAACACTAAGTAACTTCCATGTGGTAATTACATGTTAACTTAAAATTAGACCACAGCACAATTTCTAGCTTCTCTACCAAAGTCAACCGACGTTTAATGATTGGAGCAATGGATGACAACCAAGTCTGATTTTTTTCAAGGGTGTATGAATCTCCAATTCAATTTAAAGGGTTGCTACTATTTCAATCCTTTGTAGGTCTTCATTTCTTACATCAAATGCATGTATACACAATGCAATAAAAAAGGTGTGTCAAAAATCTGAGAAGACATTTCTTGCGGATGGAGGTTAAAAAATGTTACATGAAGATAGGTCCAGAAATTATTTCTTTTTGGAGCACTTTTTCTACAGTTGAAGTCCATACAGTAACACTCAAAGACAGAAATTACAGCACATGTTTAAAATAGCCTCCATTAATAAAAATGAAATTCGTAAACCAGCCTTCGCATGGGCTCAATGTGCTGAGTTAGGCCTGGAGAATGTCATACTGTCTGGCAGCCTTCCACAAGTACGAAGAGTCTCTACATCTGCAGTTACATAAACAATAGATTTCAAATGTCCCCACAAATAGAAAACTAGTGGGTTTATGTTAGTTGTGCGCGGAGGCCACGGAATTAGTCCACCTCTCCCTATCAATCTAGCACGAAACAGATATTCAGAAATCGACGGACAGAAACCCTGAAATGAGGAGCTCCATCGTGCAATGCTGCTTTTAAAATTATATATATATATTCAAGTGTCAATCATTGAATTTTCCCAGTACTGCGGAAACAGAGTAGAGTGTACAAGAAGCATTGAAAAATCCAAATAAGTAACCGGAATATTTCAGAAATGGTTCACTCCATAAAAATTGTATTTCACATTAAGTGTGCTTTAATGAGATCTGCAGTTCTTGTGTAATAATATTTTGATCATCTCTAATGGTTTACTAGTTATAGTACAAAAGCCATTTAAAATAGACTTCTGAGGACATTCCCAGAAAATTCAACATACAGGTATATTTTATTTGGCATAAAATGAGGTAAACATGTGGTAACTTACTTAAAATCGTCAAACTTAATTTTCGAAAAACGTTCCATGTAAAGGGTAGTCTGATATACGGAGACTGAAAATCTTCGCGTGGTATCCATAAAGAACTTATACAAAGTAGAGAAAGTTCAATTTACCTTTTTTTATTTTTATTATTATTATTATTATTATTATTATTATTATTATTATTATTATTATTATTATTATTATTATTATTATTATTATTATTATTATTATTATTATTATTATTATTATTATTATTATTATTATTATTATTATTATTATTATTATTATTATTATTATTATTATTATTATTATTATTATTATTATTATTATTATTATTATTATTATTATTATTATTATTATTATTATTATTATTATTATTATTATTATTATTATTATTATTATTATTATTATTATTATTATTATTATTATTATTATTATTATTATTATTATTGGCCTTCGGTAAAATCCCATATGGCCATCCTGGGGGAAAATTAGAAAAATAATGTAAGGAAAATTAAGAGGATGGGAGGAGACTAGATTTGTAGATCACTTTCTTTAAGAAATTGTAGAAGAGCTTGGTATACAGGTTTGTGGCATAACTGTAATATGGTGTTGATGCTAGCGGGAAAAGGAACAGACTGCTGAAGTAGGCGGCGGAGGAAGGAAGAACGGTGGGCTCGGTAGCGAGAGCAACTGAACAGGAGGTGATTGAGGTCAGCGGTTTCGCCTGGGTCATCAGGACATACAGGGGAATCGATGAGACGTAGTCGGTGTAGATGCGCAGGGTAACATCCATGTCCAAGTCGCATTCTAATGATGGAGGTGAGATGTCGACGTGCAATCCTGAAGCTGGAGAACCAAGGGGTCGTGGATAGATGCGTCTGAACGGCGGCGTAGTGTTTGCCTTTGATGGACTGCGAACGAATCCAGGCGTCATTCCAGCGACAATAGGCGTCACGATGAAGGACCGGGAAGAAATCCGTGTAGGGCAGTTGGATACCTTGGAAGGTGCCTTGGGTGAGTCCCTCTTTTGCCAGGCGATCGGCAACTTCATTGTATCGAATTCCGACATGCCCTCTGATTCAAAGGAAGTGAATTTGATGTCCAACTATGGTAGCGTTGTTCACCAACGTCAGTATCTCGTAAAGATAACAGTGCATATCTCTCGTCCAGCGGGGAGATGAGAGTCTCTGCAGCACACTCTGCGCATCGGTTAAGATCAGCAGTTTGGGGAAGCCCTGAGAAATCCCATATTGCAAAGCGTCACGAATGGCCAGAACCTCCGCAGTGTACCTGGAAGCCTCCATAGGTAGGCGGTATCGAGCCAGGGCATTAGTAGAAGGACAGACGTATGCATAACCTACTCCATCAGCAGATTTAGAACCGTCGCTGTAAATCGTGGTGAAATCTGGCCATGTAACCTGCAAGAAATGAGAGATGGCGACCTTCACGTCAGGACTCCGAATGATGTGATCAGGAAGATAATGCACCGAAACATTCAAGAAGTGTAAGTCATATGGATATTGAAACCCCGGAAGAGAGGGACTTTTCAAAATTAAGGGAAAAGCGTGGTATAGATACCGAAAACCCAGTAAGAGTAAGGGCAATCGTCGTACAGCTGGAAAATCCACGTTGAGATAATTAGCAGCAAGATACCGCAACGTCCGCAATACTGGGTGGGCGTCCACGGAGAAAACTCGCAATAGAAAGCGCTGGGTTAAGAGCTGTCGACAGATTTCCAATGGTGGTTCTGAGGCCTCAACCAAAAGTGCATTCGTCGGTGTAGAAAGCATAGCACCCAGGCAAAATCTAAGAGCACGGTACTGAGCAATATCCAACTTGCGCAAGACCGATGTGGAAGCAGAGCCAAAGAAGATGCAGCCATAGTCCAGCAAAGGCCGAATTAGGGAACGATATAGCAAAAGTAATATGGAAGCGTCCCCGCCCCACCATGAATGAGCGATACTACGTAGAACATTAAGTGTTGCACCAATTTTGGAGATGAGATGCTGGATGTGACGACTCCATGAAAGGCGACTATCCAAATAGATACCCAAAAATTTTGCGGAAGATGCAAGGGTAAAAGTAAAAGGTCCCAAGCGGATAACGCCATCAGGAAATGTCCGTCGTTTCCTAGTAAACACTACGACTGTAGACTTGGAAGGTGATAGATGTAATCCATGTTCAGAGGCCCAGGTTGATAAATCGGTGGCTGCATCACTAAGCCACAGACGAGTAATCCAAAAACTAGAGGACCGAGCGTACAAAGAGATATCATCGGCGTACTGGAGAACTCGAATGTGAGGACTAAATAGAGTCTAAATCCGACGTATAAAGTGCATAAAGCAGAGGACTCAAAATCGCTCCCTGGGGCAATCCTCGAACTACTATTCTAGGGCCGAAGAAGGAGTTATAGGAGAACGGATATAGATGAGGCGATGTCGGAGAAGATTGTAAATGCCAGAGCAGTACCGAGGAGGAATCCCAGTGCTTGCAGCTTCCCAAGCAAAACTGGCAGTAAAACACTGTCGTAGGCGCCGGAAATGTCCAAAAAGATGGCTGTCAGATATCCTTGTTCCAAATAGGTACGCTCGATGTCAGTAGTCAGGATGCTGAGACTATCCAAAGTACTCCGGGTTTTGCGGAAACCATACTGGGACATGGGTAATAATCTCCGGGATTCCAGCCACCATTCAAGTCGTTGTTTAAGCAAGCGTTCAAAGGTCTTGGCGATACAGGAAGACAAAGCGATCGGGCGATAAGAGGTACCAACGCTAGGGTCCTTCCCCGGCTTCAAGATAGGTACAATGATCTGTGTAGTCCAACTCTCGGGGAAGACGCCGGAGGCCCAAAGGTCGTTGAATAGTTCCAAAAGGATCATCTTCGCACGAGGAGGAAGGTGGGTGAGCATGTTATATGATATCTGATCATAACCCGGAGCTGAATTCGACGACGACTTCAGCACACTTTGGAGTTCAGACATGGAAAATGCTGACATCAAAGCGTGGTGCGAGTCCCCGGAAAAAGAGAGTCCAGTTGGTGCTGGTGGTGATGTCACGGATGGCGGAGCAATGTGATCTGCAGTGATCCAATCCCTCAGAGGGCGGGTAGGAACTGGCTTCTTCCTCAATTTGTTAATAAACCCCCAAATCTGAGAAAGTGGGGTGGTGTTAGAGAGTTTGGCACAAAAGGTCTTCCAGCACTCCTTTTTGCACTGTCGTAAAAAACGTTTGGCCTCCGCTGCGGCCCGTTTATAGGCCAGAAAATTGTCCCATGTAGAGTTGTGCCAGTAGGTACTGAGTGCCAATTTCCTCTTCGCAACATAACGACTGCATTCTGCATTCCACCAAGGAGAGGGTACACCACGGGACGTAAGAACTGGTCGTTTCTCTGGGATGGAAAGCAAAGCCGCACTATTGATACACTGTAGAAAGGTGTCGTAACGTTCCAATGGAGGACGATCATTGGGAATCTCAGAAACAGTGGCTTCGAGAATACGTTCGTACTTGACCCAATTGGCATGCCGTAAGTTCCATCTGGTCGAAGGCCGGTGGGCCACAGAAACGTGCGGGAGAATAGTCGAAATCTCCAGCGGGAAATGGTCGGAGCCCATTGTAAAGGGTAGAACCCTCCATTGGAGTTCAAAAGATAGGGAAGGGGAGCAGAGCGTCAAGTCAATCGCTGACGGTCGGTGTCCGGGCCGAGTGAGCAGGGTGGAAGACCCATCGTTGAGAAGAACCAAACCAGAGACCTCGATGAAGTCCAAAAGCGTTCTGCCAGCAGCGTCGGTCAGGTCACAACCCCATGTGGTATTATGAGCATTAAAATCACCGCCGAGTAAAATGGGGGTTGGTAATTGGCGCAGGAAATGATACCATTCTCGACTGGTGATGATCATTCTAGGGGAACAGTACAAAGAAATAGCTGTGACCTCTCGTTGACAAAGGAGAGTCCTCACCGCCACGGCTTCAAAAGAATGTATTTGGCTGTGGTCTATCTGAATGGTGTAATGTGGAATAGTAGAGTGCACCAGAATTGCAACTCCTCCCCATCCGTCCGTCCTATCCTTGGAGTAGAGGCAGAAAGAAGGTATGCGAAGAGACGTATTTGGGGTCAACCAAGTTTCAGACAGCAGGGCGATGGAGACGTGGCGCACAACGAGTTCTTGCACAAGAGTCATAATTAGCTCGTAGAGAACGACAATTCCATTGCAACAAAGTTGAAGCCATGCTGTAATGTTGGTTGTCATCGTTGGGTTATGAGCTTTGTAATAAGCTGGTAAGGAAGTCGCGGAGAAGTTCAAGTTGAACAGGGGCCGTAGAGGAAGGAGAAAAAGCAGATAATACAGGAACTATGAGCTGCAGTAGTTGCTCCACAAGCTGCAAACTAGTGGGAGCAGACGGCGATGAAGGACCCGCCCAAGATGGCGGATAAGGATTATGAGTTATTGGAGATACAGGTACTCGTTGTGGAATATACAGAGTGGAATGAACTGAGGGAAAATGCGGAACTCGGTCCGGGGGAGGTCGTGTTGACAAACGAGGCACCGAAACAGCAGGTGAAGTTGGAGTGGCGAGGGTAACGGCCGGTTGGACTCCTGGTGAAGGTGCTGGTCGGGGAGTGTAGGAAGGCGGCGGAAGAGTACTGGCTGACTTTGTAGTAGATATTCCTCCAGGGAGGGGAGGGAAAGACCGTGTATCTGTCATCGAGAGGGCTCCATTAATGGCTTGTGAGTAAGTTGGACGAGATGGCTGAGGCAAGCAAGGGGCATCTACTCGAGAAGCTGCCACCCGTGCCTCCCGGTATTGACGGTATGCTGGGCATTTTCTGTCTGTTGCCAGGTGAGCTCTCTGACAGTGAATGCAGCAAGGACCTGCAGTAGAGGTGCAGTCTTCTAAGAAATGGGGTCCAGCACATTTACCGCATCTAGCCGCACTCCGACACTGATGCGAGCGATGGCCGTAGCGTAAACACTTAGTGCAGATGTAGACTGGAGGATCACGAGGTTCCACCGGGCATCGCGTTCCAAAGATGACTACATGAGTCGGCAACACTTGAGAGCGGAAGGTAATCTTACACACAGGAATGGGGACCCGTACTGCAGGGTCGCTAGTGGGTCGAGAAAAACACTGGACAGAAATAACAGGGTAGGCACTCTCTAGAAACTCAGCAATTTCTTCTTCTGAGAGACTGGTGTCCACGTTGCGAATAACACCCTGTTTGTGTATCAGAAAATTGGGAATGTAAACTTCCAAAGATGTTCCCGTAAATGCCGGTGACTCTACTATAGTGTTAGCGGCCTCTGCCGATGCTGCCTCAATTTTCAGTCGGTTTTTTCCTGCTGGGGTAATATGCACAATTGCCCGTCGGATTGTCGGGTTGTGACGAAATAGCAATTTACCCACACTCATGGGGTGTAGCTTACCCACATTCTTATCCAAACTTTCAATAAACACATAAAAAGGTCCGGGATCTGCGCTGCTATAACGATTGGAATGGCTACGTGGTGTAGCGACGCCAGGTGTAGAAGGTGTGGTTGTAGGACGCGACGTGGAAGGAGGAGATAGTGTAGAAGGCCTCGTCGTCGAAGACTGAAGAGGGCCGACGTCTACTGGCCCTCTGGCAGTCTACTGGCAAGTTCCCATTTGGTACACAATCACTCGAGTCAAAATCCATGTTGGAGTCTAATGGCGCAACGGATTCTCCTGAAGTCCGCTGCCGCTTAGAAGCACGTTTGTCATTTTCACTAGTAGCAGGAGTCGTAGAACGGAGTGAAGTTTGGACTGGTTCACAGTGAAGAGTCGGTAGAGATTGCTGCAGAGAAGTGGAAGCAGAAAGTTGTTCTTCTTGCTGGTAACATGTCTGCATTGCTGAGTAGATTAGCTGCCCCGTATTAGGGGGGTCAGCCATAGTACACTGAATTTTAACACTTCACGAATAGAAAGTACGTACGTGAAAACACAAAGAAATTTGATGTAGAATTAGGCCGGCAATTTGCCCCGTTCTACTAACGCCGCCTCGCGCGCCGGAAAGGTAAGCAAGTCGTCACGGTGTGGCGATGTTACCTGCTCCGCTGTCAGACAGCAACTGCAGTTTACCTTTGCAGCTTGTACATTCGCTGCTTCTACATTAAGTTAAACAACATTTAATATACTTACAACGGCCTACCCCGACAAAGATGTTTTAGCTTATTTAACAATAAGTTCTTTGACCATGCCATACCTACCACTTCACATTTTATGTAAATAAAAGAAATATTTTCTGTTATCGACCGTAAATTACTAGCGCCATATCCGCTGGTGTGCCGAACTTCCACCCTCAGGAGTTTTTTACATGTCAGTAAGTTACTTTTAAGCACATGTAAATCCCATCAGTCTGAGTTAGGTTTAAACCCGCGACCGTAGGATCAGTAGACCAGCGCCTAACCACCTAAGTCATCCCCAACGACATTCTGTGTAAAGCATTTTACATTCTTTATTACACGAAATCTAAGAACAGCTCATTCACACACTTTGCTCGTCACTGCATTCTTGTCATGCTTACTATTTAAGTGGTATGCTGACAACAGAATGCCGCACGTGCAGGCTCTCCCATTACGACCGCCTTAGTTCATTCAATAAATCTTAATATCATGAATTATTCCCTTTGGACTTCCTATCCACAAAGCTTTCTGATCTATCTGCACATATAACGCACACTGCCTCCGTGGTCGAGTCGCAAGCACTTTAGCTTCTCAACTCGGTGGTCCAGGATTCGTTTCCTGACTAAGGCAAGCAACGTTTTTGTTGATTGGAATCACTTTATCAGAAGTGCAATAAGGGTTTCAGAAAGGTCAATAAAGAATCGATAAAGCGGGTGATATAGGTAATCATTAATGCTCTCCATTATCCTGAAATTATGGTATGTCCATGCTTTCAGATTATCCAAGAGTAAATATAAAAAATGTAAATATAAACATCTCTGTTAACAAGCTATAAAAATATGGAGTTCTAGGTGTCTCACAAAAGGGAATTAGATAATATTTAGAAAACAGAAAGTAGTGTGTACAAATTGATGACCATGTTGAGGGGATGGACACAAATTATGATCGCCTTAACCCATTAAGATAAAGAGTTTCGCAAGGCACCATTGGCTCCTGTTCTGTTTGCATGCACATAAATGATCTTTATCGAAATTTCAGCAAGAAATGGTGATAGGCAAATGCTATGCAGATGGCACAACAATAATAATTAGGAATCATGCTACTAGAGATGCAAAAGCTAACGCCAACAATACTATAAAATTTAATCTAATATGAAGCTTTTAAGCAACACAGATTGTACTGGCCTTAAGGCAGACGGTAAAGTATTCCTGCGACGTAAGCCACACGTTTTCTATATGCATAAATTGGCATCCACGTGTAATGTACATAGCAAGAGTGATGAGTAAGTCGGTATATGCAATGAAATGGTTTTAAACACCATGGATAATGTCGCCCTGGCGGTAGACTCGCGAAGCTGAAGCCGAAGCCGGTGGAGATTCGGAAAACTTCGGAACCAATCGTTACCGGTAGCGACAGACAGTTGAATGTAGAGTTGGAAAAATAAACAGTTTGAGGTTCTAGCAATTTTGTAATGTTGAACAGTGTATTTCGAGGAGAATAAAGTGTAGTTTTTGTGTTTCGTAACCTCGTTTTATTATTTCACGAACCCACAAAGTCACAATAATTAAATGTTGAAGTAGTGTGCTATGCTTTTGTATATTCCACATGAAAATCAGAACACAACGGATAATACTGCAGATGAGAAAATATTCAATATTTGAGATACCAGCAATATTGAAATCACACAAACATGTAATTAGAAATGAGAAATGAGATGAAGTTGAGTTTAATTTATGGACGCTCCTTTTGGTTCTCAGCGTCCCATTCTATACTGATCGTGTAAGACCACTTAAGTTTGCTCAAAGGCCTCATCAAGCTTGAGGCCTGGATCACTCGGTTTACTTCCCTTCCAAAAGAAGGCATGCTAAGGATTTTTTCGCCCTCTAAAATACCTCGCCTTCCGCCGGGTTTGAAACCGGAGCCTTAGCAACCAGAGGCTAGCATGTTACCCCTAGACCATGAAGGAAAGGCAGCGTACTAGCAGGCAGACATACAAAAATTCAGAATCTTGTTTCATGTAAATGCATACGCATATAAAATGTCGAGCATATAGACAGATGCTGCTTAATGCGAAAAATAGCCAAAAATGGTCATATGCATACTTACAGTCTATTACAGAACATACGTATTACTATTACAGAACTGTATTCATGTGAACATTAAGTAACTGTTCAGCAAAAAGTGTGGGGAAACATTAACAGTGTAACTAAATTAAGAAATGATTTTTTTACGTCCTCCAAGTTAAGTCATATCGGACGATGAGTGAAATGATGCTCAAATGAGCCCAGGGTCCATAGAGCTTAAGAGGTTTACTACATTCGTCTTTCAGAATAAGGGAAAATCCTGAAAAAAAAAACTGTATGCAGATAACTCACCCTGGCTGAGATTCGAACTCGTGACCTCTTGAACGTGAGGCGGACACGCTGCCATCTACCTACCTTGGCGGGCAAAATTGTGGCGTATTTTATGTATTTTGAACATAAAAATGAAATAAAATGAAATGAAAGGTTCTACCCGCCGAGAGTTTGCAACTATAAAGGTAAATATTAATTGATTTAAAGGGAATAAAGACAATCTACAGTAATGAAATACGCCAAAAGGTTGTTTCTCATGTAAATTTCCGTTAAAAGATAGCTATACAAATGAAACAACTTAAGAAACTGTATTGGAAATTTTTCTAGTGACTTTGATTTTTCATGAGTAATTGATACTGACGTATTTATTGGCTACAATGGAGCTAGAGATTTCACTTTGAAGATCTGTACTAATGTACAGTTCCTACATAATCAAGAGATACACCTGCATCCGATCTTATACAGAACTTGTAAACTGTGTCGTATCTTTTGTTTCAAGGTTCGTTTTGAAGAGCACTCATATGATGAACTACACAGCACCTCTTATGCAACAGGCAAGCTTTTTAGGTACTTCAGATGTCGAATTTTACCCTTGTAATGACGTACAATGTCGTTTCCAAATGTCAAGAGTAAAATCTACGGAGTGTCCTTCAGCAGCACCGGACTATTATCAAGATTTCCCAAGTGGCTTTACTTAAGTGTTGTAAAGGATTGCCTAGAGTTATTTAACAGTTGTGTTAGTCGAATGATTTACATAAGAATACAGAAACAATATGCTACATGTTATTTTTTATTTTATTTTCCATTTAACTCAAACATTCTAAATTGATAAATAACAAACATTTCATACCTTGAGGTTGTTTAACACAAAATTTTACGGAGAAAGATCCGCGGGTTAGTGCAGTGTCTGTGTGTCAGAGAGAGCAGTGTCTGTATGTCAGAGAGAGAGAGAGAGAGAGAGAGAGAGAGAGAGAGAGAGAGAGAGAGAGAGAGAGAGAGAGAGAGAGAGAGAGAAAGAGAGAGAACTTAATTCAAACCCAAAAATTCTAATGAAAAACGAATTCTGTATTTATATCGGGCGTCCTTTAAGTTAGTTAATTAGTGAAATGTCCCTCACCGAAAAATCACGATGTGAATTTTTTTTCGAAAGTTATTCTAATTATTTGGATTCAAGTGTAATGTACGAGCGTAATAAATAATATGCTCATGCAAGTTTTATCTGAAAAACAGTCAAAACTTCTATTTTCATTGAGATTTGTATAAATGGAAAATTATTTTACACTTGTGTGTAGGAAAATTTGCCTACTGCAAATAGAACACTATTCATACAAAATAAGCTTTGTTGCAGCACTACCTGTATATTTATTTTTTCCAGGTTTTACAAAGTGTGTTTCAAATATCACTTTTTAGCGTGTTTTGAACGTGTGGCTTGCATACAAAGATTTATTTGACTAACACCCCATTTCGATGTACAATAAAACCTTATTGAAACATGTACTTATTTAAAAGGAGCTGAAATGGATAGGATTCAGACTAACTCGGATTACCCATAGTCGGGTTACATAAAAGGAAAGCTTCTTTGTTTCTGCCTCCTCGTGTGGAGGACTGAGACTCCCGAGACATACAATATTTTTAATTTCACATATTGGTACTATAAATGTTAAAAATGATAAATAAATATCTGTATTGAACCACCTCTGTGTGTATAGCATGTCTAAAATTCAAGATATCCCCGGCTGGAATCCTGGTTTGGATTGAGTTGCCCGGATAAGAATTTCCTAGGGTTTTTCTAACCCGAGAAGAAAATATCTGTTAACTTTAAAGGTTATGGAACTCGGACTCATTTACGTAATTTTTATCCAATACGACCTACCAGGTAAAAGAACATAAAAATTAATGTCTGTACTTGTTTTAAACACACGCAGATATTACAATGTTCGTAACATTGTATTACACTTAAAGGGGTTAAAAAATAAACACTGTAAATCCTACTTCAACAATAAATCCACTCTATTTTAGATATGCAGATCATCCGTAATAATTACTTCATCCTTGTAACCTATGGAACGTCGTAAGCTTTAATGGACTGCAGTTTCTTAGCTTTTCTTTCTCCTTTTACTTCCGTCTTCCTTGTTTTGACGGTGTGAATAAAATATCGAAGTAATGAGACTAAAACTCGGAATGATGAATTAATATTAAAGTATTCGCAGTTGTTAATGAATTGACAAAAAAAAATGTTTATGTGAATGCTTTGTAGAATCCCAGAAAAATAAACGGCAGAAAAAAAATCGTGGCTGTATACGTTAGAGTTTTTTAACACTACAGATTAAAAATGATAATAAAAAGCATTTCACTTTAACGATAACCGAAATACATGGAGAACAAAACCGTAACGCTTTTAATTAGCCTATATAATGGCAGAACTCTCGAGAAAAGTATCTGAAAGCTTTTTGTGAAACTAAGCCTAAGATGCTGCTCTTGCTTCAGCATGCATTCTTTATGCACAGTTGAAAATTCCACCTTCTGAACGGGCACAAAAGAGAGTTGGAGATATTCTTTGTAACAAGAGCAAAGAATGTTGAACAAAGTCTCAAAGAGCTATGAAGACAGAATATCGATTCTAAGGGTAAGAGAAAAAATACGGGGGAACAGTAAACGTAGCGCTGTTGTACAAAACGTTCATTAAGTACCTTTAAGCAAATGCTCATGATGAAGTGCATCAGGGGTGTGTATTCCACCGAAACAAAGGAAGCATTGCCTTCGCTTTAATTGTAAATAATACATTAGTTTCTATATTTGTATTACGAGGGTCCGCTGAAAAGTCCCGGGCATCACATAGAGATGGCGCCACTGGACCAGTTTGACGGATAGTATATAAAGTTTAACTCTAGACTAGCTTGTATCCATAGTTAAAAGTCAATAGCTTGTTTAGTTTTTGAATAACAGCATTTTAAACAAGACAAGTGTAGAGTTTTCACGAAAATTGAGGATTTGGAAAAAAAGAGCAGTGATTAAATACTTCCATTTGAAGGCTCGCCTAAGGAAATCAAAGAGGAAATGGTCAGTACTTGACAGACTCTGCCCCTTCATACACATTGATTAAAGGGTGCTTTTCAGAGTTTGAAATGGGACGTACAAGCACTAGTGATGAGATTTGCTCTATGCGCCCTGTGTAACCTTTTATTGTTATTTTTACGTCCTCCAACGTCATATTGGACGATGAATGAAATTGGTGAAATGATGCTCAAATGAATCCGGGGTCCATGGAGCTTAGAGTTACCCAACATTCGTCTTCCAGAATAAGGGAAACCCCGTAAAAAACTTATACAAGTAACTCACCTTGACCGAGATTCAAATTCGGGACCTCTTGAACGTGAGGCAGACACGCTACCATCTACGCTACCGATGCTGCCGCCCTGTGTAAGTCACAACTCCAGAGATCATTGAAAAAATGTGTTTAGTACTGGAAGACCGCAGATTAAAGTTGTTTGAGATAGAAGAGACTAAACATATTAAAAGAATGTTCAGGTAATATAAGTAATGTTTTCGGCTTTCACAAGGTCTGTGCAAGAAGAGTGCCGCGTTCGTTGACATCTGATCAAAAGTTGCAAAGAAAAACTATTTCTGTCAAGAATTTGCACCTCTATCGTAAAAATCCCAGTGAATTTTTGAGACGGCTTATACCCATGGATGAAACTTGGATACATCACTACTCTCCAGAAAGTAAATCACAGTCAAAACAGTGGTTTGCGCCTGGTTAACCAACTCCAAAAAAGGCAAAGTCAATTTTGTCAGCTAACAAGGCTATGGCAAGTGTTAGGGAATTATTTTTTATTACATAGAAAAGGGTAAAATATCACTAGTGACTACTACGCAAGCCTGCTGCAACGTTTGAATGAGGATATGAAAAGAAAAAGACCTCATTTGGCAAAGTGAAAACATCTTGTTTCTTCACGACAGTGCTTCGGCCCATTGTTCAGTCATTGCAAAGGGAAAAATGTGCAAATTAAAGTTCGAATTGCTTGAACATCCACCCTATTCGCCAGATCTAGCACCCAGTGACTATCACCTCTTCCCGAACCTCAAAAAATTTCTTAGAGGACAAAAATTTCACAGAAACAAGGTCATTGATGCGGTAAACAGCTATTTTGAGCACTACAGAGGTTGTTTAATTAAATTAAAACAGCGATATGAGAAATGTATTAGCCTTTCTGAAGATTAATAAAGAAAAAAATATTTTTTATTATAAGATGCGGGACTTATCAACCGACCTTTGTAAAACCACCCACGTAGAAAATTTAGTGATACGATTTTGAAACATGCACTTTTACAAGTAGTTTTCTGACAGATAGCATGGAATGTTTGCTGATGGTTCATAATCAGATACGTTGTCGATACAGTCTAATTTTGCACAAGCAAGATATTTCTTTCTCCCTATGGACAGTCAAGGTTCCTGTTTGCTAGAAGATAAATAATAACTGTTGTTTGTCAAGTTTCATTTGTAAAGTCAAAATTCTGAATGTAGGGGTAAAACGCGGAAATTAAGCAAAAATGTCATACTATGACAGGAAGAGACTAGAGAGTAGTGATCCTTATGCATTATCTCTTCCTTAAGGTATTCATATACATAGAAGCTTGAAGAGTTTTTCTTTTTAGCTTTGAAATTACAGGAGGCATTATCACAACACTAATATATGCATATGACAGCGTTACAATACTTCACAGTCCACTGTACTCAGGGGGACAGACGATTCTCACGGTATATTGCATCAAGTAACAAGAGCAATAAGTTCTTAGAATACAGGAGTAGGAAGGAGACAAAAGAAAGAGTTAGACCTGGGCTCGCTGACTCTTCTGTGGGTGAAGGTCACCATTCAGGAACCACTGCGCGAATTTTTATACCTCCACTCACCGATATCAATATTTTAAGACATTAGGGTTAAATAGAAGTAGGAACAGATAATTAGAGGTGAATGCAATATAACTATATAAACATTCATTAAAAAATAAGAGTGGAATGCCCTTGTAGATCGAACGGAAGACCTAGGGTTAATTAAAGCAGTTGGCAGTAAGATCCGAAGAGAGGTAAAGAAGAAAAGCTATCAAACCCTGAATAATAAAGATGTCTCCCTTCCCTTTCAGAATTGCATGAAGATATAGACGCACAAGCCTATACAAAAGAAGTGAACAAAAGAGAGAACTGAAGATTTGCTCCCGTTGCTTGAATCAGCGAATTACTGAGCTGCATTGCGAATACGTCTGTCCCAGCAGGCGCTCATCTGAACAATACTGCCATCTAAAGAAAGAAAAGCAAAATAAGAAACTAATATACTCAGCCGGCATATTCAACAGCTCCAGGAAGCGAGCCGTTTTTACTTTCTCCATAGGAGGTGAAAATATTGCATTCCACCAAAAAGTCAATAACGAGATTCCACCGAAATACGTCTTTTGAAGTCCCTCAACCCAAAATAAGAGTTTTTAGAAAAGGTCTTCAAGTGTGAACAGCGTAACTTAAAAACTAACCTGCCATAACCTGAAAATGCATCCACCACTGCCCGCCTCGGTAGCGTAGATGGTAGCGTGTCTGCCTCACGTTCAAGAGGTCCCGAGTTCGAATCTCGGTCAGGGTGAGTTACCTGGATAAGGTTTTTCCGGGGGTTTCTCTTATCCTTAAAGACAAATGTCGGGTAACTCTAAGCTCCATGGACCCTGGACTCATTTGAGCATCATTTCACCCATTTCATTCACCGTCCGATATGACTTAACGTTGGAGGACGTAAATTAAAAAAAAAAAAAAATCCACCACTAAATATTTCTTAGATGAAAAATTGTTTTTTTTCCCTTCTCAAAACTAGTCTAAGAATTTTGGTTAAAACAGCACATATTTCATATATTTACATTATAAAAACACGTGTAACCTGAATTTAAGTCCTTTCTGACTTGTGTGTAGTGTTTAACGCCCGCTTTTACTACATACGGCACCGCAGGCGATGACACTGATGATACATGAGATGAAGATGGAGCACCGGTGGAATGAGATGGCGGGGAAACCGGAGATCCCGGAGAAAACCCGCCCCAGCGCCGTGTTGTCCACCACAAATCTCACTTTGCGGTCGCCTGGGATCGAACCCGGGCCGCCTTGGTGAGAGCCAAGCGGTCTAAACCACTGAGCCACGGCGCGGCCCCTTTCTGATTTAAAGGAATGTTGCATTATATTACATGAAACTTAAAACACAATCTCTGGAATACATAATTTTGGTCCAATAAATTGGATAAATTTATAATAATTTACACAATAAATAACTGTGTCATTGGTTATTGGATTTAATTATTGAATACTTTTGTCATTTTTAAGTGCTCTCGCCACACAATTTTCCTTGCAATATCGTGGAAAGAAAATAATACTTCAAGGCCAACCCATTGCAACACGGTTTTAAACATCTGACAATCGTTCGTGTTTCTTTATCCTCCTTTTACGTACAATGAAATGGTAATAAAACTATTTGTAATTGTTTACATCCATTAAAAGGACTAGATTGGATTACGCCACGGATCCCAGGGAGGAATGATGACACCAGAGGAGACAGATGGCAGTCGACCCAAGGAGAAACGACAGCGGAGAGGACAGGATCTCTACTATTTTTACCAGTTGGAAATACCCCGTCAGGCCGGCATTACCGACGTCCAGCGACGCGGATACCCGGAGACCGGAAAGCGTCCTACCGAAGGACGTCAAGCCATGCAGCGCCGAGACACCCGCCGACACTTCTATCTGAAAGAGACCATCCAATGACAGATGATGTGAAATGAATGGCGCTGAAATGGAGGGAAATGTGAAATGAAATGTGTAGTGTTTAACGCCCGCTTTTACTGCATACGGTACCGCAGGCGGTGACACTGATGGTACATGAGATGAAGATGGAGCACCGGTGGTATGAGATGGTGGGGGAAACCGAAGGTCCCGGAGAAAACCCGCCCCAACGCTGTGTTGTCCACCACAAATCTCACTTTGCGGTCGCCTGGGATCGAACCCGGGCCGCCTTGGTGAGGGACAAGCGGTTCTAACCTCTGAGCCGCGGCGCGGCCGTATGAAATGGAGGGACAGGGAATTCTGGGTATGTAAATTAACCTATCCAGCATTCGCCTGGCGACCCGGGAAAACCCCGACGAAACGCATTGGTCACGTAGGCCAGCAACGGTAAACAAACCCGGCCACAGACGAAAATGCACTCGGTCATAAAGAGGTTGATGCAAAAATAACTTTTGTAAGTGTATTTTATAGTTCATAGAAGTGAACAATATAGGTAGAATAAGTCAAATGAATATAACATATTCGAACTCTTCTTTGCTATTGCTCTCTAAAGACGAGAAAAAATGTAGGTACTTGTACTTTTCAGTAAGGTTTCTGATCACTCTTTGCACTACCAACATTTATGATAAACTGTCAACTGAAAGCTTTACAAATTTTTCTTATTTTATATAAAATTTTTACGTACTTTTATTTAGTTCACCTTTAATTATGCACATTATGTAATTTATTTACTTTGCACTTCAAATGACATCCAGGGATTTAGCAGTACCCTAGGTACTGACCGCACTTAGGAGGCTTTTCTAAATAGGCTCCAAAAGTTTCCTAGTATAACCAAATAGCTGTTATGTACCGGTGCTCTTTTCTAAATTTCTCATTCTCAAAGAAACATTATTCCGGAGAACGATAAGATACAATTCGACATTTAGGAGTTCAGGAACGATAAATAATCTCAGTCAACTATCATGTGTCTATTCTAAAAATTGTTACTACTAAAAAAGTGGCAGGTGTTAGAGAAAAAATTAGAAAATAAAAACATAAAACCACGAAATTATGAGTTTTTAAAACAACTTAAGGAGTTTTGTTTATCACAGAAGGAAATGGTTCTAAAGTTGTCCACCCAATAACTGATGTTACAATTTGTTATAGTCATTAAAGATGTGCTAAAACATATGTAATACTTAAGACAACTTGTGTTTTAGTAGTATTGAGAGATGATCATTACCATGAGAATAAATATTAACATTAATTACATAAAAATAAGAAAGAAACATTACGAAAATGTATGTCCATCAAAATATATTTTTAATCTCGCTCAATGTATTTTGAAATACGCTTAGCCAATCATTCTATATACTAGAGCACAGCCAAGAGTTTGTTACTGCTGATAGTACACATTTGGTTATCGTCCGATGCAAAAGAAACTCCTCAAAAACTAGGACTGGGTGGATTAACCTCAAACTATAATTACCCAAAACTTACCGGAAACATCCTAAGTTGTAATTATGAGTATCTACCGGTAGTTTAAAATGTTCAGTTTAATCTTGACAAAACTACTCAAATATATAAGTAACAGTAGAGTTTAATAAAAAATATATCTATTTTTAAAAACCAATAACAAACATGTATAACGTATTTACCTTGACACATAACTGCTAAGGTTTCTGCGTCATTTTCCTCAGGAAGTATGAAGAATAAAAACGCTTTTAGTGAATGCAAACAGCAGATTCGTTTTCTTTTGAGATAAATGCTAGATACGGACACAGGTGAACGCTAGGGGCGAGTTAGCGAAAGGAAACAACTGCCAGTGAGCGTCCTTGGCCTAGTCTGATACAGATAATGTGTATGAACTCACTGTTGCATTAATGCGCAGTAATGCCATTACACCGGTATTGCCGTCCTAGTTCTCTTGCCAGTGTTGCCACAATCGCCAAAGGTAAATGCCCTCTGCATCCCACCAGTAACATGGAAAAATGTTCTTCTGATTTGAGGTATGTTAAATCAATAAAACACATTTTAATTTCCTGTTTAATAATGATAATGATGATGATGATGATGATGATGATGATGATGATGATGATGATGATGATGATAATGATAATAATAATAATAATAATAATAATAATAATAATAATAATAATAATAATAATAATAATAATAATAATAATAATAATAATAATATCGCTATAAATATTAAACATCTTTAAAACGATGCATCCGGTGCCTTTTTCGAGACCTTTCCATATTGTAACGGACCTCTGGAGCACCCTGTACCAGCTGCGAACGGAAGGCAGGGGGGAGGACCGCGTTAGCCACACCTTCTCCTCGTTTGTCTTGTAGTGGTGACAGACTTGTGGTTAGGGGAAAACATGACTGGTCGCCTGTTTTTCTGTACACCTGTTTCTCGACCTTTCGTTTACTGGAACATTCTCCTGGTCACTAGAAACCGGCGATATTCCGATATAAAGAGGGTTACAGACAGACGGAGTGAGTTCAGTTGTTGGTTAGAGTTGGTCAATCAGTTGGTTAGTGAATGAGGACAGTTCTTGGTGTAAGAAGGCAGTGTTAGTGACGTGTTAGTGAACGAAAGGATTGTGCAACGGAAGACTGTACGTAACTGGTATGTGCAACGGAGTTTATGTAATCGCGAGTACAAGTGAAGTTGTAACGGACGAACGGGTAAATTGTAACTGTGTGCAGCAAGTAATTTTGTGTAATTGGCAAGTGTTAAACTGTAAGTCGGTGGAAATAAAGAACATTGTTGAGTGGTGTAATTGGACTTTTCATTTCACGAACCCACAAAGTCACACTGGCGTCAGAAGTGGGATAACAACAGTCACACTGGTGTCAGGAAGCGGGAAGATAACATCACCGAACATTACAACCATGGACGCGGCATTGGAAAAATTTTTGGAGAAGATGATGGAAATGAAGGCCGAAATAACAGAGAAGATGGAAGAAATAAAGAGCGAATTGTCCACGGAAATGAGGGCAGCGAACGACAGTCTGACAACGGAAATGAAGGCGGCGAACGAGGCTCTCGCCGCAAAGTTTGAGGGACGGTTGGCCGGCATGAGGGATGACGTCACGAACCTGGGCAAGCGGAAGGGTCAAGTAGACGACCGCCTTAATGATTTAGAGGAAAAGGCCGACGACATCGCAAAACCCCTCGCCCGCCTGACGGAGGAAAACCGGCCTTACGTGTGGACGGAGGACGCCGAAGACGCTTTCCAGCACCGGAAGGGGACCCTGTGCAGTGCTCCAATTTTGGGTTTCCCACAACCGGGTGGCGCCTTCATTGTGGACACCGACGCCAGCGACCATTGCATTGGAGGTGTCCTATCGCAGATCCAGGACGGCCACGAGCGCACAAGAGTGGAAGAGGAGGAGCGTGCCGCAGCAGTCCGTGTAGTTGTGGCAGTGCCTGCTGAAGGCTGGGATAGCGCAGGCCTGAGGAGGGAGCAGCTGGCGGACGCAGACTTGGGGCCACTCTTGAGGGAAGTGGACGCAGGGACGAGGCCAACCTGGGAGGACATCGCACCGAGGAGCGCCACCTACAAGTCGCACTGGGCAAAATGGGACTCGTTGAAGACCAGAGTGGGCGTGCTGTTCCGGGTATGGGAGTCGCCCGATGGGAAGGCGCAGAGAGAACAGTTGGTACTTCCCCGGAGCAAGGTCCCGGAAGTCTTGGAGGAAGTGCACGCCGGTACTTCAGGAGGACACCTGGGAGCGAACCGAATGATTCACAAACTACGGCAGCGCTACTTCTGGCTGAGACTCCCAGCAGATGCTGGTGGTACACCTGGACCGCCTCGCACGCTACGATGGGGCTGTTCGTGGGCGAACAGCTTTGAGGAGGGAGCAGTGTAACGGACCTCTGGAGCACCCTGTACCAGCTGCGAACGGAAGGCAGGGGGGAGGACCGCGTTAGCCACACCTTCTCCTCGTTTGTCTTGTAGTGGTGACAGACTTGTGGTTAGGGGAAAACATGACTGGTCGCCTGTTTTTCTGTACACCTGTTTCTCGACCTTTCGTTTACTGGAACATTCTCCTGGTCACTAGAAACCGGCGATATTCCGATATAAAGAGGGTTACAGACAGACGGAGTGAGTTCAGTTGTTGGTTAGAGTTGGTCAATCAGTTGGTTAGTGAATGAGGACAGTTCTTGGTGTAAGAAGGCAGTGTTAGTGACGTGTTAGTGAACGAAAGGATTGTGCAACGGAAGACTGTACGTAACTGGTATGTGCAACGGAGTTTATGTAATCGCGAGTACAAGTGAAGTTGTAACGGACGAACGGGTAAATTGTAACTGTGTGCAGCAAGTAATTTTGTGTAATTGGCAAGTGTTAAACTGTAAGTCGGTGGAAATAAAGAACATTGTTGAGTGGTGTAATTGGACTTTTCATTTCACGAACCCACAAAGTCACAATATGTTGAATATTACCTCCCTCTTCCCTTAGCGGCCTCTATTTAATGGGAGCTGTGTAAATAGCCCAAATTTTAGAAAGCACATTCTGTAAATCAACACCGTCCTGCGTAACCTTTCTTTCAGAGCATATACTTTAAAACATCGCGAACCTTGCAACATTTCCATTTCTACTACTGAGCGCTTGCAAAGGTAAAGAAAACACTGACGTGTATTATTCAACGACCTTTCCTGTACTCATGTTTATTTTACATAGCTTCTACAAATTATTCTTAAGCAATTCTATTTTTCTATTTCACGTTAATCAAGATATTAGGTATAAATAGTGTCATACATTTTGTTAAAGGTTACAAGGGAGATAGACAAAACCGAATCAATCGGCAGATCTTCGAAAGCGCCGCCTATATGCTCGTTTTAAAATTCGTACTCTTAGCATGATATCGCGAGACCTGAAAAAGCGACGGCAGCTTTAAGGCCATCTTTTTTATCACTTTCAGTGTATTTGAATACAAGTTCATTGCATTATGCATTACGTAAGTAGATACATTTGCAACGAACGTTGTATAGGTACTGCAATTAGTTATAGCTTGCAGAGAAAGGATGTGGAAAAGCCGTTTACTTTCATCTAGTTCTAGAACAGTTTATATGCAACGCCGCTGGCTGTCCGATCGCACATGCAATTACAGGACCTGTTGGTCAATAAGCCTGTTGTATGCTCCTACAAATGAAGCACAATTAATGATACGATAACATGTATGAAGTTGCCTTGAACTGATCGAACGTCTGCTTGACCTGTACATGTTGCTCGACAACTACGTTATTTATAAATCGTCGGTCAAAAGAACAAATACTCTATTTGCAAAACTGTGTTTTGACATTTAACTGTTTTCGGCCAGAAATGATTGTGCAGAATCGATCAAAGGCGTTTTTTAAATTACGCTAAAAAAGCGGCTGTGTTACATCCACATAGCGTTCATTACCCAAAGCGTTTAAATGTACAGTTCTTATTAAGCTATTCTTACAAAAACTTAATTTTATATTTGCTTTATATCAATCGAGATAAACATTTGAGGAATTGGTTTTCTTACACACTTCGTGATACAGGAGGCTTAAGCTCCAGTGAACTATAACAATTGGATAGGTTCTTTAGACACAAAATTGTTTACAAAAAATGGTAACAGGTTCCATGTGCAATTTGTTTCATATAAACGTTTTTGTGACATCACCCACTTCCAAAACATCCTATATTAAATGTTCGAAGATTTTAAAACATTTTTGAAATGGTCGCTATGGAAAAAGTTATAAACATTTGAGGAATTGGTTTTATTACACACTTCGGGATACAGGAGGCTTAAGCTCCAGTGAACTATAACAATTGGATCGGTTCTTTAGACACAAAACTGCTTAGAAAAAATGGTAACACGTTTCATGTGCAATTTGTTTCATATAAATGTTTTTGTGACATCAGTTATTTCCAAAACATCCGATATTAATTGTTCGAAGATTTTAAAACATTTTTGAAATGGTCGCTATGGAAAAAGTTATCTCAAGGCCAAAATAAGGCGGATTCAAACAGCTGATGCAACAAAAGTGTCATGAATACTAATGCTAAATATATCTATTTATCTCGGTTAACATGAAATAAATTAAGTTTATGCACAATACTTAACACAAGCTGTATAGAAATGAAGATAACGAGAGAAGAAACCCATGTGAATGCAACATATAATATTCTTATAAATATGTGGTCCTCTAAACGTGTACAGTATACTTTCGATTATTCCAGGTAATAGAAAACACGAATAATCACGATGCCTGTAATTTAATTTTTTAAAGTACATAAAAATTACTTTTAAAAAATTTTATTTTCAACATCTCATATTTTTTGTTCGAAAGTTTATAAAAATTATACACTGCTAAGTTAAATCATATTGTGACTGTGGGTTCGTAGAATTAAAAGTCCAATTTGCCGAAATTCTAAATGTTGTTTATTTCATACACTGTTCAATTCTCACGTAACAACATTACATCACATATCGCAATCTACAGCACTAAGGTCGTTGACAATAACAAACATTAGCTTTCGTTACAACACTTCACAGCTGGATCTCGTTTTACACACAACTGTTTCACAACATGCAACTGGACTCCTGGCCAGTCGTCGCCTCTTTAAATCCCGGCATCGATAATTCTAGATTGTTATAAAATAAACCAGAAACCGAATAACCTCTATCAGCCCACAAGTAACTAGAAGTTTCCATTTATCTCAGTTTGTTTGTTTCGGCAGACCCTTATTTGCATGTTATCTTCGTCTACCGGCGCTTGGTTTTCACACTGCCCGCCAATCAGTCCCTTTTGTGTAAACAAACAGCGCGATCGTAGATATGGGTTCGCGACAATATTAACACAAGTACTCCAGGACTTTATTTATTAAAATGAAGTTAGTCTGCTGTTGAGAGGAGTTGCCACTTATAATTTTTCTTGCAGTAATAATGTCAATGTGAAACCCCATGCAATCTAGAACAATATTAACACATTGAAAAGCGCTCAGTTCCAAAGTCCTCTATTTTCTGCTTATTTTTTAAACCTCCAAATAGTTTGCCAATCCCATAAACAGTACTCAATGTGGCAACAGTTTTCCCCTGCTCAGATCTTTTAATTAATTCTAATTTTTGTTTTAATGGCAGTTTTTTTAAACTTCTCTGCCATCTCTTTTATAAACGCGTTTTAACTTGGTTCATTGACACTTAAACGCTGATTAACAACTGAAAATTAAACGTATTTTCAATTTTCAGGGAACAGGCAAGCCGATAACAATGTATTTTACCCTATTGTTGAGCGGTGCGAGATTTATTTGTGATTCCTCGGCGACTCAAACGCAGAAAGCTTGTATAAGCTATAATAAATAGTTTTGAAGTGGGAAAAAAGTGTTAATTTTTTTCTTACTCTGCACAAACAAGCCCAAATAATCCGCAAAACGAATAATCACAGGAATACTCTGGAGTTTACTGCCCGCCTCTAAAGTGTGGGGATACTTGTATGAGTCTCATTCAAGAGGTCGCTAGTTGAGGATGAGTTACATGGATAAGGCTTTTTCCGAGGTTTCCCTATCCTGAAATATGAATGTCGGGTTAACTCTAAGCTCTATGGACCCTGGGCTCATTTGAGCAGCATTTCATCCATGTTATTTGTCCGATAAGACTTAACGTTGGAGGACCTTAATAATGATAATGATAATGATAATGATGATGATGATGATGATAATAATAATAATAATAATAATAATAATAATAATAATAATAATAATAATAATAATAATAATAATAATAATAATAATAATAATAATAATAATAATAATAATAATAATAATAATAATAATAATAATAATAATAATAATAATAATAATAATAATAATAATAATAATAATAATAATAATAATAATAATAATAATAATAATAATAATAATAATAATAATAATAATAATAATAATAATAATAATAATAATAATAATAATAATAATAATAATAATAATAATAATAATAATAATAATAATAATAATAATAATAATAATAATAATAATAATAATAATAATAATAATAATAATAATAATAATAATAATAATAATAATAATAATAATAATAATAATAATAATAAAGAATTTACTTATTTCCGGCGAAATTCCTGTATCGAATTTTTGTTCGGAATACCTATGTACAACGATACACATGAAGTAGAGAAAATAAAAAAGATAATAGTTAATGCCTCTGGCCCTTAGCCTAAAGGCTTTGACTGTGAATAACGTTAAACCCTTCAAAACGTCCTTTAAAACAACGGTTAAAAAGACTATTCTCTAATGTGTTTGTGTACAATTTTTTTATTATTTATTTATTTTAGTTTGTAATGTACGTCCTCCAACGTTAAGTCATATCGGACGATAAATGGAATGGGTGAAATGATGCTCAAATGAGCCCAGGTTCCATAGAACTTAAGAGTTACCCGACATACGTCTTATAGGGTAAGGGAAAACCCCGGCAAAACCTTATCCACGTAACTCACCCTGACCGAGATTCAAACTCGGGACCTCTTGAACGTGAGGCAGACACGCTGCCACCACGCTACCGAGGCGGGCGTTGGTGTACAACTTTTTCATATTATTATTGATAGGTATTACAGTACCTTTTAGGTAAACCTGCGTTCTTATTATTGCTTACATGTGTATAATATGTAAATAGGCATTGTAAAAAATAACATAATGCTACATTTGCAACGCCTTGTAACTATTTATACTACACACAATGAGTACAAATCGCCTCTACATGCCAAGTGATTTATTTGGATGCTGTGCGAGGGCGTGGTCCAGGAATAACCTTGACCTACGTCCATCTCCGCTGGTCTTCCGCTTTCACTATATAACGTACACGGCCATTAATATCTATTTTTACGCGCCTGGCCAACCGTTCTGCGCGTGCGTGCTACAATATGTATATTTCATTCAAAGGTCCGACTGTTGGACTGTCGAAAGCGAAAACAACTGACTAAACACTGACACAATTGTAAAAGAAATGTGCGTCATAAAGTGGCTGTCGTAAAACGGAAAATAATAACTTATCAACGGATTTAAGAATATAGTTTTAAATCGTTATGTAAATCAAAGAGCTTTTAAGATTGTGATTGCTTAGTTTCACAGTAAGAAGCTTCCGATGTTGTGCATTCTTCTACACTTCTGCAGGAGACTGTGTAAATTGCTGCAATAAATACCTAATAACATATCATCACAAATGAATGTCCTATTACTTCTGTGACTTTCCAAAGGCTAAGCCATAATCCATTTTATTCTTAGTTGCAATGACAGGAAAGATACAGCAGCTGCACAATGAAGGAATCGATTCACTCAGGGTATAATACAAGAACTACTATGTTAAAATAATAAAATATCTTGAACATCTAGTTTCATCTTTGAAAGATATTGAACTTAAGTACCAAATTTGATATTTATCGATAATTAATTTCTTTATTGAGTTACGCTAACCACACGAACAGGAACGCGCATGCACACACACACACACACACACACACACACACACACACACACACACATATGGACCCTCGGAACCTTTTTCTAAAACGCGTTTTAATTCCAGACTTTAAAATATGTATTTTCTAGAAGTATTAGTATCGAATTTTGGGTGCAAAACAATACTTTCTCTACTGCTGGACAGAGTCCATTCAAAATTAGACTGAAGTTGCAACTATGGTGTTCAGAGCTTTAAAGCGGAATCAAGTGTTCCACGTGGAGAACATATTCTGATAGCTCTGATTAGCTAAAGTTAGATATGAATCGACTTCTACTGGATGGAAGCAGGGTAGCAACGAACTCTGATCCAACTAAGAAAGATGTGAAGGTAGGAGTGGTGGCGAGGCATGGCGAACATGGCATTATTCTTGACTGCAATATCAGTCTAATTTTAAAATGGGCTATACTGGGTTAAGAAAAAAAAAAGATAAGAAGAAAATATATGATCGTAGCATATGTAGGTATACAAATTAAAGAAAAGGTGCATCATTAGTTGGTTGATTTACAGTTGGACTTAGCAAAATTATATACGTATGTGAATTGCATTATTTTGGTTTTCGTCAGATATTATGAAAGGAGCATAAGTTAACAAAATTATTTATTATTTAATAAACAACCAGTTGCTTAAAAAACGTGTTCACATGAATGTTCTTTACTTTTTCATGTTTTGATTTGTATTGGTAAACTCTGGACTCTCTTTTTTTTCTTTTTTTTTAACTTGTTCCATTTATACCCCGCCTATAACTGCAATGATCATATCGGCGGACGTTCTCCTTTGGAACATATCGCGATAGTGTTCACTCGTATTCGTTGGATTTTAGTCATTAGATCACGCACACATTCGCACTCTCATTCATACTTCCAGACTCTGGGAAAGATGAGGAATTCTCTTGGTCGGAGAAAAATTCCCACCCCCCATCGCCGGGAATCGAACCTGGGACCCCTAGCACGGCAGGCAGGTGCTGGGGCCAGCATCTGGACTCTTGTTTTGATAGTCCAATGTCATTTTAAATTCATCGTCATATCGCGACGGTTAATGCAGGTTCTTCGGTCCACCTGAGCCATTGTGTGCCTAACAGATGACCTTAGGTGCTTAGTCGCCCTCCTGTACCATCTATTTTATTACTACTGAATTTTGGCGGAATGTGGTTATTGGAATGGCTGCCTGTTCCTTGGGTGCACATGGACGCAGTCTTGTGCTGCTGGATACATGGCCTTAGCTGCGCAGTCACGATACCTATTTATTTTGTTCTACGGAATACTTTTGTTTATGGAATTGAACATCCAGTCCGGAAACTGAGAGAAACCACGAAAAACCGAAACAAGTCCGATTGGCTGATACAAATATGAGCCAGAAACCCTACCACTAAGCCATCTCTCGGTTTTCTTATGGTGTGCCACACCTTCTTTAAGCACTGTTTAACGCCCGTTAGGCACCACAGACGGTGTGCACTGATAATACACTCAATAGAATAATTTATGGAAAAGGAAGCTTAGAAGTAAAACTTTCAGGCCTAACTTTAGGGATCTCGCTGGCATTATCCAGTTATGAGGACTGAGAAAAGCTAGAAAAAAACTCACTCGGGGAAGAAGGTCCCTGGGGGAAGGAGATATGAACCTTGGATCTCCAAAAATGAGCGTTACCGTGGAGCCATCTTGCTTGGTATACCTAGGACAACAAGAGAAGCGTCGGTTGGCATATGTTAACCAATGGAATTAAAACATTTCTTAGTATCATAAAGGGGAAATACAAAGTAATTTCAGGTCTAATTATTTGATTGTTAGTTATTACTTATTAGTTAGATATTATTTACTGCAACCACCAACCAAAGAGGTTTGGCGCCATAAGGGAAACTATTTTTTTCCCCTCCTATTCGCTAGCGAACCATAAAATCAATTTCACGCCGCTTTGATTTATCCCAGACCTGCATTTTCATGATATCTGTTTTTAAAGATCTAGATGATAGAATTTACGGACTAGTGATCGCGTTTTTGCTTCAGGTTCACTGTTTCTTGTTAATAGCATTTGTCCTCCATTCATAACCACATTTGTCCGTGAAAGAGCCAACAAAACCACCACAGGAGCTGTATATTCGTGTAATACGTTTCCCACAGGTATCGTCTGCGGCTGGGCGTAATATGATCTGATCCTGCGGGATTCGTAGACGCGAGCAGCAAAACGTGACACGACTTGAAGCGAGGTATAGTAATCCAAACAGCTATTTAAAATAACGGGGTTCAAGCCTTTGATCTAGATGAAGTCATATATAAATGTTTATCCATTAAGGGCATATACACTAACGTTTGTTTCACCTTTCTAATCATTATAAATATAGGAAATTAATTGTTCTTTCACACTGGCCGTGTGTAGGCTAAAGTATGGAAAGATAGAATGCTAATAGTGAGACAGAATAGTGGTTAACTATAAAGCCCGGGTCTTAAAGTACTCACACGTTGTAAGTCGCCATTAAGGTAATTGTCTCATGTGATTATGAGAACTCCTAAGTTGTTTACCGGGAAAAACACGAGTCAGTTGGAGAATTTAATGTCATGTCGGCAGGTTGGCCACAATAGCTCAAGAGTTAGAGCGGCTGGACGGCAACCAGAAGATCCATGGTTCAAATCTCGGCTATGGCATTGAATTTTTCAGTCTGACTCTATCTTTCCAATATAAATATAGTTTTTATGGCAGAAGAATTAAAACTTTTTAAATCATTGCTACAATTTTATTTAAACTCTCAAAATAGACTTCAGTTAACATTAATTAACAGAGATACATTTCCAAAAGTTACATAACAGATACATATCCCAATATACCTTATTTAACTGAATGAGAAATAAAACTGGCAGTTTGTAAACACGCCTTGGACTGCACTACTTTACAGAGAGCGTTCGGCAAGGAGAATCCAAACTCGGTCTATTTGTACCTACACCCCAAATGGGGGCACCCTCGGGAGGAAGGATGAGGCGAGAGGCAGGGGCGGCCTCCCAAAGTGCCAAGCAGTACAGAGGGCGGGGTCCCTACATTTTACTAGATAGAAACTCCCCTGTAGGTCAGGCCAACGGAAATCCTTCCATTGTGGTTCGAAAACAGCCCCACCACGAGACCGGCTTCGGAGACAGGAGGAAATCTTTACTAAGAGCATATCATCCTGCCATGCATCGCCGAGACACCCGTCGATACTTCTACTCTGGAGGAGACAACCAGATGAGAGATGATGTGAAACGATAATGGAGATGAAATGGGGGAACAGGAACTTCGGGGGATGCAATTAACCTATCCAGCATTCAACTGTCGAACCGGGAAAACCCCCAAAAAACACATAGGTGAGTTAGGTCGGCCACGGGAATCAAACCCGGATCTCTCATAGACGAAACTACCTGAGCCATCTGGCTCGGTAAACAAGCCTTGACATTTATAGATGTAACATTTGGGACATTAATATTTTTATCTACGTTAGTGGAATTTATAGACATCCATTAGACTAAGAAATAAATATTTCACCCTCTAAGAGACGATGGATGAAGTGACCCAATGGTCACATTCCATATCTTCATGAAGAATGGCCTGAACCAAAAATAAATATATACCAGCCAAACATCAGCAGCAAATATATCTGCAATATTACACAAAGGTGGATTATTTTACCCACTTTGTTGTATAGTTGCGTCATTTGTTTGTCCTACTGTAGATAAGTGCTGGTCTATTGTGCTTCCTAAATATTTTGTTTTTGTGCTGGCGGTATGGTTTGCAATCAAATGTCATATAAATGACGCAAAAAATACGTTGTTTGAGGTGAAAAGCAAAGCATTTGCGTTATTAAAGCAGCAGTCATGATTCTTGTTTTACCCAAGCGGCAAACTCACGATACCGATCAATAAATGAAGGCCGGTGGAGGGAGGGGAGACCGCAGGGGTAGCTGAGTTTTCGTTTCCCCCTCCTCCTGCTGCCCGAAGGAGGGCGAAGCTTCGAGAATGTTTTCCCCCTCCATAAAAGGAAATCTCGAGAAACTTCGGGCCGCCGATCAATACAAGCGAGGCGACGGTCAGTTGTGTTGAGTGAGTCGTGGCGAGCAGTAGGTAAGGCGCGCCGAGTGTGCGTGGAAAGACGAACTGGCTTAGTTGTAATTGTGTACATTACGAAATTGTAATTGTGACATTTGAATAAGGTGGAAATAAAGAACATTTTTGAGTGGTGTAATTGAACTTTTTAATTTTACGAACCCACAAAGTCACAACTGGCGTCAGAAGTGGGATAACGGCCATGGAATCGGCATTAGAAAAGCTTTTGGAAAAGATGAGCGAATTAACAGCGAAGACGGAGGCGGCAAATAACAACCTGGCCGCGGAATTGAAACAAATGAAGACGGCTAATGACAACATCACCGAGAACATGGAAGAAATGAAGACGGCCAACGACAACATCGCCGAGAAGATGGAAGAAATGAAGGCGGAACTAACAGCAAAGACGGAGGCGGCAAATAACAACCTGACCGCGAAGATGACCGAATTGACCACGGAGATGAAAGCGGCAAACGAGGCCCTTGCCGTGAAGTTCGAAGAGCAGCTGACCGGCGTAAAAGAGGACGTCACAGAGTTAGGCGAGCACGTCGAAGACGAACCCACAGAGTCACAATATGATATAGAGAACAAGGTGTCCGAAACAAATCCAATTTGAATCAATGTCTTTAATTACATATACATATATTTTCATGCTTGCTTTAACATAAACATCATCCTTAGATTTCCTTCCAAATACTAAAACCGTGCCGACTGGAAATGACCTGCTTGAATACATATACACAAACAAGTAGTAATGCAGAACTATTAGTAAAATCAAAACTGTTCTATGCTTTTGACCTAATTAAAACCTTTTCTTGCGTTGTGGAGATTTCCTGTTGCTCTACTTGCAATTTAACAGCTCTGTCCTCGAGTATTAACTACCCAGCAATTAGGAGTGGCGCAAGAACATCATTTAGAAGCAGTTGTAGCAATTTAAGCTATCTCTCTTCAAAGGAAAAGAATTTCTATTGTCTATTAACTGTTTCTGCAGTTCTAAGGACAGATTTCCAAAGTGTGAATACATAGACATACATTACTGGCAAAGCCAACAGAGAGAATTAGGGATTAAAATTCCTCCTAGGAACCTATAAAAGGATAAAAACATAGTGAACAAAATAAACATAAATTTTATTGATCCCATCAAGCAAAATCTTACATTCTGCAGCAACTAAGAAACAAAACTTAAAATTATCTAATGATAGGTAGCCCATGCCCGCCTCGTGGGTAGCGTGTCTTCCTCACGTTCAAGAGATCCCGAGTTCGAATGTCGATCAGGGCGAGTTACCTGGATAAGACTTTTTGGGGGATTTCCCTTATCCTGAAAGACGAAAATCGGGTAACCGTAAGCTCTATGGACCCTAGGTTCTTTGAACATCATTTCACACCTTTCATTTATCGCTTTAGGACGTAAATTTAAAAAGAAATCCTTTACCCACAATATGTGTGCGCGCGCGCGTCTTGGGCCCAAATTCCTGTTTCAAACACTGCGTTCCTCCCCCCACACTCTAATACTAATTAACTGTAGTAATATTGCTGCATTTTTCTTATTACCAAAAGTAATTTTATAAATTCAATTGAACTATCGGCGCAACTTAAAAATAAGGTCAGAATATCTAAACCTTATATCATAATCTTTTAGTGCATTGAAAATTAGAATTTTCTCTCCGTCAATTTAGTCCCAAAATAGACCTAATAAGGAGGACCTGCAACTGTTTTAAGGGAACGGGTATAACTAGGTGAGGATGAAGGAAAATACATACATGGTAGCAAAAGATCTTTGAGGTCGACGCTAATAGGAACTTTCATAGTAAAGAGACCCCAACGAATAAAAGAAGATTAAGAAGAACAAGAAGAAGTCCCATAATTCTTTAAAATAGAATCACTCGAGATCTTAGTGTCAATGCGATTTTAAATAATTGAGAAAAGTATACTGTAATGATTGGGGGAAAGGCCTACCACATTATTCTCTATTTTTATTTTGGCACTTATTTTTATTCATTTTAGTTAGCTATCCTTGATTATAAAAATAAACAATAATGAGTACTCTATACATTGTAATGTCACGTATTGTTGAAAAATGGTTCAACAATGTAACAAAAGTATTTTCTGTAATATTAGAATATGTTTGACAAAGCACATAATTATTGTTTATCATCTAACAATATACGTGTAAACGATACATTACGACTCTTCTGGCAAAAATAATGATTAGTCATTCGGCCAAAAGAGCTTCGTCAGTACCCACGCCTATTGTAAGTTAATAACTTCTACGAAAATAAGCGCCATCTCTTAAAACCAAACGAATAAGTATCTCAGGACACTTCTTTTAACATTTACCTATAGGAACAAACTATTATATTCCACCCAAAGGTGCCATAGAGATTTCACCAGAAACTGTGTTTTGAGGTCCTCTAAATAGAGAAAACGTTTCAAGAAAAATGAGTGAACAACATCATCCAAAAATCAAATCTTGCAATCATACGGAATTTAGCATCTTTTAAAGATGCGAGACAAAGATTTTCTGAAGAATCCCTCACAGCAAATAATATTTACATGGAACACTTCTCCCTTATTTTCTAAAAATTACTTAACGATTTTTTAAATTACCTTATGCATGAAATAAAAATAAAATGTATATCTTGAATGTTCTGCGAATGACCGTGAACTATTCTTCATTCTGAATGAATTTTGTACACTTTCGTAGAGACAGTAAATTATAACAGATAAACAAAGATTGCTAAAGATGCAGATATTGTTGAAACAGGCGATTTATGTCCAACAAAATTGTTGTGCCATTATCCCTTTCTATGAAGTTCGTTGCTGTTTTGAACAGTTCAATTCTTTGTACTCTTTAAAAAGAGTATTAAGTCGACATTTGCATGTTTCTTGGAATTATTAAGAGAGTGAAATTTCAAAGTCATCATATGGAAACTCCCGTTTTAAACATCGTTATGGTCTCCTCTAACCTGCTTGTACACAACGATGAAACTATTTTTGGAAAACATTTATATCGATTGATATTTAGAAAAATAAACTTTTGCAAAATAAACCTTTGTCAATGTACACAAAAATAAACAATACTGGCTCTGTATCAAATTTTGCTTTGTATTTGTATAAATTCCTTTTAACTTCATATCAAAGGCTTTCATTTCGGAAATAATTGTTGATATTACTCCTTTTTTTTTTTTTTTTTTGCAATTTCCGCCCTCCAACGTTGTCATATCCGACGATGAATGAAGTGGGTGAAATGATGCTCCAATGAGTCCGGGGTCCATGGAGCTTAGAGTTACCCGACATTCGTCTTTCAGGATAAGGGAAAACCCCGGAAAAAGCCTTATCCAGGTAACTCACCCTGACCGAGATTCGAACTCGGGACCTCTTGAACGTGAGGCAGACACGCTACCATCTACGCTACCGGTTACTCCTTAAATTGCAACTTTTCTCAAAGATGGTTTCTTGTATTAACTTTTGCTATTAAACAACTTCAAATGAGGATGGAGAATAATACGGTTTAAGAAAAGTTCTCCGTACTAGCCGAAAACTGAACCCAGGATCTTTGGGTTGCAAGACTAGTACGTTGATCATTCGACTACAGAAGAAATCGGCTAAAGTTTCCCTCCTGGTCTGTAAGATGCGAATAATAATAATAATAATAATAATAATAATAATAATAATAATAATAATAATAATAATAATAATAATAATAATAATAATAATAATAATAATAATAATAATAATAATAATAATAATAATAATAATAATAATAATAATAATAATAATAATAATAATAATAATAATAATAATAATAATAATAATAATAATAATAATAATAATAATAATAATAATAATAATAATAATAATAATAATAATAATAATAATAATAATAATAATAATAATAATAATAATAATAATAATAATAATAATAATAATAATAATAATAATAATAATAATAATAAATATTAATTTAGTTCTGTCCTTTTACCGCGCAGTCCTCTTCACGTGATATAAGGAAAACTAGAGGTGCCTGAATATACCAAGGACCGGAATGCCATTTGTGTTACGAATAACAGTTGCCTAATTCAGCTACAAAATATTTGGACGACGGCCTTCTGCACTGACCTTCCCCATGAAAATTCCTGCGGTCGTAAAAGTATTTGAAGTTAATTACATACTCCTACACAGACATGTGCCGAGTTGTTACTGAGGAGTGGAATATGTAGGTAGCTCATCCGTACACGCCGAGGAACAAAACTTTCCACGTTGCATTGTGTATTCGGAGGCATTCAATTCAATTTGTTTCAAAACACAAAATTGGAAACATTACTATAAAAATTATATTTATTTATTTAAGGTATTTTAGGGGGGAAACTCTGTTTAAGCAAGAGTGTAATCCAAATCGATCTCGTTCCGTATCTGTTATGTGCATAAACCTGGATCATACGGGAAAATATTCAAGTCCTTTCAATACACTAGGAATGCAAACGTAGTGACTGAATGCTATGTAAAATATAGTCAGCGAAGCTCTCTTTATTGTTATCCATTATTATCTAAGTGCAAACCATAGCAAATACATATATATAGTTTTGTTCTTATTTTGTCCATCCCTTACGCTTTACCAGCTATGCAAAAGTCACTCAGAACGAAGAGCACTTTAGAGGCTATGCTCAGAAAATTTAAGATATACATTTAATTTGTCATGAAAATATTTTAATTATTCGAAATGTTAATCCACAGCCCGCTCACATCCCTTAAAGCCTCGGCACTCAGTCGGATTCTTACGCATTTAAGCGACCGAGCGGTGTTTGCCTCTTTTGCCGCTTGGAGCTCTAAAGCTGACCCCTAAAGTATCCCCTTGTAGCCGTCAGTGGCCTTGCCGACATTTAGTTTTGTGGTGACAGTTGAACCAATTTTATGATCTCAAATTAGTATTGAAGGTGAATTTTACATGAAGTACTGTTGACAACATTCTAAGTTAAGGGAACAAGAAAACTGGCCATAAATAAGAGACAGTAAGAAAACTGGGTATAAATAAGAGATAATATAAGTAATCATAAGTATGAGCACAACATAAACATTGTTTCTTATTATTACTTTTACTGTTGTGCCATAAATTGTGGCAGTTCATTATCTAGAAGGTAGATTTTTCCATGACAGCTTTATAGTACAAACATTTATAATAGACAGCACTATATTTCGAAGCTCTCCGTTTTTCCAAAGTCCAGGTCTCCGAACCATACATAGCAATGATCCAAATGTAAGAATTACGTATTATATTATTTTATTTTTATTATTACTTTTATTATTAATTATTTTTATTTTTATCATCAGCAGCAGGATCATTATAACAGCAGTAGTAGAAATAATTACAACAAACAGCATAGCAGCAATTATGATCCCAATACTTTGTATTTCAGATAGTGTATTGTTGCGTACCCTTCTGTAAAAGTAAGAAAGGAAAATCAAAAGGGATCAGTTTCCATGAATTTCCAGTAGAAGAACTACGTAAAAATGGCTAAAAGCTACATCGCACTCTAATTTCGTGGTAAATGATAAATCTATTTCAACAGTCGTGTGCAGTTTGCACTTTACTGAGGACGACTATAAGCCAGGCTGTAAAATTATACTGCTGAAAACAGGAAGTATTCCAAGCATTTTTCCGAACTATCCAGATTATAAATTAGTGAAACAAGCAACACCAAGGCGACAAATTTCAAAAATACGCTTACACACAGAAAGCAGAAAACGGAGACGCAGTTCTAGCAGAGAAAGCGTTAACAGTGCTGCTGATGTTAATGCGCTGAATCATGTCACAGATGCACCTTGTAACTGCGCTGCAATTCAGACTGAGGAAGACATGATTTCCAAATTAAAGAGATTGGAAAGGGAGAATAACACCTTGAGATGTATATTATGGGGAGCAAATAAAAGGCATAAAGAATTTGTAAACAAGCAGCAAGCAAATGAAGAAAGATTACTTTATTATGAAACCAATAATTTTCATAAATAAATTCAATTATTGATAAAAAGACACCATTGGACACTGCAACACAGCTTCCAGACACAATACTCGCAATATTGGGCGAATAGAATGTGAATTTCCGTCTTATAAGACCTACTAACGTATATTGTCAAACTGCTTTTAACTGTTTACTTAGTTGTTTTTCTTTTCTTCCTAGACAGCCTCGTTTCATGCAACAGTCCACTTATCACTGGCATATATAGGAGGTTTTATAGTTAAAAAATAGCGGCCGAATTCTCTTGTGCCACCTGTCTTACTAAAGTATCTACCGCCAAGTGTACAGCATCCCTTGTAAATCTAATATTCTAAAGGGACGAAAGCTCCCATCTCCAGAGTTTGTTTCTCTTTTGGCAGTCATAGAGAAATTTATAAAGAAATTTATAACAACTCTGTACCTAAGCTACCTAAAGTATGTGTGAGAAAAAGCCTAGAGGAATACATAATGCCAGCAGTGCAACATTGTTCTTAACTCGTGTGTGCAGAGAACTGAAAGCATTCAGAACTGCTAAGTGAACTGTTATGCAAACATTATATTCCTGTGATATTAAAGTGCATTGTTTCTGCACAGCGAAAGTGTTTGAAAAACCTAAATTCCTTAACTGTAAACCACTGCATTGGAAAGTTCTACGTCTGTAATGTCAACACATTGCAGCTGTATGCTCGAACAGGGTTGCAGAGGGGTCATCAGCCAGCGCCATACGGTGGGTAGTGGAGAAATCTGTAACTTTTAGTCATAACACTCCAGCTGGCGAGTGCCGAGGCTTAAAGGAATGTGAGCGGGCTATGGTTAAAGTAGTTACAGCCACTTTTTATAAAATCAAAAGCTTTTAAAGGCGGGCAGTGGCTCAGTGATAGACTGATCGCCTGTCACAAACCCTGCGATCCAAGGAAAACGTATGTAGTACGTGGTGGACAATAGTGGACAACGCAGCGTTTGGCCGAATTTTCTCCGGGTTCTCCAGTTTTCCCCGCCATTCGTTCCACCAACTGCTCCATCACCATCTTTCCTTTCGAACTCATCATCTCCTACTCTCATACCCCGCTTAGTGCTAATCTCCCATTCCAGGTAGGTACTCTCTCTCGGCCACGCCGTGGCTCAGTGGTTAGACCACTTGGCTCTCACCAAGGCGACCCGGGTTCGATCCCAGGCGACCGCAAAGTGAGATTTGTGGTGGACAACACGGCGCTGGGGCGGGTTTTCTCCGGGATCTCCGGTTTCCCCCGCCATCTCATTCCACCGGTGCTCCATCTTCATCTCATGTATCATCAGTGTCATCGCCTGCGGTGCCGTGTGTAGTAAAAGCGGGCGTTAAACACTACACATTTCATTTCATTACTCTCTCTCTCTCCCTCCCTCTCTCTCTCTCTGTCCCATGTTTGCTCCCCGACGTGTAGCTGACCTGAGGCGCTACTTGCAAGTCCTGGAGAATGTAAGACCTCATAGAAGAGGATAAACCAAAAATGAAGAAATGGCTGCTTCATTTTTACATAAGCACAATATATGAAATGTTAAACTTTTATACTTTTCTTTTGGACTGTCATTTTTAATACCATAAAGGCTCCACACTTTTTACATTTAGGAAATATAAATCCTCTGACATATATTATATTAAAAAAATATGAAGTTGGGAGATATACATACGACCAACTTTTAACTTAAGAAGTTCTACTATTCTTAACTCCTCTTGCAGAGGGCTTAAACCTGAATTTTGACGAATATAATCGGCATTCCTAAAACCCGTATATTTGACACAATGATTACTTACTTCCTCATTTGTTAGGTTCGGAATCCTCACTTCCACCCTTCGGGATGCTTAACTTCCACACAAGCATATGTTAGTAAAAATTATTTTGGGGTTGAGGAGAAGAGGGATTCAGAGAATTCGAATCGTGTATTTCCGGGAAAATCTCCACGACAAATGGTATGAGTAAAATTATGCTTAAAGGAGCCCGGGTTCCACAGAGCCTTGAGTTATTGAAAATTTGTATTTTCAGTTTAAGGAAAGGCCCTGGAAAATACCATATCCGCGTAACTCACCCTTACCGAGATCCCGAACTCCAGGCCTCTTGTATGTCAAGCAGACACACCATCCGCACACCACGGGGTTCGGAATCGTCACTTCCACCTTTAGGGATGCTAACTTCCACACAAGGATATTTTCGTAAAATTGTTTTTGGCGGAGGAATTCTGGGAATTCAAAACGTGTATTTCCGGAGAAATCTCCATGACAAATGGTATGGGTGAAATTATGCTCAAAGGAACCCGGGGTGCATAGAGCATAGTTATCGATAATTTGTATTTTCCGAATAAGGGAAAATCCAGTAAAAGGAAAAACACCATATCCGCATAATTCACCCTTACCGAGATACCGAACTCCAGACCTCTTGAATGTAAGGCAGACACGCTATTCGCACAACACGGGATATCCGCACAGGTGGGTTCTACGGTGTACTTACAGTAAATACGGAAAGTATTGCATTCGTTCTAATAATGTTATGTTATACAGAAATTTTAGTGTAAATGCACTTTTAAGGTCCTGTGAATAAAAGAAAGCATTCTTAGAAAAATGTCCGCGCGCTGTATGTATGAGGGTGAATGGGTACGCGAACAGCGTAAATCGAAAACGAAACAGTTAAATATCAACGGTGGTATACGTGCAAAGTCTTCCAAGGAGGCGAAGCTTAAGATTTTCAAGCAAGTCCTCCTCCCCATCCCAGACTACCTTTTACATGGAAAATTGACCGACAATTTTGATTTTCTGAAAAATGGATCTAAAAATGTTGCACACAATTTACTTCTGATCTTTTTTTTTTTTTGTAGTGACGTACGTCAGGGCTATTCCTGATTATTTGTCTGTATTTTCAATGCGTATACTTTTCTCAAATGTGAAGTCGTTATTCTCATGGCAATGCAAAAAAAAAAAAAATGAAATTTTAAGTCAGCCTATGGGAGCAGCTTTTGAAAGAGTTGACTGTCGCTTAAAGCCTACTGCATTCCATATTCTCCTTACATCTACAAGAAAATTAGCAGTAATATAACATTTACCTCCATTAACTTGAAGTAGATGGATGAATTATGGTTTGTAAGAATAGTGTGCACTAGAAGAGAGTCATGTTAGCTACACATTACATATTTTTAAATACAGATAAACTTTCACCGCACCTTTACACGTTTCGTTGTACGCCGTGGTTGTACTTCTTGCAAACAAAGCGATTATCAAATGTTTAAAATGCGAATCACTAGTATGAGATGGCGCTTAAATTCTATGCTCTTTGCATGAGAGAAAGGGTCCGATTTGTTAAACTGACTTCTTCGATCCCTTCTTGTTTCTTTGGCTGTACACGAACTATTCTTTGGAAACTTCACTTTTCCATCACCTTAATTTTAAATTACATATGCCTTTACAAAAATAGCTATACTACACCTATCATTAGAGAGGCAAAGAATTAGCGACATTCAAATGTTGAACTGAAAACTATATGCTGGCCATGGCGACAGACGACTGAATATCGAGAGGGCTTTTTTTATTACAAACTACTGAAAAAATCGAGCTATTAATAACAGATATCTCGATATGGCTTTGGTAGAACAAGTTATTTTCAATAAATTGTTTTGTAATTTTAGGAAGGGGGGAATTTCTTGAAGAGGCTTTGCTTAAATGCCAAGTTTGGTGTCATCGGATTTTTTTAAATCATTTTTTCGTAGATTTCAGATGAAATTTCGATATCGAATTTTTGGGTAGAATGCTATCTTTGGTTGTACCTATCACGAACTATAGTGCATACATTGCAGAGCTATAAGTTATACACGTAAAAAACAAGTATAACTAAATATACTAAGGACTCCAAGCCGGGGATATCGTTTCAAAGCCGCAAAGCGGGGGATTCAGGTAGCAAAGCGACGAGAAACCGTACCTAACATCTAAGTAGCCAAATCCCAATGAAATCCAATTAATCATTAACGCAGGATTAATATACATCTACTCTGAAATCGCCAACACAATTGCGTCTTCCAACATTAAGTCACACCGGACGATGAATGAAGTGGAGATTAGTTACCAGACATTCATCTTTCAGGATAAGGGAAAACCCCCGGGGAGGGGGGACCTTGGACGAGATTCAAACTCGGGACATCTTCAACGTGAAGCAGACACGCTACCACTTAGCCACATGTCTTTTTCAAGCTTTAGTAACCATTAGCTATATGGAATTACAGCCCTCTACTTACTATACCTAAGTAGTAAAATGAAAATTAGAATACCATTATACCCATAAAATGCGTTACTTTATTCCCTTAGAGATAAACTGCTGTAAAGCCGGATTTCATCTTTCAAAAAATACATCAGAGCATCTTCTAATATTGTTGGGGAAATACTCTCATATGTGCTTACTTCTTTGGCATTTGTAATATGTTCAAACCGATATACCTAATTCAAGTGTATCTGAACTAAACTATCCGGCAAAGGTATGTAATTTAATTTAAACTGAAAGCTTCGTTCATCGCCAATATGCTGAATATTGCTATCACTAAAATCACATAAATTAAACATCTGGTACCGTAAAATGTGTGCAATTAATAGAGAGAAACTTAAACAATATAAATACAATGCGTTAATGCCATTGATAGTCATGTCCCATATGTGGTTATTATTTAAAATAAATACAGTAATATGCAAACCATGCATTAACAATATTTGAAGCCTTATTAATTCCAGAATGTTCATCCCACACTGATTAATCTACCGATTGTTTCTTCTTGTTAATAAGCCAAACACAACACTCGATATCTATATACAATAATTTTGCACTTATCACGGCAACATCATGTTTCTGCTCTGTTTTATACAACAATAAATGCCCAACAATATTAGTTACCCAAACTGATAAAAGAGGTTACCTTCATAGACATGCTGAATACGTTGTCACTGGTTGCATGGCGTGCTGCACAATGACGTAAAGTTGTTTATGTCGTGCTCTTTAACTCCTTCCACCACTATTCAGTTACATAATCGCGCGAAAATAACACATTTACAACACTCAACCGTTCCTCAGCGCACACTGCCGCGAACTGACACCTCGGCAACGTGCAACTCACAATATAGTGCTTTGGGTCAATAGTGTGTTCAAGAAGCCATGACTTGTCTCGACCACGTTCTGTTGTCCTTGGTAGAGAACAGGCTTTACTGCGCCATCTCTTATTTATTTTCTTAATCCTTTAGGAGCAATGATCGGGTTCGTTTGCTCTGCCAGTGATAAAAAAATAATAGCGTCAACTTCAAATACGTAATCCAGAGCAACTTCAGTGTTTTTGTATTTAACATAAAAAGGATTGAGTTACGTGGTAAAGCTTTATTATAAGTCAGGTTATTTAATTTAAAAAGAGTTATATAAAATGACTTATGAGGGCTAGATATGCCTGCTTTGAATACTTGAAATACGGAGATTGGAAAAATGTTTATTCTTAAACCTTTTACTTTTCTGAAATTTTGGTAAATTATACGATTATGCTACCCTATTCAATTAAAAACATAGTTAAGATACTTGTGTGAGTGTGTATGTAAGTGTGTGTGTGTGTGTGTGTGTGTGTGTGTGTGTGTGTGTGTGTGTGTGTGTGTGTGTGTGTGTGTGTGTGTGTGTGTGTGTGTGTGTGTGTGTGTGTGTGTGTGTGTGTGTGTGTGTGTGTGTGTGTGTGTGTGTGTGTGTGTGTTTCCCTTTATTGCAAGTCAAACATTATAATGTGGCTTCCACTATAATGTATGAAGTTCATTTTTAGTGATCGAACCGCCCATGAACAATTCCGCCCATTTTTATATCTAAGGGCCCTCCATTTCCCTAAGCAGTACTGGTTTCTGACTATGCCAGCAACATCCCATTACTCATTATACCTATAGTGGCAGAGAAAAGGTAGGTACTACAACAAAGTCCACTGATTATAGAAAACCTGACTATTATAGACGTCCCTAGACCGTTTGAGGTGACTGTAGTTAATGCTAACAAAAATTAAGCAAACTTTACTACTTTATTTTCTCATTTCTTCTAGGACTACGTTTGAATATATATATATATATATATATATATATATATATATATATATATATATATATATATAATATCAGTGGGACAAAATCGAGGAAGCTTATGAACGTACTTTGACAAAATAGGAACATTTACTGTGAAGTTTTGTAGTATATGTTAATTTAATCTAGATGACGTTGTAAAAACATTTAGAAATAGGTCTATATTAATTTTAAAATAATATGGTTCGGTATACATATTTGGAACACTTGAAGATAAAATGAATAGGCAACCAAATTCTATCTGAACACTATGCAATATCTAATTGATATTGAAAAATAAAGGCACACTTTCTCAATGCTTAATATATGCCTTTGCCTAGTGATGACAGCAGAGAAACTGCATTCCAGAAACATTTATGCTTATCACTACCAACCCCACCGATATACGACAGAGCACGTCTAGATGACGAAATAAAAAAATATGCATGTTAACCTTTAGCGTAGCACAATAATACCATACATGTATAAAATAAATAGTAAAATGTACTCATTGATTTTTATTTAGATCCACAATGGCGAAAATATCAGCGCAGAGACGTTGACGAACGATACATAAAATAAAAAGTAAATATAACGTCTAATAGACAGATGAAACTATCATTTATGTATGTTTATAGAAAAATCTCCTTGGAAACGTAAACTGTAAATTGTTTTAACTGGTAAGTACCTTTACATCTTTTGAAATTATTTGTTTTGTGCAAATCAAACTGGAGCCTGGCCTTTACGTAACAGTAATAATGAATTCCGAAATTTTGCAATCACGGTGTCAGTAAAACCACTTTTTATAAATATTTTATACTTCAAGTGTGTATTGCCGATGAATACTACAAATCTTTGAACACTTAAAAGGTTAAAATGTTCACAAAAACTTTGGTTCCTGTTTAATCGTGCGAACTTTTTCTAAATATTAGTTTCAATTTTCCGGTGATCTGTGCTGGGACGTCTTGAAGGAGTGTTGCATCGTAGATTGAATTATCACTTAACCAAGGTGGCGATAAGCAGTTCGCGATCATATTTTGTACTCCCGACACCGTCTCCTTGGCGTTATATTTGGCATTTTAAGTACTTTACGTGCGATTTGGCGTGATTTGCTATGAAGATTTTGATTTGTATCCCTTCCTGGTGATGTGATTTTCGCTGCTGGTAATATGGTTAATTTCGACAAAACAAGGTTAATTTTTGTATTAAAAAGGACTAAAATGCATTGGTTTGGGGACTGAGTTGACTGGCGTATCCACTTCCATCCCGTCGTGTCCTTGGACCAGATGGGGGGGGGGGGGCTTGTTAGTAACCCAGGTCTTGCACTATGGAAAGCCCCACGGAGGACGTCGAGCGCCCTTTGGGACAGTTCGGATACTCCCTGTTTTTAAGAGGCCCGGGTCTTGGTCCTAAGTGTCCAGGATTGGTGGGAGTAGACCCTCTGGACTCAACTGTTCTTCCTCTACAGAGTATTCCCGTGTGATCAAAATTCCTGTGTATCAAGCTAACATATTATCTGTTATGTATATATATATATATATATATACTACAAATTTTGTTAAAGATTTACTATGTGTTAATCCATTACGCACCTCACAGTTAGCCACTACATTACTCCTCTTAGCTCTCTTCCGGCTAGTTGGAAGTGTGCCAAAATTATCACACTTCCAAAGTCAGGGCAGGGATCCCGATGCACCAGCAACCATCGGCCAATCAACTTATACCTGCTATCAGCAAGCTGTTTGAAAAAAAAAAAAAAAAAATGCTGCAACTTCACCTCCAAAGACTAATAGACAACCTAAACTTGCTTCGTCCGGAATAATTTGGATTTCGTCGGCAGCACTCAACAGCCTTTCGCGTCGTAGTCGAAGTGATACGTGGTTTCAACAACCGACATTATGTTGCATCCCTCTTCCTAAACATCTCCCGAGCTTCGATTCCGGCTGACATGAAGGCCTCCTGTAACGCTTAATACTTTATGACTTTCCACCCTATATAATTCCACTTAATCCATAATTTCCTTTCACATCGCTCCTTTGTTGTAGTCAGGGACCACATAATAATTTCTCAAACCCATGTCATCAATGCAGGGGTGCCCCGAGACAGTGTTCTTGTCCCCCTGCTCTTCTTAACCTATATAAACATCCTCCCTATTCAGAAGCTGCAACCTTACGTATTTGGCGATGGCACAGCTATGACAGTGTAGCATGCTCATAGTATACAGATATGCAGACTGCCTGGTTTGCTAATTGGCGACTAAACACCAATGCCACAAAGTCACAGACCATGACTGCAAGATGTACCAGATCTTCGTATATACGGGGGGGGGGGGGGGGAGGGAGTTCAATATATTTCCCATGGCAGTTAGTAACAAGCTTCTACTATATACAGGTACTATGACCCGCCTGCTAAGTTTGGTACACTGCAGCAACAACCCATTTGTATAAACTTCAAATACCTTTGGAAGGTAACAGCCACCGATTGGTAAATTAATAATGATAGCATCCACTCAGACCTATCCTTCCCCAAATTATATTATTATATCCTCAACCTATCCCTATGCAAGACTCTCATCCAGTTTTAGCCAACTCATTCGAGGCCTTGGAGTATACGACATTGACCTCGGTAAAGCTACAAGGATCTCAGATTTGTCTCAAGCCACGGTTACCATGGTGCAACATAACTTCTGAACTACATACACTCATTCTCCTACTGTCCGGAAACGCAAAGAAGGTGCCTGTAAGGTATGTGGGACAAGCACAGCAAATGTGTGTGGCAGAGAATGCCTGCTACACAAGGAGTAGACCTTAAAAAACATACGCGCTATTCACTCTGTACACTAAAACCGAGAAAATTTATTCACAAAAGTAGAAGACGTCAGAATGTTTTTGAATGGTCTGTAACTGTGCTGACATGGGGTGTCATAAATCTGTCCAGGGAGGATGTGGGAACTTTCGCCAACCCCCTGCATCTCAGGCCTCGGAGACTATCTCTCCTGTGGAGGACTATACTTCCCACATTCTTTCTTAAAAATCTTTATCTTTCTACCACCCTCTGCTCACCATTTCTTTCAACACACCTTTCTCCATGACAGTAAGGGACAGAATTGCGGCATGGCAAAAGCCCCTCCTCCTCGGAGAGTTCCCATTCAACGCTCTGTGGCTATGTGCATCCTTGTTGTATGCATCCGGTCATACTACCCAGCTGTGATCACATTAGCACCTACATTAAGCCATACAATTGGCCACTATATTCTATCCCCTAATTGACTAACATGTGCAGCAGCCCTCTGGAACATCCCTGTGCATAGCGGACTCTGAACGTGTTTCTGTTTTTCCTATCCACCACAAAATGTCATCCCCTACTGCTGCTATTACTTCTTTCACCACTGCAGTGGGCTGCAACACGACCTATAGGGAGGGTCCATCTCATAGATGGAGCTTCAGGGAGGCAGCTTTCACAATGTTCTGAAGTAGCTTCTCATCATAGACCCTGTCGTTCCAATTTCTCGGCCGCAGGAAAAAGCATTGAAGCTTGGGGACAAAAAAAATGCTTGCCTTATCTCGAAGAAGAGGGGAATTAAGTGTTCAACCCAATGAACATGAGGAGCAATGAGCAATTGAAAACTACTTTGCAGTAGTGGCAAGTACCTAAAAACAAAGCTCAAACTCCAAACCACTTTCCACAATAGGATCCATTAGCTACCACTAAAAAATTCCAATTGCATCAGATGGAGGTACAAGTTGAAAAGTCTTTATGCAGCCTGTTGCATCATATAGCATTCCATGCACTGTTGCAAAGTGAGGAGTACATTGTTCAACTTTCCTATGCTGAGGTTGTCAAATGCCTCATTAACAGTCAGTGAGTTCTTGAACCGTCCATGGATACTTCATGTATTGCAAGGACTGGATATAAATTGAAAAACTCTAAATCAAGCACATATAAATCAAGGCTGTTAGGTGGCTGTCACTTGAAGGAAACAGCCCACCCATCTTTCCTGGCTGCAGATATTCGGCTGTTAATTGTTGTGCTTTGGAGTTTCTACTTACATTTGCCTTGGTTACTTGTTTGTTTACTTGCCCTGTAATGCCACAATGGGTGCCAATTTGATTGACATTCATACTCAGCTCTGTAGATGCTTACTTTTTGTTGCTTGTAGTAATGTACGCATTGTGAACATCTGCCTGGATGAAGGATAGCTTCAATACTGCACATATATCACATCAGACAATGAATCGGATTCACATGTGCAATAAAGTAGAGCATGATTCCTATTTCTATACCATATTTTGGAATGGAGCAAGTATTTGATTACATTATTCTAGTTTTTACTCTTTGTTTTTGACTGTGCTCTTGTATATTATTTTCTCTATTATTAGTTAGGTATAGTAAGTATAGAAGTATTGTATTTCACCCAAATAGATATGGAGATTTTATTGGAAATAGATTTCTTAGGTACTCTAATAAATAAACAATAAAGTAAACCACTTTTAGAAAAAGAATGCCTATGTGTGAATAATATAACTCAAAAACAAAATATTGATTTAATACCAAACTTGATATTGATTAAATACCAAATGCTCTGGAGCCTCTCTATGTCTCTTCCTCTCCTGCCCACACACCTGGCTCCGGCTTGTGGCAGCAGCACAACAATGTCACATGGTGACATTATTTAAATTTCAAGGATATAACATGAGTTTTAATAAACTGTCCCCATTCCACTCTGCTCTTTACATGTAAAAGTTGTTGTTACTTTTTATTTTCTTACAAAATAGTTTTAATGATTTTAATTAAAATGACACAATTTTAAAATATTTGCATGACAAATAAAGTGTATTTTGAGTTTTATGGAAATAAGCTGTGAAGTCTCTTTATTCTGATTTACTTTTAACTGAGATACACAAAATCTTACTACACAAAAACTGCATACAATATTGCAAAGTAAATACTTTTGGGGCATTAAGTATTTTAGGAATATTCTTTGCTATTACTCTAAATTTTAAAATACCTACAAATTACTCTTCTATTCTTATAGACATACAAAAATCATAGAATTTCAAAAACCACCATACAACAAACACTTTTTAAAAATCTGAGTCTTGGTTTAGTCTGCTGTATCCTTCTTATAACTTAAAGGAAAGTGTGTTTAATGTGTAGTTAAGGTTTATTCTAATCATCAAGAGGTAAATGTAACAATAAACTTTGTTAAGAATAGTTTGTGAAGAATGAACAAAGAAAGTTGTGAATGCAACACATTTGATGTAATCAATCGTTTTAACTTGTTACAGTCAGTTATGGTTTATAAAGTACTTAGCAAGTATCCTTAAGATTTAGTGATTGTAAATTAGAAAACTGGATTAATCGAACCTGTATAAATTGACTATTTTGTTTGTTTCTTCTTTGCTGTATAAAACAGTATTTACATGCCTGCCTCTGTAGTGTAGGTGCAGTGTGTCTGACTCATGTTAAAGAGGTCCTGAGTTCGGATTTTGGTAAGGTTTTTTCCCTGGGTTTTCTCTTATCCTGAAAGATGAATGTCGTAACTCTAAATTCTATGGGCCCTGGACTCATATCAGCATCATTTGATTCATTTCATTCATGCCTGATATGACTTAACACTTAGTTTAAAAAGTTTATTTATATAAATGTTCTATAACATGCTTATTTTTGATAAGGAATTTTACTTATATTTTCACAGAATAAATCTTCAATTAACCATCTGCACTGATAAGATAATCTAAGATTTAAGTTAACTGATGGAAATTAATAATTTCTTCACACTAACCGTATATCGGCTAAGGTTTTGGATAGAGTCAACTTGAAAAATTCAATGCCATGGCCAGGATTTGAACCACGGATGTCCTGGTTTCCATCCAGTTGCTCAAACCCATTGAGCTACCATGGCCAAATTGCCGTCATGACACTAAATTCTCCAATTGACTCATATATTTCCCTGGTAAACCACTAGGGGCTCTCGCATCCGAGATACACCATATGTGGCAACTTACTACTGTAAGTACTTGAGTCCCAGGCTTCATCATTTTAACTCTTATTATTTAAGTTACTTGATGGAAATCAATAATTTCTTCACACTAGCCTTATATCAGCTAAGGTTTTGGATAGATAGAGTCAACTTGAAAAAATTCAATGTCATGGCTGGGATTTGAACCGTGGTTGACAAGTTGACTCTTATCTTCATATTCATATTTATTGCAACTTAATACAGTGTTTGAACACAATTAAGCCATGCCATTTGTAATACATACTCTCTCTTAAAAGTAAACGATTAGAAATAACAAAATAATGGAGAGATCAAATTAAATATACAAGCTAGTCGTAAATTGCTTAATGGTATAGAATTTAAAAATAAATATAATATGCTAAAATTAAATATAATATGCTAAAATTAGTAATAAAGCCTAGTTATTTTTTAAATTCTTTGATGGTATAAAATACATTATATATTAGAAAGGCTTTTAAATGTGTTTTAAATCTATTTAAATATTACAGGTTCTAATTGAAGCAGGAAGTACATTATAGAATTTTATTCCTGTATAACTAGGCATCTTTTCATATAAGTGCATTCTGAGACCTGGAATAGCGAGATTATTTTTGCCCCTTGTATCATAGTTATGGATATCTGAGTTTGTTTTCATTGGAAACTTATGATTAATCAAATGAAGAATAGATCTATAAATAAATAAGCTCGGGAGTGTTAGTATCTTTGTTTGCCGAAAGGTATTTTTACAAGAATCTGTATGTTTTAAATTCCCTATATATCCAAAACCTTAGCCAATATACAGCCAGTGTGAAGAAATGATCATTTACATCAATTAACTAAAATAATAAGAGTTAAAATGATGAAGCCTGGGACTTAAGTACTTAAAATAGTAAGTTACCAAAAACAATGTATCTCAGATGTGAGAGCCCCTAGTGGTTTACCGGGGAAATATATGAGTCAATTGGAGAATTTAATGTCATGATGGCAATTTGGTCATTGTAGATCAATGGGTTAGAGCAACTGGACGGAAACAAGGAAATCCATGGTTCAAATTCTGGCCGTGGCATTGATTTTTTCAAGTTGACTCTATCTAAGATTTGCCCATCTAATTATTTATTTTAAATATGGCTTCTCTAAACAGAAGCTGGTATAGAAGCAAATAATATTTTTGCTCCTGTTTGTTAATTCTAGAAATAAAACAGAACCATTCCAAGAGCTGAAAAATAAACAAGAAACTAAACAGCTGAAATCAACCTGTGTTGAAACAAAGTTCAGCGTTAGCAAAGTTATCAAACAAGCATCATATGGCCGAAACCTCAAAGACAGAAGAGGCAGCAGGAACTGAAACTCAAGGCACAGAAGCTGATAAAGCAGAAGCTGAAGTACCAGCAGAGAATGCTGAGAAAGAAGAAGAGCCACCTGCTCCAAAACTGAAGACAAGTCGTGACAAAATGTCATCAGTTAGCGTTCCTTCTGTCCATAGCAATGTCTCACAACAGGTAAGTTCATTCAAGTTAAATTTGTGAAGGTAATCATTAAAAATTTATTAAGAAATCTTACAAAAACAAGGGAACATTATATTGAAATATGTAGTCTCTAGCTTATATCACACTCATTCAATAATGCTCTATAATGAAATGAATTAGTATGACATCATGATTCATATTACATGAATAACAGAATTCCTTTGGGAATGCAGGTAAGGGTGCTTATCGTATGAAGAAACTTGCAGAATTAATAATAAGGTCAACTGTGCACACAAAGAAAACCCACTGAAGTCCTACTTTGTCAGCTACAAATAATATTTAGGATAACATCACAACATTATCAAATCACATATAGGTGAAAGCCAGCAGTCTAATTGTTTTGTCATGACATGTCATGTGACCTAAACTCTCTAGAGCTGATACAGAATCTCCTCCCCAAATGTTTACAAAACACAATATTTTGTTACTAAAATAAAAATTTTAAATACATTTTAAAAACAATAAAGAAAACATGAAGAAATCTTGCAAACATGTGCAATCAACAGTTAATAAAGGGGACAAGTAGGTAAGTCCTGAAACGTCATTTCTTACTTTCTGGAAGGTGACATTGATCATTACCAAAAGAAGACAAGAAACATATAGAGGCGGCAAGTATTATTTTTCTCTTTATTCAGAATTGCTCCCTCTACTTGACAAAGTCATGTAATAAAGCAGTTTCTTTCCAAAAATTTCTTTGAAGCAAAGTCTTTGATTCCAAATAACCTCATGATATTTCAATACTTTGTCTTTCCTTCTGTTTAAAAAAATTTAAAGAAACAATACAAATGTTAAATTGAGGCTTTTAGGCTCCAACATCAATAGTCAAAATAGCATTTTAGGCAACACAAATTTCCAAACATTTATATTTTATATAACATATGAAGCTGCTTAATTTGTTTTTGTTTATTCATATACATTAAAAATAGGTGCAGAACATGCAATAAATAATAATTTATGGATAAATGATTCACCTAAATCCCTAACAATTGAAGGGTTGAGAACCATAGTGGGTCAAGCACCATTTTTTAAAAATGGAGAAATTGAAGGTCAAAGTTTCTTCAATGTCGTAATTTACCGAAGCAAGTTACACATAATATCTAATTAAGACAGCAATCTAGAACATATTTTCTATCTTATATTAATACAACATTAAGGTTGCTTCATGCAAAATTAGATTTTACAGCTGTTTATTTGGATCTATTTTCCTATGCTGGGATTTGATGCATTCTGGCTCTAAGTATCTCTTAAGGAATCTAACTGGGCCATTTCCATACATCTAATCTGAGTCCTGCTGATCTCTGGTAAAAATCACGATTTACTGGAGGAATAAATGGTAGGATGGACATAAGATCATCGTATTTGGCTTTTTAGTGGGATGGGGCCAGTAAATGAAGTGTTCCCAAGGGGATGGTTTAGAAGATGAAACTTTCAATGGCTGCCGGCCTCGGTGTATTGGAGATATGTCAACAATATTCCATGCTTTCATTTCATTCAAGGTGTAACAGAACTTGAATTCCATTGGATTATACCTCTCAAATGGAAACCATTTAATTTTTAGCCATTGTACGAGTAATTTCCTTCCCTCAGTGTTTCTTTGCATATGAAAAATTGATTGGCAAGTTTCTGCACTTTAACAAATTGGGACTGTTCCATTTTAGTAACTATGAAACTCTGGTTTCTTCTGCAGTGTTATATTAAATCATAATAGTCATAGCGAATAGTGACTTAGCTCTTTGTTTTGGTATTTCAATGGTACCGAAGTCCCTGACTTTTGTTAAGTATGAATGATCAGATTCTAAAACACTATGGTCTGTTATTTTGAATTGTATGTGATGAATAACGATACCCAAAGAGTTGCAATGTACCGGTTGCAATTTTGGCCTCCACAAATACCTGAGTAAGTTACAAGGTGATCACAGTTTGCATCAATGAGTATGTTCCATAAATTTGATTTGATTTGATTTATTGATTCATCCATTAAAACATGTACATGTTATAGGACACGTCAAATTAAAAACTAAGAACTAAAAACTAAGTACAATATTTATAATTAAGGTAGCTAACTAAATATTTACAAATATTTTAATAGTGTAAGATGCATGATCCTATTTCATTTTGTCCCCTTTGGGATATGTGTTTGCCCCAAATATGCGTATAACCTTGATCTTGTTCACAATTGTACATTTCTAAGTTGTAAATCCAGAACTTCCACTTGTAAAAATACACATTGCATGTCAATAAAGGAAATGGAGTGTTTGTTGCATATCAAAAGTGATAGTGTGGACTTTTCCCTGTTTTGACATGTCATCGTGTTTCAGTTTTATTTGTGCCATTTTATCCCTTTGTCTATGCAGTTTCCATTCAACATGAAATCCTTTTCTCTTTTATATGTCAATATATTTATTATTGAACTTATTTTCATTTTATTAGATAGGAAGAGGTATCAGTTTTTGGTTCCTGGAAAGACAAGTTAAGCTGATTATTAAAGATATTCCTGTAGCACCATTCTTTCACTGGAGTACGATTGCTTTCTAAGCAACGTATACAATATATTAAGTTAACACTTCCATAAAAGGATGTATACAATATAGTTCATACATTTTCTTAGTGATAAATCTGGAGACAAATATGAATGTTTCTCATTCTCCTTTTCGCTGTAATGGCTAATCTCTAACGGAAAACTTTTAGTCATCATTTAAAATTCTACTTCAGTATCCATATCTTTCTCAACAGCCACATGTCAAAGTGTGGTAGCTTGGTTTGCTGCATGGTTTGGACCACTCTGAGTTTAACAGAATTCACAGTGTCATTTATACCAATATTTTGATGCTCTACTATTTGTAAACAGGAAATGCTGGACATGGCCCATCACAATATATGACATAAACATACAATGTACAGAGAGGTGACAACAGCTCACTTTTGATCTCACATGGAGATGGCCTACTATGGTTCTCAGCCCTTCAATTTAATTGCACAACAAATGATATGATGTATGGGTTTTATCAGTGACAACTAGTGCCTATACATCTTATTATTTATCTACTGCATACATTTTTCACTTTCAGGACAGTTTCTTTAAGAAACCTTTTTTTTTCTTAAATAATTATAACAGAACCCTTGTTTGTCAACACTTTTTGAACTCATCCACAAATAATTATAACAGAAACCTTGTTTGTCCAATAATTTTTGAACTCATCCACTTCTGACCTATGTTTAAAGTTTCAAAGAACATCAGAGGTAATCCCAGAAAATTTAAAATATTTGTTTCATTTGTCATGAATACATATGTATTTTAATCAAAAGTGTTAGAGCCATTTTTGAGAAAAACAAAATGTTACAAAAGTTTTCCATGTAAATGTTTGTCTGAGATAGAA